>CAXKVW010000134.1:600000-1068791 GCA_964058825.1 Carex arenaria
CAACATAAAAGACCTAGTTGAAAGTTAAACTGATGAATTCTTTTTACTGTGTTTACCACCTTCCTTTCTTTTGTTTACTGGCTGTTGTCGTGCCAAATATCAACACCAAATTGATTCTTCTTCTACCTTCTTTATTTTTCATATCATCCGCTTTCTATTTTTATCTTATAAGTCGGTCTTCTTTTTTTTATTGCTTTCACTTGTTTAGTTCATATTAAGGACTGACCATTGATTTATCTTTAGATGACAAGTATCATACCAAACAATGCACCATGAGGATAAAAAATAAGATAAAATTGGGATTGTTAACCCAGCTATGGTTGTTTATGTGATTACTGATGCCCATTAAAATCCATGTATTAACTTGCCTTTTATGTTTTTATTTTTATTTTTGTAGATATTTTATAAAGAACCCACATCCAGATGATAAAGCGAGAGACGACCTGAGCCAAGAGTTGGGTTTGGAGCCCTCTCAAGTCAAGTTCTGGTTCCAGAACAAGCGCACCCAGCTCAAGGTATATATTATTCAGTCATGTGTGGGTGAATGAATTTTGGTTGGGGACTGCAGGGCCCCAGAGGGGGAGGGGTGCTTTGCAAGATATTAGAACTCTGACCTGTACTTGCTGGTTCCGTTACTTTGGCCAAATATTTGATTAAACCTAAAATTAGCTTGAGTGGCACAAACTTTTAGCCCTCTTATCCTCATATAGTTTGCTAAAACCTAATCCATTGTAGTCAAATTCAAACTACATTCAAAAACATGAAGAGTGTTCGAGAAACTGCAGATTTGTTACTGTAATCTTAATATCATACTTCTTCTTATATTTCGTAGTTGCACTTCCATAGCTATCCTTTTTATGATGCATTTTCCATTCTGTGTCTAGAATTAGTAGCAGTAGCATGGGCAAATGCCTTAAACTTCTTGATTCATATACCAAACTTTTGTTCTTGTGCTTAGACCTGACTATTAAAGTTTTTTTTTTTCATGATATCTTAATTCTGACCTGCACATGCTAGTTTGATTACTTTTGCCGAACAGCTGAGACCCAAAAAATTAGCACGAGTAGCACAAACTTTTAGTGCTCATCCTCGATTTTTCTATTGAAACCTCATGCAATGCAGTCAAGCTGTTCTGCACAATAGCAAACACATAAACAGTTTTGGCAGAACTTCTGATATGTCATTGTAATCTTAATATATACTTATCCTTTCATTCTGATACACAGACTTTTATTTGATCTTGTACTTAGACCTGACTTTTAGAACTTTCTTTTTGCTATTGTGCAGAACCAGTTTGTGTGGCAGGAAAACACACAACTGAGAGCTGAGTTAGACAAGCTGAAGGCTGAGAATGAGAAATTAATTGCAGAAAACAATCAATTCAAGGTGATGTTAGCTGGCACATCCTGTTCTGCGTGTGGTGCTTCAGTGGTACCAGGTGAGCTGTCATCTGACGAGCATCGACCCAATACCAGCACCATCCCTCCGCCTGAACCCTGTGAAGAAGATGATGAGGTACCAACTTTTATTTTATAATTATAAGGAAATTTGTAAGAGCACGTCTAATTTTGATGTATTGCAAAACCGTCCCTTTTCTTCTGATGAATTCAAAACTGAGCTCCTCTTGTTGTTCTTTAGCACTTTGATAGAAAAATTTAGTTCAAGACTTCATCTTATAATGGCAAATTTTTCCTTTAAATTAAATTCACCAGTGTACACTCTTCTTTTTATTTTGTTTTAACTGATGAATTCATCACACGAGGACATTTTTACCATATATGACCACAAGATTATATAATTTTAAGGAAATAAGCCAAAAGTAACCCTACTTCTGTGAAATTGCAAGTTATCCCTCTTTTATTGAAAGATCTAATGGTGAGCTCCTGCAACTGTTCTTTGACATTTTTGATAGAAGAGGATTTGTTCCAGATTTCTATCTAATAATGGTGAAATGGTCCTTTCAAATTAGATTCACCAGTGTTTTCTCTTTCTATTAATTTTTTCTTTAACTGGTCCATGAAGTTACGGGCAAATTATGACCACATTGTTAAGCCAAAAGATAGTCTACGGATAATTAAACCAACAATTGTACTTCTTTCTATTTCCAAAAAAAAGTACCTTTGTCCTGACGATCAGATGGTTTTAAAATTCTATACGGCAATAATCATTGTGCGCATCCTCTTTTGTTCATTCAAATTACCATTTAGTTATTTGTATTTTGGCTTTGTATTACAGTCTGCTAGAGGTGACTATCGTATATCTCATATTTACTTCATAGGGCAGAGTACCAAATCCAAATTTATCTGGATATTGCATCATCCATGCCTTATTTATCAGCCAATATTTTGTTTATTTCAACCGCGTTCCATGTTACAGGTGGGCGCAACTAGATCAGAAGATGACCAATTTATCTTTGGTGATATGAATACTAGAGACTTAAGTGGAGTGTAATTAATTTTAACTTACTGGACTCGTGGTTTTAGTCTAGCTTTGCTCTTTTTTACCTTTATTTTTTTCTTTTCCCCTTTGACAAGTAGGTGTGGTGTACAATGGATACTTATTGTAGTGCTGACTAGTAGCAAGCTACGTTCTGATTCCATCTTTTTTTTTTCTCCTTTATTTCTTTCTTTTCCGTTGGCGTTGATGATGATGGTGATCAAAGTGGTCCTGCAAAGATTGATTGCCTGATTTGGGTCTGTTAAATGTGCCCCTTCCTCTAACTTGTGGCCTGATTTTTTTGTCTTCTTCAGCTAATGAGAGCATTCACACAGCACAGCATTTAATTGATCTCTGAGTGCTTATTTCAATGACCTGGGCCCTTGTTTTTTCTCTTATCCTTTCTAATTTCTATATGCATGCAACCATTGGCTGTCATATACAACTTAATGTAAAAATTGGTTCAGTTCCCATCTTGTATGGCTTTACGTGTAGCTAAAAAGATACTTCCACTAGTAGTACTAGACATGTTATTTGATATTGTTGTCTTTTCACATCTGCATTTTTGTTGGCATGAGAATTCGTATATGCCAAATTATTTCTAGAGTTGGAAATTTCAACGTCATTATCTAAAGTTCGCTTCAATCATATGAGTTTCGGGCTTTGGGTAATTGATTCCCAGAAACAGTGAAACCAAATGAGCTAAAAACCAGACTGTATCAAGCATGCATAACAATTCATTTGGTGTGGCGACATTTTCTGTTCTCTCTCTCTCTCTCTCTTTTTTTAATCTCTAATTTGATTTGCAGGGGTGCACAGTACGCACACTTCAACCATCTTAGTCATGGGAACATATATTTTTTTTAATTGTACGTGTTTATTGGTGTATTTGAACTTTTCAGCATATATTTTATTCTCTCATTAAAGACAGGGGACTGTAACAGTGTTTTCTGTTTGCACTCTAGAAAAGATGGCAAACAATTTATATTTCACTTGTACACTACCCCTCGGAAGCTTTCTCGTTTGGATTACCTTTGGAAATCCCTTATTCTTTTGCTTTCTCTACTTTGACCTTGTACCAATAAATATGCGCATTAGTTAAGGGCATTTAATCCAAAAGCATATTAATTACAATACCCCCCTCCCGCGAAAAGGGAATATTAGGATTCATAGCACTGGGGATGTGGGGAACAAGTATTTAAGTGAATTGTAGGATGTGTGGAGACCCTAAAAGGTTGGAGTGAGACACGGAAGGAAAGAAGGGCTGAAGCTTTCTTATATTATTATTATAGAAAAAAGCCATATTGTTATGATACCCCAAGTTTTTAGTCTAAGCTTCTTCACTAAGGAAGGAGATCACCTGCCTCTCGGGGGCAGGATTTTCCTACTCCCAGTGCGGATGACACGTGGATCCAAACGGGTTTAAACATTTAAATATTAGTTTTAGTTTTGCTGTGGGTTAACATGTCAGCGACTCAGGGGTAGGATTTGTCAGCGACTCAAGGACAGGAAAATCCTGCCTCCTGGGGAGCAGAGAATTCGGTTCCCTTCACTAAACCCATGTCCTGCTACTACACAGACCAGGTCATTCCTCTGAAAATACATGTTATCTTCAACTACAGTGAAAAGAATTACATCTTGTGTTAAATATTGTGTTTAACAGGTAAACTAAATTAAACAGAGTAAATAATGATTTGTTTTAAAACATTCGTGTTTGATAGGAGTGAAATAAGTAGATAAAGTAGTATTGTATGTATTTAAAAAAAAAAAAACTAAATACAATGTTCTCTATGTGGGAGGTTGCAAGTTAGAAAATCGGGATGAAAAAATTTCTCATGAAAATTAAATAGTTAGATAACTTGACCTCCAACCTTTACTAAAACTAAAATAAAAAAAATTCTCTCATATCTATACTGTATTAATTGGTGAAGTAGTAATGATAAAAAATATTAAAAGATGAAAATTTGAATGTTTTGACTTGACTTTTCCTCTAGGGATGTTATAACTTCACATTACATTATATTGTTATGCTTGTTTGATGCCTCGAAGCATTTTAAAATATTTAAATCATCATTACTTTATTTGTCAAAAACACACGTATTAAGTACATCAATGTAATAATCATGACAAATCTCTACAGAACACAAGTCGCAATTCAAAATAGAAGTAAGGTAAGTGGAGTGTTGTAATTTTTCCTAGAATTATAATTTGTAACAAAACTTGAAAAATTGTGACACCACCACTATTTAAGTTAATATTTAAAACATGAAATTCAAACAATGAATCTGAACATTTTTTTTTCTTAATCTTCTTTACAAGCAATGTTTGTACTGAAAAAATTATAAAATTTTCGTATAATTTAGTACAAAATTAAGAGAATATTTTGATCAAATTAATTATAATAGATACGTTAATTGCGTTCTTTCTCTACTTTTCTTTTATATCAAACTACAAAAAAAACTTATAATTTGTTATGTTCGCGCATGCATTGTACCGAGATGATTAAGATAAATTCTTTTAATTGCGGTTCCAATCGTATATTTTGTTATTAATTACTGCTGCTATCATTTTTTATTGTAATTATAATAATGAAGTTCAAACTTGATATTGCAGTAATTAATTATCAGTGGTGTCATTAAAATTTAAAATTCAATACAATTCTTTCTTTCTGTATGAAAGTTTCTCCTGAGAGACTGGGTCTACAAAAATGTGAAAATCACTGTGGAAATTTTCTCTTTTTGTTTCTGATGCAAGCAACACAATGCAAAAGACAATTTCAATTCATGATCTCTTAATTGGCACAGTCGCTCTCCAACTTTAATTTAATTAAATTGCTACGATAAAAATTTAGCTGAGATTATTGATAACAAAAATCCACGTATAGATTGTACATGTGTATATATATCCACTTCTCCCTCTTGGTAATACCATCATTAATTGTAACTACCTTGATGTTCATAGGTTTACATCATTTGAAATATTGCAATTGCAATTTCTCTTTCAATACCACAATAATGGAACAATATGTGGTCCATATGAGAACTACCTTCATGTCATTATCAAGGTATCCTTGCTTATTATGCTACTAGTTTAAAATTATTATAAATTGTTTATTTCGCAAGTGACAGAGAATTAGGCCTTTGTTTATCCTATCAGTTTCGGTATTAGAAATTTATAACAGAAACAGAAATGATGTAATTAATGCCAAGTAATAACTTTTTCCTATGACAATGGATCGGTTTGGTACGGATCAATTTAGATTTATAAAATTCGCATGTAAATTTATATTCAATAAAAAATGATGAGAATCTAAATGCGGATTTACATTTATTATCCTAGCGGATTCGAATCATATATGGATTTAAAAAAAAATACATGTATAATACAAGCGTGTATAATAAATTAAGCAATTCAAATAATATTTAGTATTTAGAATAACATATATTATTAATCGACTCCACAATAGATTTTAAGTTCATATCATGCAATATCTAAATGTGAATACAATAAATAAGATGCATTAAAAATAAAAAAATAAGTAATATGCATTTTTTTTTTTTGTAAATTTATGCAAATCCAATAAGTATTATCTGAAAAAAAAAATTAAGATTCAGATCTATTTGTATTGGATTATTGGATTATCAATTTTTTGGTGTTTACTTTTTACCTTAATCATTCTGATATCTGATTTGTTTAAAAAAAAAATAGGACAAAGAAATTAACCTAATAATACTCAGCTGTTAATTCCATTAGAGGTTGCATTTTTTTTCTATATAATATAATAGCTGGAGAAAAACAAAGGGGATTCAACAATTCACAGGAATACTAATTGATTACTTTTAGTGATTAAGCTGCAAATTCTAACAAATAAGGATAATGCACATATTTAGACGGAACGCTAACAGTGACAACTAATGTGCCACATGTATTTATCTTACGGAGCTCTTCTGGCCATACACCCGGTACAATCAGTCAATTGATAGACAGTAACCTGCCACACCAGGCACTACTCCATTAGTTATAAAATTCCCAAATTTTTTATTAATATCCAAAAAAAAAAAAATTTAACAATCTGCTCTATTTTTGAACAGATTTCAAAATCTGCCAAAACCGACAAATTTTTTAACGGTTTCAACTACTAAAACTGCTGGAAATTTCATCGGTTCAAATCTTTCCAGAACCGACTAAAAACTATCGGTTCAAGCACCATTGTTAATTTTATAGGCCAAAATTTAACAATGATATCGCATGTGAATTATTTTTATTATAAAATTTTGTCGGACAAATCATTACTTTATTGTTTTGTCTTGACTCCTTAAAACTATTCAAACTACTCAAGTTTGGTTGACTCTTATTATAAATAATTGACATGCGAACAATACAGTAATGATTAAGTTTGAACCTATTCAATATATTAAGCAATCTCAAAATCTGGCTTGACTCTTAACCACCAAAACTTTTATCGGTTCCTTGAACTGCCAAAATTTCATCGGTTGTAGGCCATTAGATCGATAAAATTAATAACGGTGATTGAACCGATCGTTTTTCTGTTGGTTTTGGAAGATTTGAACCAATGAAATTTTCTGCGGTTTTAGAGGTTGAAACCGTTAAAAAAATTGTCGGTTTTGGCAAATTTCGAAATCTGCTAAAAATAGGATAGATTGTTAATTTTTTTTTATTATTTTATATAAATAAAAATTTCGGTATAAAATTTGAATTAGTACCCAACTAACGGTGACATTAAGGCCACGTCAAAATATAATTCTGGCTAGATTTCAGGTTGAAGATGTCAACTCAATTAATTTTTGCTTAATATTAAGTCGGTTTTACAAGGAAGTCGGATATACTAATGTGACTTTTCTCTTTTAATTGTAAGCTTTTCTGTTTTGTATTTCAGAAAGCAAAATGCTCAATTCTACCAGATTAAATGACATATAAATATATAATTCTCCTGTAATGATATGCTTTACTAGTTACTCCAATTGGTTAATATGTATATCCAGCTCTCATAGCTTGTAGGTACGAATTAATTAAGGAATATATATTTCAATTTTCAACTTCATCATTCTTACAAATGAATGTGTTCGGTGTGATAAATATTATATATCTCAAATGTAATTTAATGTGTAATAATTAAATAATCACGTCTAATATTGTGGGTAATATATTGCCATATGTAACTGTGAGAAATTGTATGTTTAAAATTTAGTTTGTACACTTATCATTTAATTTTTTTTTACTCTTATTTACAATAAAAGAAATAAAACGTAAGTGGTCAATAAATATATGAAACCAAAAAAATGTTTCGGGCTGCAAAAAATCTGTTTGTATTCTCTACGGTACTGTATCATATCCAATAGACTGAGATTAACTCTCAGCCAAGCGATAGGAATTCAATGTCTATTTAAACAGAGGAGGTCTGTTTTTCATATTTGTGCTATAGTTAAATAACAGTCTGAATTTAATAATTAAACGTGTGATATCGGAGGTACTTCTGCAAAAGACCCCAATCCAAAACCACTACAATATTACCTTTCTTTTCCCCTAATATACATGATAGCTGAGCTGATTACTATTTCATACATCCAAGAAATATTAAAGAACGATATTTCTTACATATCTTAATGGCTTCATAATTTGCTATTGACAGCATGTAACAGAAAACCCTTTAAGACCTTGGTACAGCTGCAACCTGCCATGCCTATTTTGTGATAAAGCAAACAACTGGACGGTACGGTCTCCGCGTTAGCACTGAAACAAGAGAGAAAATGTTCAACCAAGCAAACCATCAAAGTCAAACTGGAATATTACAGTAAAGACCTTGAAAAATATTAATTTTTGTTTGACTTGAGATAAATTTTCGTAGCATAACCCTGGCAGAACCGCAGAAGCAGTGGCTCGATGGGGATTTAGGAGCAGAAGTAGAATACAGCTAATTGCGGGGCCCGCAGATTTAAATGTCCTACTGAATTTTTCTGACTTGGTCTGTTTGTCCTGTTTTCTTAAAAAAAATTTCTTCGAAAAAATGAAGTAATTTATAAGTAACAAAATTATGCCTTTGTAATTTTTTCTTTTTAATTTAAATTTAACAGTTAAAGTTAAAGCACATCTCCTGATCAAATTGCTCTCTAGGAGTCGAGTGTGTTTTGGCCTTGGATTTGCATGGAACTATTTACAATGGTTTTTTCGAGCCAACCAATAGCATCTAGCAGCACAGATGGAGTAGGAAGAGAAAATTGGTCAATTAATTTCTATTTTTTTTAATACTTATACATAATTTTCTATATAATTTAGAGTAAAATATTACATATATTTATAAATTGACTTTCATTCACAGTATGAAAATTTTATATGATTGATATGTGTTGTTGTAAGTAATTACTTATTTAGTTTATTTGACTATATTTGCAAAACATATATTTATTGAATTTTACAGTTTCTTGTCTTGAGATACTATACATGTTCATGATGATAAAATTACTAGATTAATCAATGATACATCAGGGTGAATCAAGAAATGGATCAAAAAGATTTGACTCAAGGCTGTTGTAATTAAAAATATGTAAAATCAGTTAAGTAAGCTTGATATTAAGGTAATTTAATTAACCCGTTGCAGCGCTTATGAACCATTACACAACGTTGTCAAAATGATCGTATTAAATACATTGAAACCAGTAAATTGGGACCAACCATTGTAACGATTAATATAGCTATTATAACGGTTGATGTCAGTTACATAATTTTGTTTCTTTCTCTATAAATAGAAACAAAATCTAGGTTTCAATTCAATCTTTGGCCACCTCAAAATTAAAAAACTTGAATTTTCAACTGATCTAAAATTATCCATTGTTGCTTGTACATCAAACTTTAATATCTTTACAATAATCTCAAGCCTACTCCACCATACTCAATCTTGATAAGAATTAGAATTAGAGTGATTTGTGTGAGATCTCTTATTGTTTGTTCAAAAACTAGGGCCTAGAGCCTTTGCTGCTCAAAAGCTTTTAGTGCTCATTTGCTAGGACTGTGTGACTTTCCGGAGTTTGTAAGAACTCACCGATTCCACTTTATTGTACTCCTTTCTCATTGTGTAAAGAAAAACATGTCATCTCGTAGGTCGCGGAGTCCCAGAGACGTAGGTATTTTTAAGCCGAATTTTGTAAACATATCTCGTGTCAAGTGTTGACTATTAACGCTTCTATTTATTTTTCACATACACTTGCTTATTGTTAAGTTTCTTGATTCGGTTAAGAACAACTCACATACACACGGGATTTAATTTAATAGTTTACTATCATACCAAGTAGAGTTAAAAATTTTAAATGTTCCATATTCATCCCTTCTAGGTACTGTTAGAGACAACACCATTCATTCACGTTTAACCCCATAGTCAGAAAATCTAATTCTAGTCTATCAGTCTATTTTTGGTATGTTGCAGAGGTATTTATATTTTTAGATTATATGGTCTCAATTGAGTATTTTATAAGTACGACTTCAATTAAAGCAGAAAAAGACCACTGATTAATTTGTCTGGTAATCACAATAATGTATGATAAATGAATTATGTGGAAAAAAATTGTGGTACTAGCTAACATCTTCATTTCCCTTATGCTTGGCTGACCTACCAAGGTTTTCTTTCTAATCTCTGTCTGCCTTTTTTTTCCGTCAATCTTTTTACTGCTAACTAATGCAGTACTCTCTTTTCCCTTCAACACCTTTGTCGTTTATTTATTGATCTCATGAATTCCTAGAGCGAATATTTAGCCTGCCATGTACATTGAGTAACAAACACAGATTAATATATATATATATATATGTGTGTGTGTGTGTGTGTGTGTGTGTGAGGTTTGTTCCTAGTCTCAGGAACAAACGGTTCGGTTCTCCGGTTTTCAAAGTTCAAACGGTCGATCCAAATAGACAGATGTTTAATCTATATTAAAATGTACTTGGAGACCAAATTTTATATTTTTTAGAATTTTTTTTACTATTTATTAAGATGGTTTGAAAATCGTTGTTTTTCATTAGTGCAAAATTTTAATAAAAACAGTGATTTTCAAACCATCTTAATAAATAGTAAACAAATTCCAAAAAATGTAAAATTTGGTCTCCAAGCACATTTTAATATAGATTAAACATCTGTCGGTTTGGATCGATCGTTTAGACTTTGAAAATTGGAGAACCAAATCGTTTGTTCCTGAAGCTAGGAACAAACGTTTTGAGCTTAGCCAATATATATATATATACATGTGTATATATAAGAGATTTAAATAGTTCAAAAGAACTTGAGATTTAGCCGTATATATACGAGATCACTCCGCATAATTTATAGCTGAACCCTTGCTGTAGAAATAAAATATGCAAATTTTTTATTTTGCCATTCCAAGAAAATAATGCCTTAGGGGATGACGTGTTCCTCAGAGGAGGGTACACGGTATCCCATTTTCAAACAGAAGTCAACCTTTGATTGAGTCAAGTTTGAGCAAAAACAAGGTAACAAAGATTTCAATTGATCGACAAAAGAGGTCAAGTGCTCATGTGGATTTCAACTTAGTTGAAATATTTGAATAGGCTAGTTGAAACTATATATATATATCCCACTAGTTTTTTCAGTTATGTACATCTATATATATAACAACCTTGCTAGTTCCCTCATTTATTGTTTCAGGCAACTATACCAAATTAATATGATTGAACACAAGAGAACATGCTATTAAGTGGCTCATTAATTGTTCCAGCGAAAAAATATATATATATAATATATACGATAATACGAGTGGCAGGATTTGGACGTATACATGCTTATTGCATCGCATTAATTAATGTCACGGTTTTGAGGAGAGGTCAAACAAATTTTTTATGAGGAAATTTGATTATATTTTTTGAATTCATTATTACATCATAAATTACAAATTATATAATTTATAGTAATATAAATCTCTAAAAAATAACTCTATAAATAAAACGTCATAAAATACTCTATACTAAAATACTAAATTTTTCTTTCTTAATATAGCATGTATACCAAATATAGTTTATTATTTCTAACATCCTACTAAATCAAGTTGATGAAAAATATATGATAAGATGAGAGACATACACGTACAACAATCCTCCCCTTGACTTGAAATCTCATTCTGAAACAAAACCCCAAAATGAACCCCTAAAACACATCATGAACTTGAATTTCAACTAAATTAGAATCGCTTGAAGAAGTATCATTCTCATATGCCTTCTGTTTATTATTGATCTTGAAACAGTCGGTCTTGATGTGATCTGTTTTCCTGCAATAATTATAAATTATATTCTTGTGCTTATAAGCTCGAGAATAGATCGATGATGAACTCAAGTTCTTCCCCTTTTGTCTCCCATTGATAAGTGCAAACGTGTGAGTGCGCTCGGGGGTGAGCTTTTAATATTTATAAACTCAATATCCTATCGGGTCGGATTGCAAGCGCACAATCCTATCGAGTAGTATAATCGAGTGTCGATCCGCAGAGAATAAGATCTACAGTCTTGAGCGACTAAATCATAATCCTTCAAAAGGCTAGACAAAATCTGAAAATTCGAGTTTGAGATCTGGTCAATTATCAAAAGTATTTAGCAAAAATTAAAAGCAAGAAAAGTATCATTCATCACGCATGATCACTTTAATAGTTGATTGTATTGATTGAATAAGCTTGAGATTGATTGAGTATATTGAAGTTGAGGTGCACAAGCTATAACAGTTTTTTTTAGATCTAAGAATTTGAAATATTGAAGTTTGTGACGGATAGAGTGATTATCCAAACCAAGACCATGCTTTTATTTATAGAGAGCTGATAAAATGAAAGTAATTTGGCCCTACTATTGTAACGGTCCCATTACCGTTACAACAGTCAGTCAACTTACGCTAGGTTTGGGGTCCGTTAACCTCAACGGTAGACTTACTGTTATAACGGTAGCCATCACGGTAATCTCTGTTTCTCCTACCGTTGCACACCAGTCCAATTCAAATTATACCGTCACAAAATCGATAGTGTAATTTATTTATTCTGTTACAACGGTTACTGAACCGTTGCAATAGTAGACCTTACTTGATTCAGTCTCAAGCTTATTTTACCAATATTATAGATTTGATGTCCTTAATCTTAAGATAATCTTCTAATGTCCAATGCCTTGCATTTCATGACCACATTCTTGATATTGATAACGGTTTAATATTTCATTCTTGATGTGTAATTTTTAATCTTCCAATGTCATGAACCTGCATATTATCTCAAGACAAGCGAACTGTAAAATTTAATTTATATATGTTTTGCAAATCTAGTCAAACACATGTAGATTATGGCACAATTCAACAGATTTCTAATATATACTTAGTTGCTGTCGCTATCGCCGCACAATCACACTACCAACTGAGATTTCTCCCGTGGAGCTTGAATCGATTGACGCAAAGAGATCTATGATTAGTCCAAAGTCATGGCCTTCACTTGATCAAGTCCCTCGACTGATTCTATAGGGCATCCCTATAGTAAGGCAAGATAATGCAACATTCGTCTGCGAATGAGAAGACTCACATGTATACTTTTGTTATTCTAATTAAAGGCTGTCCTCGCTAAGGGCTCCACCAATAATCTAGTATTTTTATTATTTCTTACCCTGACCCCACTAAACTAATCGTGACTAACTTCCGTGTGTGGCCATCACAAGACGGTCTAGACTAGTAAAACAAAATCAAGAAAGATCGAATATAAAACGCAAAAGTAATCGAACAACAATGACTAAACTAAGATCATTCGAAAATGTATATATCAAAACATCAAGAGTAGCAAAGTTTACATGCTAACCCTAAAAATATAAACTCAGTCGCGGAACGATATGTTTACAAGAAAGTAAGATAGAGATACAATCATGCAAGGAGTACTCTTATTCCTGTTCTATTCACTCATCTCTTTTTACTATAATAAAATACTAAGTGATCAAAGAGAAATGTTCCAATAGGCCAGGAGGCCTTATATAAGAGTGAGGGGGTGTCTGGAGATGAGTGGAATCCACAAATCTGATTTGGTGACAACTGTGATAATTATTCTCCAAAGAGTGCCTCAGATACGGTCCGTATGGGGGTCATACTAACTGTACTGCTACTGTGTTGCTCCTGGATTAATGCATATTTGGCTAAGTCCTTGGTCCGTAGCAGCCCTCTGGTCCGTATTAGACCATACGGATCGTAACAGAGACTTAAAACCGATAATCCGTAATTCTGATCGACCCGATTCTTGCTTCATATGATGTAAAATAGTTCCAAAATATGGTTCCTGCATTAAAATACAAAGTTGGGCAATAGTAACATGTTTCTCATAATAATTCAATATAAAAGTGAGAAAATAAGAGAAAATCTAAACCAAAACTCTACGTAATTTACTCACACTTTGAGTGATCACCAATCCTTATCATACCAATTAATTTATGATATAAAGTAAATCAATTATTGAAATCCAAAGTTATTTAAAATTTAAATTTCGTTTGATTAGGAATGCAAATCCATCTACTAATTCAGATCTGTAAAATTTTAATATATCTAATTAAATATTAAGACCGAGTAACTAATTATTAAATGGATAAATATATTTGTTAATAGTATAACATTCAATTTTACAAATTTAAAAAACTGTAGTAATAAAAAATAACTGAGTTTTTTTTAAACATATATATTATATATTCAGTTAACAATTAGCTAATCTGTCCTTATCAATTGAGGAAACAACTATTAAGTATTAGCATCTAGTATCTTCTTTTGTGTATGGACCATATGCCTAGCTATCATTAATATTACTCCTAGGCAGAATCTATTTTTTTTTTTTTGAACTATGACGTTTTATCTTTTTATAATTATGTTTCATTGACAAATATGTATTATCTAGCTATAAACATATAATTTGATGCTAACAACAAATTTTAATTCTTACATATATAGTATATCTTTAAAGCTATAAATTTTTAGTTAATTTCTAATATAGTAATATGTAGTAATTAAGCTGTAAATATAGCAACTGGAGATGTGTGTGTGTGTGTGTGTGTGTGGATAGACAATTGGTGGACAAATTTAATTTGTGATGGACGCCTTGATCATTATCTTTTTTATGTTGAAAGTTAGTCGAAATCTTATTTTTGCGACTTAATTTACCTACTATATATTCTTAAAAATATCGTTGCTAATTCTGCGTGGTGGATCACAAATAAAAATATTGTTTTTGCAAGGAAACTGATATACTGATACCTTCATGCACCATTAATTGTAGTTTCCATCGTTATATCATTCAGCTTAATTATGTTATCAATCAATTTAATGGTTTTATCATTTAGGTTTCATTTCTTTAAATCGAAAAAACTAACCGGAAAGTGGTCCAAAACCGAAAATTTTAATAGTGAAGGAGCCTTAAGCTAATTTTAATAACGGAGGGTTCCAATATGCCTCATCGATCTCCTCATACATCATTCATACCTCATATCTTATATTTTCGTTTTTAAAATTCAAACAGTCGATCCAAACCGCTCAATATGATCTCCATGCTAAAATATGGTTGGAGACCAAATTTTACAATTTTTTGAAATTTTTTTACTATTTTTTTAGATTTATTGAAAATCGTTGTTTTCAGACAAATCTGGACCATAAAAAAACAGCAATTTTCAATAAATCTAAAAAAATAGTAAAAAATTTCCAAAAAATATAAAATTTTGTCTCCAACTATATTTTAAGATGGAGATCATGTTGAGCTGTTCGGATGGACTGTTTGGACTTTAAAAACGAAGATAAAGGATATGAGACATAGATGAGGCATTGGAACCCTCCACACACACACACGTTCTTCAAAAAATGACATTATCATCCAGTTTCATGATTTTTATTATAATTTATTTGATTGATATATATATCATAGACTGGTTTAATTAGTTCAATGATTGTGATGATGGTAATAATAATAGTAATAATTAAAGATGGTAGTACTTGAACATTTATCTTTTTGCAATCAAGTAAATTAACTGAAATTCGAGTAGAATTAATTAAGTACTGATAATATTTTTGTACATACATACATAACTGTGGCAATATATAGTTTCTGGCTAGCTAGCTAGACGTACGTACGAAGGTCCCATGGGTATGAAAACAGGATAGACACTGCAAGCGAGGCATGAACGTATTTAATTAGTGTACAAGAGGAGCTGGGTACACTGTTGCCCATTCGTAGCACCCCATGCAGTGTTGCTCAGAAACATTTAATGATAGAGGTAGGTTGAAGGGTGGCACTTGGAAGGGAGGGGAGCTGCATTTGGGACTCCTCTGGCAGTCCTTGTGTATATTCCAGTGTTGCAACTTATTGCACTGTACTCGTGTTCAGTTTTTTAAATGCTATATGCAACACAATAGCTAGCTAGTTTACTGGTAATGAGCTTTGGAAGAATATTTTGACCCCCTAAATTAATCATGCCATCGATCAAACTTATTCCTAAATATCTTTGGACGACGTACGTAGAATGATAAAAAAAAATTAGTCTTATGATGTTATGCAGATATTCATGGAGGAACGAGAAGGAAACGGGCGTTGCTTCAGTGTTCGATGAAATATATAATATATAGTTATTACGTACGTACACTGAGAGGGACAATATAATTAACTAATATAATTGGTTGAAACTATTTTTTATTGAAGCTATTGAAAATCTTTTGAGCTCAAATTAAGTCAATTTTTTTGGATAAGAAGAGTTTTAAGTCGATCGGATTGTCATGAATTCTAAATCAAATTAACATATATATTTAATTCAAGTTGTTTGAATTTGACTCCAAGTCTCCAATTCAATTTTGCAAGACAGTTTGTGTGTGTTTTATCATTGAGCTATTGAACTATTGAAATTTTATTATTTTTTTCTTTGCAATAGAAGATCAGATTTCGTTGGTACATTGTATATAGTTTGACCGATTCGCCCGCATACTTATCCTAGTTTCCAATGACCTGCTAGATAGATCAGCACACCTCTCGAGTCTCGAACTGTGAGTATCTACACTGTCTACTAATGGGAAAATAGAGAAGAGAATATATACGGTCTCATTTAATGAGTTCGATGGGACTCCTCCGCTCCAATCTGTTCTATACAAGAAAAACAGGGTATCCCGAAGCTACACCTGCCTCGGCGCGCTTAGCAGCGCCAACCCTGTTTTTCTAGGGTTTCAATTATGAAAATTGAAACATATATCGATCTCCGTTGAAAATTCAAACGCCTTTGCCTTTTAAGCTTGTACCAGACTCGTATATATACGTACAGCTTGTACAGTGCATGGCAATTTTAACCGTTAATCCTATTCATATCGTATTCGATGAGCGGGAATCAGTAAAAAAAAAAATCGTTAGCTTATTGGATACGGATATGGATAATGATTTTTTTGTTAGCTAAACGGATATGAATACGGATAAAAACTATTTCGTACCCGTTGGGTAACAAGTAATTATAAAAAATAAAACTATATATAGATATATAAATATATATTCAATTCTTTCATTTTTCATTGTCGTATCCATACTAAATCTGATAATAAAATTTTCTTCCTTCTTCGTCGTTGATGTTTTGTTCCTGATCAATCGTGAAAATAAAAATAATTTACAGTACAATCTGGCTTTCATGATGAGAACCAGTCTTTGGTCTAGTGGTAAATACGATGTTCTCCATGTGGGAGCTTGCAGTTCGAAACTCAGAAGGGGCAATACTTTATGGATATTAATTAGTTGGACGGCTTGACCTCCAACCTTTACTAAAAAAAAACAATTTAGCTTTCATTCCCTCTTCAATTTTCTCTCCGTTGTCAAGTATTGAGTATTGCGTGGTTGTAGGCCTGTAGCTTCCTCCTTCAAGTCTTTTCAAAATTTGACTTCCTCCAAATATTGTAAGTAATCTTTGTATTTAGTAAAATAGAATTTGACTTGATGCTGAGATTTTTTTTAGTTTATTTAATGGAATAGATTATTGTATTATTCGTTATTCACCCACTACCGTTTCGTTATCTGCTAATTTTAACGGATATGGATAGGATATGATAAGACCAACTCTTAATGGGTATGGGCGGTAGGAGTATGAATATTGTCAATTCTTAATGGGCATGAAAATGCTTCCATCAACCCGTATCGTACCCATTAACACTCTTATGCCAAGTTACTAACAATTTAATTTTGATTTCATGCAGTGCACAAGTCACATGTTTTGTTATTTTAATTATATTATTCGTGCAATGCATAAAGTTAATACACCATTTTCAATATCTTTACTTTTTGTCCAGCAAAGTAGAATTTTTATCCTCATTAAAAGATTGATATTTTATTAAGTTTGTGTATCTGAAAGCACAAAAAAAAAAGTTTGTGTATCAAAGTTCTTTGTAAATATATCCAAAGATGAGAGGGTCGCCAATAAGTTTAATGGAACCGAATTCTCTGTCTCTAGGGAGTAGGATTTTTCTGTCTCTGTGTCACTGATACGTGGACCCACAACAAAACTAAAAACCAATATTTAAATGTTTAAATCTGTATGGACCTACATATCAGCGGAATTAGGATCAGGAAAATCCTACCCAAGAGACAGGTGATCTCTTTCCAAGTTTAATCTGCATCGAGGATGCAGACCCTGGACGTTTAGACAAAATAAACAAAAATATTTTCTGACATGTTTATTCCTGTACCAGTTGTTACCGGAAGCAAGATATATAATACAGCAATTATAAATTGTGCTAATAAGTTTTGAATACTATTAATATATATTATTTATAAGCACTCCTTTCTATTATTTTAAATTTGTCGAAAGGTAATGACAGCTATTTATTCAACATTAATTTATAGTAAGATTTAGGGAAAAAGAATTATTTAGTCTAAAAATTATCAATTATATTTTATATATTATTCACATTAATAAACAATGATTTATTTTATATCTTAATATATTGGAATCAAGAATATATATTAGATCTTGTTGAATTATTTCTAAATCATAAATTTCTGAATTGCGAACTTATACTATAACACATTCACTCGTGTTAAGAAAGAGAAGTGGGAAAAGGCAATGGAAATGTCAATTCTGAATATTCATTTTGTTTTTTTGGGGCTGTATCGTTTGGATTTAAATTATTTTAAATGGTTATACCTTGCAATTAATACGTTTCTTGGTAAGCATTCGTCTGCCAGAAATCTTAAGTATCACTATATATAGCAAGGTAATTTATTTGTTATAGTAGGATTGTTTTTCGGGTTTTATTTTAAAAAAAATCTGCTGAATGAAAAATTAATTTTCAAAATAAAATAACTTCCGTAGAAAATTATTTTACATTTGCAAATTTTTGAGTTAAAATAAAAAAAAATCCGAAACATTAAAGACATACAATAATGAACACAATTAATGGTACAATAATTCGACGGAGAAATACAAAAAAAAAACTTTTTAGTAGATATTATACCGCAGACATATCAAGCATATATATATATTTTTTAAATAAAAAGAGAGCAGCATATTAAAAAAATTATTCGATCAAAAAATGTGTAGACAGAAACTAAACTGAACGGTTATAAATAGTAATGATTTGTCATAACTAAAAAGTAAAAAATGCAGCCTGTCAATTTTTTTTGTTGAGAAAAAGACATAATTTGTTTCATTAAAAAAACTCTCTGGTATTACAGAACCTGATATATGATATATCGGCTCCTACACAGCTTACCTAGATCTATACAAGATCTCAAAAGCAGTCTGTCATATTTGGTCCATTCACATTGAAAAGATACATATCTTTACACTGTACTTGAAAATCGAGGGGACTTAATTAAACGCGCATAATTACATTGTTCTGAATGAGCCTTCTAAACTTTTCTAATTGCTTCTCTGCTCCATTTCTTGGAATTGGATCTTCTAGCTGCAATCCGAATGTTATGAAACATAGTTGTAAAATTTTTGCTTTTTCAAATACAGTCTTCCAATAATGTATGTGCACGTATCTCAAAACAACTGATTTTTTTGTGTACAAATTTCGAAACAATTCAGTAGTTGAATTTGGAAAAGTAGAAATATTGTAGGATACTGTTTATGAGTAAAAAATGGTAGCAGATTCGGATCCACAGAAATGGTATAGTGCCCTGCCCCAAGTCAACTCAAACAACCTATAATTAGCCAATTAGGTTCTATTCGGCGCCCCCTTTGCATTTTGATAGATGCGGAATATGTATTGTATTACGGTGTAATGTTGTTTACATGTGCGGTTATATTAATTAAGGTACAATACATGAAATATAACATTAATTATGACAGAGACAAGTAGTAACACATTTTTAGCACAAGTTTGCTAGTGAAGTTATAATAATCAATCTAACAAACTCATTATAATTAAGTCACTGCCCTATAATAATCAATCTAACAAACTCATTATAATTAAATTTTTATCCTATATATATAACATTGAGAATGTTATCAAGGCCGGTGTTAGGGGTAAAGGATAATAAGGAAATTAAAACATAGATAGAGGGAGAGAGAGGGTATAAAGAAAAGTCTGTTTTGCCCTCTAAATTAACTATTGTTTTTTTTTTATTTCAAATACGTAAAAAATATAGAGAAAATTAAGTGTGTTTTGACTCTCAAAAGCAAACAAGTATACTTCACCGCCAGTATATTTGCTAGGATATATACATATATGAAATAATGAAATATGTTTATCAAATGACTTTTAAGTTTTAACAGCAAGCAAGTTTAAATGGAATAATAAGGTGGTTGTAATAATTTAACTCCAACCCGACAAATATTTGCATGCATGGATACATATATAAAAAATATATATAATAAATGGAATAATAAGGTGGTTGTAATAATTTATAATTAATCAGTCAAGTACCTAGCTGCTTTTCACATTAATTCTTGCCATGAAGAGTTAATGCTTAATCTTTGATACGAGTATTAATGACTAGCATTAAAAGTAGTACATCTTCTTGAAATTAATCTAAGACCAAAGCATATAGGTCATAAATTAATTATAATCAGTAACATGCGTCCAACTCAATCAAATCCATGATTAAATTAAATAATTTTTAACATGCGTCCAACTCAATCATATATCCATGATTAAATTAAATAATTTTTCTTGTTAGCAATCAGATTAATAACGCATACTGGTCCACTGGATATGGGATAGGTTTATTATATTGGTACATATTTTTTTGACATTTAACTACAACAATCGATAAATTATGATAAGACGCATTAGATTTAATGGAGTTCGGAAGATGATTCATTATTCATTGATCGATATGAACAGTCAATTTTATCAGCACTTAATCAATATAACAAATAAGTTTTACATTGCATAAAATTTGATGCACTATTTATGTAAACTATAAATAATATATCCATAATTTTATTTATTTTGATAATTAACCGTTATATCGGTTATGGTGATAGTCAAAGAAATTAATATGTGTATCAACATATCCTTCCCATTGGATATGGCCAAATTATAGAAGAAATAATAAATTAGCTTCCAATGGCCAAATTATAGACAAAATAATAAATTAGCTAGTCACTTTTCGGAAATAAAAGTAAAGAAGAAGTCTTATAATTAAAAAGCTTTTTTTTTGTATAATATTTGATATCTTCATTTTAAGAGAAGAAACTTTATTCATAAATTTGATAATACTAATATTTGTGTATTTATGTTTGTGTTATCGCCCGGTTCTTAGTGAAAGAAACTAAGCACGCCACTAGTAGTTCCATCATTGCACGTTACGGCATATGTGCCAGTCACGTGACTTGTCTCTATTCGATCAAAAATGACACGTCATGTGAACTAATCTAATCATGTCACATCACATGACACGACACGTTAAGTGACCAAAATTTGCAACATTGTTTATTTATTTTAATTTATTTTGCAATATTTTCTTACTTTTCAGCACTTTTTTTTATTCTTTTCCTATGGACTAACATAAAAATTGAAAAATAAAGTTAAACGTGATCACATGTGACTTGATCATTTGCATGACGTGACCGTACTATACTATTTTAGTCAAGCCACATGAAAATATTTTGGTCATGTGCTATGGTCATATCACGTCATAAATTAAAATTTGTCAGTGTACGTACAAACACACACAATATATGTGCGCGCGCGCGAGACATCTATATACATTGACACAAGTAGATAGATGGAAAGGGGTGCTAAACACCCCCTATAAATTGAAATTTTTAGTTTTGTCCTTCAAAAAATATATTTAAAAAAAATACTATTAACTCTCCTCACAAAATAATATTACATAACATTTATTTATCTAGCTCCCTATCTTAATTTTTTAATTTCGCCTTTGTATATTTACAAAATACATGCACAATCTCACTCTCAACCGGTACTTTTTTTTATAAATATGTAAAGTGATCCGGGGATTAAGATTTTGTCTAACAAGGTGTAGAATTTATATTTCATATTATAAGGCTAAAACTTCTCATGAGAAAAAGAAAACTAAAAAATCTTAATTCATATTACTTTGCTTTTTTACAAACATGCATGAGCGCAGTACCTCTTATGGTAAAAAAACTATAAAAACCTAGTTACAGCAAAAATAAAAGCATTAAATTTATTTCTTTAATCCTACTAATTGATCTATATCAATGAGTCAAGGTATGACTTTGGTTGAATTAGTAAAATATTGGACGTTCCAAGTTTGAATTGACTTCTGCGTTACTTTAGTTATCGACTTATATCGGCAATGGTAATAAATGACGTTATACTAATAAGCAAAGTTATATTGTTTAAATTATTGCATGTCAACGCACACATATTTCTATAACACATACAAAACCTAAAGCGGTACAACATCAGCATATCTTTCATCTTAGTAAATTTTACCTGTAGCTTGGTTCTCAAGAGTTACAGGCTTACAGTCTTGTATATATGTTACCCTCTCGTAGTGGCAAAATTTAAAGCACAGACAGGTGCCCCCCTTCTCTCTCCAAAGCAATAACACCATCTCTGTCTCTCTCTCTCTCTCAATAAATGCAATTGCACCCCCTCTCCACGCTCAGCAATAACTCCTCTCTCTCTCCACATTCTCCTCTCCATCTGTTCTCCTTCCTGCCCTTTCCTCTTCGCTAAGCTTTCTTCACCTCCTTTCTAATGGCCTCTTTCTCAAAGAAGACCCTCTCTCTTAGATGCATGTAGTAGATCCACCTTGCTTTACAGGCAAGTAAGTTGTATATGGAGAGAGAGAGAGATAGAGATAGAAAGAAACACAGCCAATCTATGTGTTTGCCATAGCTAGATCTATTACTTTCTGAGCTCTGTAGCGCAAAACTTCTTGTGTCTCTTATCTATCCTCTCTCCTTTTTTTTCTTTCTTCTTTATTCTTTTAGTTTGTTAAATAATTTCCAAAGTAAACCAAAAGGTCCTTTTGCTACTATTAAAATAAGACTTATTAAGCATGAAACTCTTTTCAGCATCTTAGAAAGCGCTTAAAAACTATTCGTGCTTTGATGACTACAGGAATCCATTTGAAGGAAGAGAAGGAAGACAGAATTAGGGTTTGGTTCACGATAGCCGAAGTATGCCTTCTGGGATCATGATACCAGCACGGCATGTACCTTCTATGATCGGTCGAACGCCCAATACAGGCTTCGGCTCCTCTTCTCCTCTCTCTCTTAGCCCGGTAAAACTAAAGATTTGGCTCTAATTTTTCATTTGATTTGATGTTTCTTCAATTTATGCTATTTTTCTTTTTCTTTCATCCTTATTGTTTCTGGAGTTCTGTATAAGTTTCCTTTATTCTATTTTCCTATGTAAATTTCTTTAGTCATCTGTTACAGTATTTTTATAGCGATTAGATCTATTAATTCAAGGTTTAATACACGTCCGCTGAACAGCTAGAAAGCAAAGTCTTGTTACTCAGTACCTCCCATTAAGAACAAAAAAAATTACATAATTAGAATTCAGATATATAAAAGAAAAAATATAACAAGGAAACAAAGAGCGAAACCTCCATTACCACTAGAATGTAAGATTCTATATGGTTCTTTTTTCCCTCAGAATTCACTATATATCATGTGTAAGTTTTCTTATTGTAATAACCTCTAATATTTGTCTTTTTCAAGTTATCAATGTTGCCTTCGGCATACCTCTCTCCCTCTGTATTTGTTTGTTGAATTTCGTTTTTTCCTTTTGATTTTTAGGCAAACTTACTGGAAGCACAGCAACTGCAAATACAGCAAACCCAACAGCAGCCCCTAGGGGAGATGCCAACAACTATGACGAGCACGGGAGAAAGCGAGATGATGAATCGGGCAAGGGAAGATGAGTTTGAGCTAAGCAAATCAGGGAGCGAGAATATTGAAGGCATTTCCGGGGATGATCAGGCAGACCCAAATCAACGGCCAAAGAAAAAACGATACCACCGGCACACCCAGCACCAGATCCAAGAAATGGAAGCGTAAGTTATTTCTTTTAGGTTTTGAATTCATATTAAAATTACACCATGTATTGGCATACAGATCATGTCTTCAATAATCAACTGATATCTCCTAGGTAGCAGTGTTTTTATTATTGATATCTGCTCTGGCACATCATTTTTCATAAGAAAATTTTAAAATTGATGTTGATCATCAGATAAATCAAAGACAATATCAGAAAACTAAATATTATCAATTTACCCTTTTTTAGTAACAAATCTTATGATTTTAATTGCAATAATTGAGAGAGTTGAAATTTTAATTAAATATTTATAGAGAAAATAAAAAAAAATAGAATGTTTCCCGTTTAGTCACCCGTAATTCTCGCTAGACGTCATGGTGGCTGTATATTAACAACAATATTTTAGGACAAAACCCTTCTGTTCAAATACAATTATATGATCAAATTAATGAATACCGTCCATATATTTTTGTCATGAGAATTACGGGTGACTAACAGTCCATATTTTTCATTCAAGATGAGTTTCATATCTCTCTCTGTCTTGCTTCTTAATTTCTTAAATTTCTCTTAAGACTTGTTTAAAAAAAAAAAAGTAATCTCAAAACAATTAATTTTAATCCCCTTCCCTGCTATCTTGAATGAAATTCACAAGACAGTTTTATTTTAGTTATCTACGTTTCGTAATTCTTGTTCAATTTCCAGACATTAACTATACATATATATACTTCTATTGATTGCCAGATTTTTCAAAGAATGTCCGCACCCAGATGACAAACAGAGAAAGGAACTTAGCCGAGAACTGAATTTGGAGCCTCTCCAAGTCAAGTTCTGGTTTCAAAACAAGCGTACTCAAATGAAGGTATGCATTAAATATATATAAGGTTGTGTATGTACGTACAACACATGCATGTAACATTCTTCATAGCAAATTCCCTTTCTAGACAATTACTATGCATGTCAAATTGTCAATGCATCATCCTATAGTAATGTTAGTATACCACATTTCCTTCTTTGCCATAGAACCAACATGAGAGGAGCGAAAACTCACAACTCCGTGCTGAGAATGAGAAGCTCCGTGCAGAAAACATGAGGTACAAAGAAGTGTTAACTAATGCATCTTGTCCTAATTGTGGCGGCCCGGCAGCTTTAGGCGAGATGTCTTTTGATGAGCACCATCTTAGTATGGAGAATGCTCGCTTAAGAGAGGAGGTACTTATTTCTTTTTAAGTTTATAGAATTTACATGATTTTGTTATGCTGGTGTTATTATTGTTTTATAATAATAATTAATAATAATAATAATAATAATAATAATATTATTATTATCATCATCATCATCATCAACATTTTATTATTATTATTATTATTATTATTATTATTATTATTATTATTATTATTATTATTATTATTATTATTATTATTGTTATTATTATTATTACACTTGAAATTGTCTTCATATTTAATATAAACATATTTTACATACAATAGATGTATGGAAGACCATGATGGATTATAATAATATTATTGTTAATCTTACATAGAATAAAATAGCAATCCGTTGATTACTTGATTTAGACACAAGTACTATTATTTAAAAGCATGATCTGTTGGCTAAGTCAGTTCTATTTTACAATGAATTTTCAAGATAGGATATGCATGCGGAAGACTGAAAGTTGTATCTTATATGTTACATTATGTTAATTACCATCTTTCATCTTGTTTTGTTTTGCATTTCTTTTAGTAACAATTTATAATACTTTTTTTTTTCCAAAGATTGATAGGATATCAGGAATAGCAGCAAAGTATGTTGGAAAACCATTGATCTCCTATCCATTCTCCAATCCAATAACCTCTCGGTCACCATTAGAGATCGGAGCTGGAGGTTTTGGTGTTCAACCGGGTATTGGAAATGAAATTTTTGGAGCAGGTGATTTACTAAGGAGCGTGTCTGGCCAGTCTGACATTGAGAAACCTATGATTATTGAATTAGCTGTTGCAGCCATGGAAGAACTCTTGCGAATGGCTCAAATTGGAGAACCCCTATGGACTCAAGGATTAGACAGTTCAAGTGAGACTTTGAATGAAGAGGAGTATGCAAGGATGTTTCCAAGAGGGATTGGGCTGAAACCATTAGGCTTTAAGTCAGAGGCATCTCGGGAAACTGCAGTGGTGATAATGAATCACGTTAATCTTGTTGAAATACTAATGGATGTGGTATGCCTCTCAATATTCTTTTCATTTTTTTGAATAACTCTCATTTCTTTTCATAATATTATGGAAACCTTTAAGTTAAAAAAGTATTCTTCACCGTGCTAATAGCTTTTTTGTCTCTTCTATCATTTGATCAAGAACCAATACTCGACGTTATTCTCCAGCATTATTTCAAGAGCTATGACAGTAGAAGTCCTATCAACAGGAGTAGCTGGGAACTACAATGGTGCTTTACAAGTGG
Organism: Carex arenaria; assembly: GCA_964058825.1. NCBI lineage: Eukaryota > Viridiplantae > Streptophyta > Magnoliopsida > Poales > Cyperaceae > Carex > Carex arenaria. The sequence goes on from CAXKVW010000134.1 coordinate 626,333, forward strand.
TATCATCTTAGGACTCTTCTCTCATGTGTGCTTGTATGATTTTTCATGCATTATATTCATCATGGACCCCAACAATAGCATGATCTTCATGTACTTTTGATATAATTTGCAAGTACATATATATGTTTTAATTTACTGTAGTAAGCAATTACTATCTTTGTAGTTACATTAATTCCTGATATTTTATTTCCCCCGCATGCATCTTCATAATTTAATTTATGCCATAGTGATGTGATTCTCCCATTTTATGATTTGGTTAGATGTCAGCAGAATTCCAAGTACCATCTCCCCTTGTTCCTACTCGAGAGAGCTTATTTGTGAGATATTGCAAGCAAAATGCAGATGGGACATGGGCAGTGGTTGATGTATCCTTGGATAGTCTACGCTCAAATCCAGTTAGCCGGTGCCGCAGGAGGCCATCTGGTTGCCTGATCCAAGAAATGCCAAATGGCTATTCCAAAGTAAGATTAATTAGTCATGTTATCTAACATATACAGGTATCATGACATAATTTCAGCTATACAGGCACTGTTTCACGATTAACAAAGGAACGATCTGCTAAAAGGTTTTGTAAATTAGGACTAACTGTATGTTTTTGGATTTGTATAGGTAACTTGGGTTGAACATGTCGAAGTTGATGACAGGTCTGTGCACAACCTATACAGGCCTTTGGTTAATTCAGGCCTTGCATTTGGTGCAAAACGTTGGGTTGGAACTTTAGATCGCCAGTGTGAGCGGCTTGCAAGTGTCATGGCTAGCAATATTCCTTCTGGTGATATTGGCGGTATCATTCTTTTCCCAAAATTTCTAGCTCAAAATTAATTCAAGTATCAGTTATAAATAATTGTCATATACATGGTGTTGATTTTGTGGATTAATTTTGCCTTCAATTTGTTTTCCAAGCCTTTTTCTAATGTAACTATTTTTTTTAGAAGTTTGCCCTTTTTTGTGACAAATTCAAATGATCAATTGAGGTTCATTATATGGCTTTAAACATTGGCAGGAACTGATCTATTGTTTTAGGCTTTTAGCTCGTTGGATGACTTTGTCATTGAGCATAAAAGTTTGGCTACAGCACAAGTTCTTCTCAGTTCTTGCAAACACTTTAGCTAATGAAAAAACATTGTTCCAACTTAATTCCAACAGTGATAACTACTCCAGAAGGAAGAAAAAGCATGCTCAAACTAGCAGAGAGAATGGTGATAAGCTTTTGTGGTGGAGTGACAGCCTCAACCGCACACCAATGGACTACTCTTTCTGGCAGTGGTGCAGAAGATGTGCGAGTGATGACTAGAAAAAGTGTTGATGATCCTGGAAGGCCACCTGGTATTGTTCTTAATGCGGCGACCTCTTTCTGGCTTCCAGTCCCACCAAAACGGGTCTTTGATTTTCTAAGAGATGAGAGCTCTAGAAGCGAGGTATTTTGAGGAAGATTTTATCAATAAACTAAACTTTTTTTATCTGTCTTCTTGGAAATCCACATGCTTGAAGTAGGTGTTTTTCATGATTTCATCTTTGAATGCACAAGTGAAATTTTTGAGAGAGCAAATAACCCAAATATATATATTAAGCTTCAAAACAGTTCTCATAGGCATAATTTTCGAAATTTATAAGGGATGCATATAAAATTATAAATGAACTCTACACTGTTTTTTAAAATGATTTCCTATATTTAGCTTTTTAAATAAAAAGGAATGCATATAAGGACAACAATTTTCATAACACATTATTGCGTTAAATATTCTGATGACAAGAAAGCAATGATAAATTTACTCAAATAATATATCGGGTCCTTGTGTTGCATGTTTTTATGGATATTGCAGTGGGACATCCTCTCTAATGGTGGTGTGGTTCAAGAAATGGCGCATATTGCAAATGGCCGGGATCATGGCAACTGTGTTTCTCTCCTCCGTGTTAATGTCAGTATAAAACTTTAGCCTTTAATTTTAATTCTCTAAACTATTATTTGTTTGAATTTTATAATGTATCTTAATAAAATAATTTATTTATTTAGTCTACTAAATTCATGTTTTCTAGAGCGCGAACTCTAACCAAAGCAACATGTTGATACTCCAAGAGAGTTGCACGGATCAATCGGGCTCGTATGTAATTTACGCACCAGTCGATGTTGTAGCCATGAATGTGGTGTTAAATGGTGGTGACCCAGACTATGTTGCGCTATTACCCTCAGGATTCGCCATACTGCCTGATGGGCCCAACCAAGCTGTTGACCCAGCAGTAGGTGAAATGGGTTCAGGTGGTGCATCCCTTCTGACAGTGGCCTTCCAGATCTTGGTTGACTCAGTCCCTACAGCCAAGCTGTCACTCGGGTCTGTAGCAACGGTTAATAGCCTCATTGCATGTACAGTGGATAGGATTAAATCTGCTGTCTCAGGAGAAAATACTAATCCTTAGTGTCTGCTATGGCCTTGAAGGAGATCTTTGTATGTAGCATAAATGGTAAGCTGCTCATGTCTAAATTCACATTTGCTAGGTTGTAGGTACAATGATCTTCTTTTCCACGTTGCTATCCTTTACATTTTTTTTGCTTATCTTGCTCAATTAGTATAATATGCTGCTATCATGTTTTTCTCTTGTTTAAGAAAATGTATACAGCATCCTTTGAGAACTTTGTGTATAGCTTTTTAGATTAATTTTCTGAATTATGTTTTCATTCAAATGTGTATAAGGTTAAAGAACATGTATTTGGCAGAAAATTAAGTCTGCTTAAAACATTCAAACATTATAAGTGGCTTTTCATTCAAATATGTTGATACTTAAAAACCTCTTTTTTTCTCATGGTTTCTACTGACAGGTAAGAGGAGGAACGGAACAATATTGGAGCTAATTTGTGGGAAGTCAAGAACGCACCTCAAACTCTCCTTGCCTTGTGGTGTTTGGTTTTATTTTTAGTTTGGAAACCAGGTAATTTTAACGGCTCTCCATATAATCCACCACCACTATGCAAGGGGGGTTGGTTCGGCATTGACTTTTCCTATCGTCACTAAAAACTAGTATTAGTTTGTTTTGGTTTCAAAGGACCCGCTCTATTTATAATACTGTAACAAATTTCTTCTTTGTCAATGTTTTTTTTTCAAGTGATGTTTTGTTTAGGTTTGAAGTTTAAATTGGAGCTCAAGTTGCCTAGTTTCTGTTATGCTACTTTAACATTTGATAAGTATCTTTGTTGTTTGTTCACTTTGCGGCATGTTGAGACCATTTTGCTATTATTACATTTCGAGTCATTTTTCAATATCTGGGTTAATATATAAATTCCTGTGATCAGGGAGTTAAAAAAAAAATCAATTATATATTATCGTATCATCATGATAATACATCTAGAATTGGTATAAAAGGTAATTTGTTGGGTCGTTGGGGAAGTTTCTTCGCACGGCTTGTCAGTCAATAGAAATATAGAATTGATTCATTTCGATGCACAGATTAAATTAAGCTTGAACTCTGCACAAACCATAAATTTGTGAAGAATTTACTTTTATCCGAATAATCTGAACCAAAATTTCATTTCATGTCTTTAATTAGAATGGATTAGTAAGAAATTGTAATTATTGTTAGATTATCTATATACACTATACGTACGTACGTACTAAATAACTATATATTAATATTTGTTCTATTGTAGTACTTATATAATATTAATTAATATATTACTTAATTTCTATCATCAAAATCGAAATATTAAGAAATATTATATTAGTACTTTACAGAGAAAACTACATCGTCTCCTAGCAGAGATTATAGTCTTAGGCCGCATGTGACTATGTGAGTCAACATTTCTTCTAAAAAGGCATGTCATCCTTTGACTCTGACTTAATGGTGGCTAGTGCTTCCAACAACCCGTTTCCCATTATACTTCATCCTCTACTGTAACATTTCCCCTTTTCTTAAAAAAAATAAAAAAAATAAAAACATTTCCCTTCTTTTTTGAGAGAAAATATTAAATAAGCAGGGACGGATCTACAGTGTACATGTCTAGAGGTGCTTGGTCATCCTCATAATTTTAAAATTTTACTTGTCTATGTTGAAATTTAATTAAATATATTTTTTCTTTTAAATTTTTATATAATTTAGCTTTCTCATAAAATGCTAACTTGTGTGCTTATAATTTAATGGTTACAATTTCACTCTATGACTGTGGTTGTAAGACCCTGTACACCCTTGTACTCTGATGTAAAACCATTTACCTTCTTTTACCTGCTTTGCTAGCAACCAATAGTCATTATTTAATATATAGGATGAAGTGAAAATGTGACATACACAATTACATTAAGCTTTTTGTAGAGAGGCCCAATACCCTTTCTTCCAAAAATACTTGGATGGTAAAAATTAAAAGCCACTTTTGTCGGCCCAAGTAATGACAGTGGCAAGCTGAGTTCATCAAAAATTTGGACAACATAGCATGGCCATGGCTAGATTAATAATATAATTTTGAAATTGCAATAATTAATATACGCTTTACATCTCAAATAAAATAAGCTACTGATGCAATAACAATCAATATATAGACGACTTTATGGGAAGCCTTCAAGTATTTGCATTACATTTATGAACTAGTGCATACAATGTATGCATTTTTCCTTTACTCATTATTCGTGCATATAATAAGCTACTAATGCATTTTGCTAATATGAGATACTAGCAGAAAGAAGCACATCACTGCCCCCACTCAATCTGGACCAAAGATTGCAAGAACCATTTAGTATATAGTAGCAACAGATCCGACTCCACTCTCCAAATAGGAGAGAAGGACCCTGTTATTTCAAATTTAACCGTTGAATTTTTTTCATGCACGAATCTCAACACAGATGAATGGCTAGCAACTAGCAAGTGTACCAACTTGCTGACACATTGAGCTGCACCCTTGCATCAGTTAAAATTGGAAATTACGCTTTCTATTATTCAAAATTTTAGATAGATCAAGTAACAATGTAACACTGTTTTATTTTAAAGCTTGTAAATTGCTTTGCTTGAAAAGGAAAAAGAAACACATCAAATAACACCCCTAATGTAAATTTATCAACGAAAATAACATATTCAGCAGTTCTATAGCTTCAAGTTATTAATTCATGTACAGATGCAATAAAAGATCATCAAAAAGTGGGACAATGCAGATCAAAAGAGGGTGAGATACAATATTTTTATTACATTGCAAAAGACTAGCACAAGTATGAGCAAGCATAGTCCAAGCAAACACCAACTAATGCTCATGTCAAATAAAATATCTTTTGCTTACTGATCTTATTTCTTTTATTTTCACCTTAGGTATACTGGGATAAAAGGCCAGCTGATTTGCGACAAACCTAACTTAATTTCAACCAAAATCAGAATATTAGATGTCTTCTTTCTTACTACAACATTTGTACGATATCAGTGCCCCATATTGATAACTTTTGTTCAAGGAAATAGGTAAAACAGGATAAACAAAACATAACACAATATCATCAAATCTTCAAACAGTGCATATCTGATAGAACAGTTTCAAACAGATCAGATTATTTCTGAAATAATAATAGCCAGGTATTTTAATGGGAGGTATCTTGCATCTGAACAGATCTATACCTTGTTAAACATCAAACAGATCTCAAATGCATTATCTGGTTATCTGGTTCTGTGGCAAAAATTAATTAGCAGTGGTACAACAAATTGCCAATGGGTAGGGTGTAGATTTTTTTCAATACTTCATGCAAAAAGTCCATATATCAATATTAATGAATTCCATTGTCAATATTCTACAACATTGAGGACCACAAACCAAATTGAGTTGTATTCCATTTAACTACCTAACTATGCAGGACCTTGGTCAAATGAATCAACACCCTTATTTTTCAATTGGAGAAGCATGATCAACAAATGGCATAGCATACACATCTGACTGTTTTGATCAAAGGAAATGAAGTCCTTGATCCACAATCAGATAAACACAGAGCGCATGGTGATAAAGCAGGTGGAGGAATACAGTCAGTTTCTATTTATTTATTGAGATGAACAGAGAACCTATTAAATGGGGGCAAAAAAAGGCACTAAATTTGACATTGGTAAACCTAAAAATAGAGAGAAAAAATTATCATAACTAGGGCTCTGTACATTATAGATAAACCTTGGAGAGTTTAAAGAGATGACTGTTCCATTTTAAATAAGAATTGAGCCAAAACAATAGTGCACTAAATCTAACTTCTGTAGCAAATGAAGAAGCTTTGATAGATTGTCATTCTACTGGAAATACATCACCAAAAGAAAAGTCATGATAAGGTACACCTACAAAGAGCAAACAAAATATCATAGTTTCTACTTCTGTCTGTCTAAATAAGTAACACGATATTGGTTTCTTTTTCTTTTCTACAAGTAATCAGAAGTGTTACCTTCTTGCTCGGCTAGAAGGTAAAATGGAATATGGGCAACCATTTTGGAATCCCCTTTGCTCCAATCCACAATACCGGGCCCACTTGCTTCTCCTGTGTTGGGCCCCAGAACTGACAGACAAAGGGCGGGTTCATCCATCAAGCTCAAATAATCACAGGCACGCCTCCACACTCTCCTATCAACTGTTGGTGACCTTGCAACCTAGAAATGTAAACCAAATCTATTTTACAAAATGTACCAAGCAAAGCAATAACAAATAGTTGAATGTCATACAATAAGGATTATGATACATGATACAGTACAAAATTCATATTATTACAAGGAGATTGAATGTGACTAAATAGTTGCTTCCTTTCTTTGTTGATGGTGTTGCTAGGAGTTTCAAGTAGGCTATATATTAAACTTTGCAGATTAACAAATATTAGATCCTTCACTTTCAAAAGAAATTCAATTTGTCTGTCATCAAAATGGATATGCCAATGAAAAAGATACCTTGCCAAATGCCACGCGGGCCCGAGGGATCAATTCTTTATGACAAGTTGCGAGTTTAGCAATCGCTGTTGCCACAAAGCAAAGCAATCTAGCTTGTGATGACTTTCCGGAGGTATTCCCTTTTAGGTCAATTGCCGACTCCTGGTTCAAACCCAACCGGCTTCACAAGAAAAAATAAAAAAACAAGTAACTAGATATACGATAGGGTATTAATTATACTAAATCTAATATGATCATAGTGCCAGAAAATCAGAAACCTAATGTCTTTGTCTAGCATAATTATACTATAAAATTACCCTTTTCTTCATCTTTTTTCTTCATTGATATTTTCTGCAGATGTTTTTTTAAACTGGTGCCGTCTGGTACTAATTTCTTTCTTTTATTTATCTATTTCTCTTTCTTTTATTTCCCTTTTTTAATTTAAGCATAGGAAAATTCACAATTAAAAATCTACCCAAGTTATTGCCATATTTTGAAATCTAACCTTGATGCTAGCAATTGTCAACATCTATAGATTTAGATTCATGAAGAAAGACTAAGGAAAAGAATGGTAGATTCAGAGGGCATTCTCTTCACAAATTGCCAGCATCCAGCTTAAATTTCAAAAGCTCCCCTTTTGGTGCTTAGTTTTTTGAACGAGCAGTGGGTCTTAATTAGATATATGTACATAAAAAATAAAAAAAAATTGTGTACAGGTACTAACCTGGTAGCTAAGTTCTCATACAAAAGCAATTCTAAGCTCTCAAAGAGTCCCCGAGCCACATCTTTGTGTGTTGTACCACCCGCTCCATGCTCCCCTATTGCCCAACACAGATGCAACCCTAATTCTGTCTGGTCACATAAAATATCATCAGAAATTCAAACAACAACATATGGGCGCACGGCCGCACGCACACAAAACCTATTACATGTCTACAATACATTTATATTAAATTAAAAAATAAAATTACCTTAGCAGGGCTGTCATAAGCTTCAGCCAGTCTGTCCACAATAGGCTTCTGCATGGGACATTTGAATAAAGATAGTTATGTCTGGCTATCATACAAGAAATAGTTGATTAAAAAAAATTTATTAGATAGATCAACAAGAAACATAACTCCGCCTGTGTAAAACTACACAGCCTGTCCCAAGCCAGGAAAAAGGAGGAGGGTTTGGGATAGGCTTGGCGAGCCAGCGGTAAAAAAACAACCTCTTTATGAAAATGAAACCCTCACAAATTGGGCAGGAGCAGCACTAGGATGGGTGACCTCCTGGGAAGTCCCTGAGTTGCTGATTTTGGTTGGGTTTCATTTCTAGCCTACCCCAAATTGTTTGGGAATAAAGGCTTTGAAGAAGAAGTTCAACAAGAAACATGATAAGCATACTTGACATACCTTGAGCAGCGCAATGAAATGAGGACACCTTTGAAAGACAGCTAGCATGAAATCAGATAGCCTCTTTTGAACCTAAACTTTTCACTTTCATCTCTCACGAATGATAAAAGTAGGAGCTTGATATTTTTTTTGGAAAAAAAAAAGGGTTGGAGAGGGGGCCAGCTAACCTCAAAGCAGAAAGTCTTATCAGGACACATGATGTCATAGCGTGACATTATAAGTGGAATTAGAGCACACAAGAGAGCTGCAATAGATCAAGAACAATTCAACATACAGTACTGATAAATGCTTTGAGACAAATTCAGATGAATTAAGAAGTGTCCTGTCTGACCCCCAAAATATTCAGTATATCCATCCCTAATATGAGAGAATGAATTTGTTCCAGACAACTATTTTTCAGAAATTAATTGAATACGTCAACCTGGCTAAATACGCTTTAATTCAACCTGACCAAAACCGAGCAACCTGAAACTAATTAGGACCCAAACCTAACTGACCTATGACCTGAACCAACTGAGCCATCAGAGTACTGTGATTTGTGAACCAAAGGAAACTAGGCTACAACTGAAATTATTTTTTTCAGGACAATACCCTAAAATGACTTGAAAACCACTGTAGTGATTAAAAACTGAATCTAAACGACCCAAGAAATGAACTGAAAGAACCCAAGTGAATTGAACCTGAAAAATAAAATTTAGCAGCAACAAAAGAAAACGAAAACCCAAAGCCTTCATGATTTGAACCGAATTTTTTATTAATAGGAAATAAAAAAATTATAAAAATCGGAAAAAGTTTTGATTATCTCATATCATAAGCAAAATGCCATAACTATGGCGTCTGAGCTGGACACGTGTTCCCTAAGCAGCAAAAAAAAATGGACACCATAGTCTATGGCGTCCATCTCTCCTCCGTAAAAAAGGAAGCGTTGCTTTTGAACTTCTCCTCTGTTGCTTTTGGTCTTCATTAAATACCACTATCTCTTTAGGAGACTACTATACCTTTTGGTTTTTAATAGTTGGCATACAGAAGCTTAAGAGAATCAATCAATTGCATAGCTTAGGCCCAGGTAGTGGGTCTCCCAAGTCAAAAGTGCAAAAAGTAACAACTAGCAGGCACAATTCCTTCCCACGTGGAGAAGACACTGGACTAGGCATAATTCTTTCCCACGCAAAGAAGCCGCTGGACTGCATAGTTTATGGGTGGACGCCATAGACTCCGGCCCGGACGCCATAGTTTATGGTGTTTTGCTTATGATCTGAGATATTCAAAACTTTTTCCAATTTTTATAAATTTATTTGTTTACTTCCTCTTAATAAAAAAATTGGTGATTTGAATCCCAAAGGTGACCCTTCCAGAATGACCTCAGACCTTAAATTGAAACAAGCTGATTTGCAACAACCCAAAGGCCCAAACCCTATACTAGACATACAATTGCCACCTCTAAGACCTTTCACATCTACTACAAAAAGATAGAAAGAAGGCCTCTTGGTCAAATTGTATCGATTTACTCTTTCTTGGGTATAACTAGCATTTCTTTTGCAACTTAAGAGGTCAAATGTCATTTATCTACGGTAATAAAAAGCACAGTTAGCTAACTTACAATCATCAATATCTCTCAATGCAATAGAAAAATACGAGCCCAGAAGGCGTGGACTCATCTGAAGGATTTGTTTTAATCTATCTGTTTGAGGGTTGTTCACAGCTGCTCGAAGTGTTGCTACCATTGTAGGAGAAGTCCAGTGGCGTTCCTAAATTTTCAGAACATTGAGATAAATATAGCATGAATTAGCATATTGATCACCGGCTACAAAAAATATACTTATTGATTTATCATGTTTGAATGTTTCACAACATGTCTTGAAAAAAAAACTAACTCTTCTAAATTATAATTAACGTGCAATATCTAATAGCATCAGTCTGTTACGGTAAGGAATCTATATCATCCTAAAAGAGAATTGGCACATACCGCAATGCCGTCATTTTCATCTTTCAAAATTTCAAGAAAAGTGGGATCTGCCAAATCAAAAGATCCATTACCATCGAAACCTGACCCATCATCTAGATTTTCTATTGCTGATCCGGTGTAAGCCTCGTCCATTAATGCAAGAATAATCTAATAACAAGAAAAGCAAAACAAAGTGAGCTTATGCAATGAAATTGAAAGAAATATAAATAGGGCTTCATGCAAAATCACACGAGATATGTAACCAATTGCATTTAACACCTAAAATGTCAGAATTTTGCAAATAGCACAATAAAGCAGACATGTCCAACTTTTTTGTATTAATTCAGTTCAAGCTTCTAAATAGCGGAAATAAAGCAGAGTTTCGCAGTTTTTTAAGCCTTACCGCAAGAAATGTGCATCTTTTGTCATTCAGCGGTTATGTATTATACTTAGCAGTAATGCATCATAGTAAATGGTAAAATGTGGACGATAAATCTAAAGCCATGGCGTTACTTCCCTATGGAACATTTTATAGTAGAACTCATTGGGACTTCTTCATTATAATTTATTCAAGGTGTAAAATGATTATTGGGGTCCATATATGATGCAAACCCTTCATTTCTCCTCTATGCAAAGCCATCTGGAAAAAAAAGCCTAAATTGCAGTCTTTTTTCAGATTTTTTTTTTTTGCTGAAACAAACAAATTTACTATGCTTTTAAAAGATATTAAACTAAACAAGCAACTGTAGCAATTTGGGTAAATTATTTTCAAATTAAGTGACTGAACCTTAGTAATTACTTCCATGAAATGTTCAAGGTGCATACCAGGCTAATTGTTCGGTAATGTCCATTACAACCGGTCATGATCACAACAAACCAATTGTGTAAATTAATGCCAAACAAGCCTTAATTGTGCATCTATCGTTCATAATTTAGGGTTAATGTATGTATTGTCAGATTATAATTTGAGCCTTTTAGTAATAGTACAGTGCTTACTCAAGTCTTAAAAGGGGCTGATATTGCCGATCAGTAAATTTGAGGCAAATTATGTAAACTAGCAAATTTGAGGCAAATTTTGCAAATTTACAAATGAGGCATTACTAATATTTGTTGATTTTGTAAATTTAAGTGCACCAAAAAAGATAGAGCCAGGGTGCTTGCTTGGGCATAATTGCCATTGCATTGTACTTATAATTGATATTGTTTTAAGGAGTGTGTTTATGGAGTCCAGCTACCGTGACATCGGTGGTATTGCCCCCCCCCCCCCGGCTCCGAATTCATCCAATAAGCTTCAAACAATGAAATTAAACCATTAAAACCGATCCACTTTATGAATGATGCATTTACACGCAAAATTTATAAATTTTCGAATTATTTTAGTACCAAGTCAGGCAATAAAAAAATCATGAAAACTGGATGCATTAAAGTTAACTTAAAAAAGTCTCACATTTGACCGCTTGACTTGATACTAAATAAATTTGAAAAATTATAAATTTTGCATGTAAATGCACCACTCATGAAGTAGATCGGTTTGAACAGTTTGGATTCATAGTTTGAAGGCAAATTTGATAAGTTTTGGAGTTTGTGGTATTTAGGCTGAAATACCACCGATGTCACGCTAGTCGGAGTCTGTGTTTCTGTACATGTATCATACTTATAAAACATGCCAGTATTGTGGTTGATTGACCACTTTATCACCACTACAGATCCCTAAACTCTACTTAAACCTTGATTCGATCAAATTGCTTAGTCCTTACAAAAATACAACCATTGATTGAATTTGCTTGGCTTCAATTAATGTTATCACATGCTTAGGGTAAGACATTAGTTACATGGCAGCAAAAATTATTCATTTCTGACAAGAAAGAACTTTACCATCACACAACTAGAATGGATGCTGTTAGCAAATATCTGTGTTTGGATGTATAATACATAAATGGTTTATGTTGTTTATTGTTTTCAAGTGCGATGAATCTTTTTTTCTCTTTTTTTGAAAAATAAAAAGGAAACCAAACAAAGTACCTCTGTAGCTGCACTCTTCTGAATGGAGGCAATATTGCTTCCAATTAAAGTTCCTGAGTTTTTCTTCTCTACCTTCTCTAATGCAACCACCAATACTGTTTAAAGTCAATTCAAAATGCGCCTAAATCAATTGTACTCTTCTTTCCCACTACTTTTTTTTTTAAATTATGGATAGTGTGAAAACTGTCACTAAATTAAAGAACTGAAAAAAAAATGTTTTCTGAGTATATAACGGAATCTCACAGGGCAGATCTAGAAGTGATGAAAAAAGAGGAAGAAATGACCCTGATGAAATCATCAATGGAAGAATGGACAAAAATGGCTTCTCTAGGCTGAAATAAGCAAGAAAATAATCCATCAAAAACAGTATCACTGCATCTACCAAGCTTTAAAAAAAAAACAGAATCAACCTGTAGGGAGGGGGGATGGATAAAAAAAAAGAGCATACCTCTCACCATTCCATGCAATCAGTTTCAAAAGCAGGGGAAAGAACTGTAATTGAACAGCCACAAAATAAACATTTTTAAAAAAACAATTCTAAGCATGCCTTTCTTCCCTAGTAAACAAAGCAGACTTTAAAAAACTTCAAAGGAGAAGAAACCTGGGGAAGTAAGGCTGGAAAAGATTTGAGAATCTTTGTTTTATTGACGTTAAGAAATTCAAGCAAGCGCCCTGCCGCCACAGGATCAGCGAATTCTCTGAAAAAAAGGAAATAGAATGTAAAAAACAACCTTTTCTCATTTATCACGCTACGCTTCAAACTAGTTTATATGGTCACAGTTAGTCATAAGCTTAAAACTAGTACAAAAGGTAATATTATCATGCACAAATTTCATACCTACTTAAGCAAGATCGAAAGAAGCTTCGCAGGCTACTTTCAGTATCATGCAATACAACATCTCCAAAATCCATAAAAAATTGAAGCATAGTCTGTATAAGAAAAGGGGGATTCAAATTCACTAAGAGTAACAATTAAAGTTAATACATTTTTTTCCTCTCTTGTTTTTGAAAATGTAGCATACTTAACAACTATCTGTTTCCATAGTTTCCAAAAGAAACAACAATGTAACACAAAAGAATCATTTGCAATTGTCTCTCGTGTACCTTATTTACCCATTTATTACCCTAAATAACCAAAAAAAATTGGAGGTTTTTATGTTTCTTAGTACAAAGTTAACAAGAGGAGAGAATATACTATTGACACTAGACTTCAAAAATCAACTCAAGCAACTAAACAAAGGCTGTGTTAATACTTCAAACTATAGCATATAAAGAGCGATATAACAGTTAAAAGGTGCAAGTAATATGATATGGAACCAGAGTCCTAAAATAATTTTTTTGAGGCTCTTTTGCAAGATATTTACAGATTTGCGTGCGAAGTGAAAGATTTTAAAGATAAAAAAAAATTACCACAAGAAGAACAACATTGGAGGTCTGTGATTGATTGGACACAGAAATGCATCTCTGGTAAAGCTTGCTCATTTGATTAAATGCACGAGTGACCAGCTCATCTGATCCCCCCTCTTTGCACATTTCATATATCTTTGTAACCTATTTTAGGTAGAAATGACGACATTATTTGTGGTCAAGTCTTACTTAGGCAATCACCAGTACCACAAAAGCTGGGTTCATTATAACATAAACCAGGTATCAATCCATAAGGTAAAAAGCATGCACTAGCTCCAGCTGGTTCTAACACAGTAGAGCATAGAAAAATATAAAATATAAGGTAATATCTATTCACAGGCCAACCCTATAGTTAGTAGTTATATCAAAAAAATTCCCGAAAAATCTTTATTAACTTAATGGGTGAGTGATAGAAAGCGAGACAGAGAGAAAGAGATCAACCACTGCCAAGTTTTCGAAGAGAGAGAGAGAGAGAGAGAGAGAGAAGGGGTCTACGGACAGAGGGAAGAAGGTAAGGATCCGAGGAGGGATCCGGGCTGGTCGAGTCACGCGTTTGGGAGGAGAGTGACCGAAGGTAGAACTCGAAATCTCCATCGCTTTTCGCCATTTTCGATCGATTGACGATTACTTCTGTTTTCTCTTTACTTGGCCAATCACCATTAGCAACTGTTTCTGATCGAAGGGGTGCTGCGAGGGGAAGAGCGGGTCCGGACTCGCATCCTCTGCGGAGATTTTCCCTGCGGAGCTGTGCGGTTCTTTTAATCTGGACCGTTCGTTTTGATCGGACGGTCCAGATTTAATATCCAGCCGGTGAGTGCGCGATTTGATGGAGGGGCAGTATTAATTTTGCTTTGAGATTCGTTCTATGATCTTATTTGATCTGTCCGATCAAAACGAACGGTCCAGATTAAAAGAACCGCACAGCTCCGCAGGTAAAAACTCCGCAGAGGATGCCATTTCGAGCGGGTCCGGACCGTCCAAAATTTGAGTTTGGATCCTGACCGTCTGATCATAATCCTGACCGACCCTGTCTGAGTTGGAATTCAAGGAATCCTTTAATATTCGTACAGATTCTGATCGTACGGTCCGGGTATAAACCTATACTTTGAGTTACTTTAGGATTCGTATTCGAGGAGAGGAGAGTTCGGAATTTCGGATGGACATCAGACAGATTCAGTTTTAGCCGTTTGATTGGCAATTGAGGACGGTTTAGATACAAGTGTATATTTAAATTCGTTTGTATGACTTTTGATGTGGATCAAACAGATCGAGTTTTATTTATATGAACGATTTATATTCATGAACAATTTAGATTAGTACAGATTTAAATTCACTCATACGAATTTTGACGTGAATTAAAAGATGAAGGGAGGGAAAGAAGGAGAAGAAAGAGTTGAAAGAAATAGGAAGATAACTAAAATTAATTTACTCGGCATCTCATTTTATGAAAAATATATATATTTGCTTAATTAGGAGGATTAAAATATTTCATGTTTCATTGTGCTCAATAGCGTAGTTAGAATTTTTGTCAGGTAGACAAAAAGAAATATTATTTTTTATTTTTATGTAATTTTTTAGTATATATTTGTTATTAAATTATTATTATCATTAATAATTTTCATCAGAAGCGGAATCGGTAAATTGACCATAAAATTGAAATAGGGAGAGTTAGTAGGAATTGGTCGAACTAGATCCGAAACTCGATTTTTTTTTAAAAGTTATGCTAAAACAAAAGGTTAACGTAAGACATTTTTGTAGAAAATAATGCAAAACATTAAAATATTAAATTTTCCTTTGAAACATAGTCCGAGCATAGTCCGTAAGACCATTCTTTTGAAGTTCAACTCATTTTAAAATTTAGAATGTTAATAAAAAATTAAGTAGCTATTGTAGGTTTGTGATAAAAAATTTAGATGAGAATTATATAGGTAAGACATAGGATTGGACATTTGTGTCATTTTTAATAAAATATTTATAATAAAAATTCTTTCCATCCGTTACACTCAAATCAGGAGGAAAATCGATTATATTGATTATAATTATGCAAGATTAAATCTTTCACTTCCGACATAATTTTGTCAACCAAATACAATTCAAAAGAAAAGTTTATTTTCTTCCCATCCCTTCCCTTCCTAAACAAGATTTATGCATGTTTTACATTAAAAATCAACATATCTCTTTGTAAAAGAATTCGACTCATTCATTTGAAAAAAAAAAAAAAACAACAGATTCATAAACCCTTCTTCCCCTCTTCAAAGCTCTGACAAATTTATTGCGACTTGGTCAATTTAGCTGAGAGCTGAGAGCATTAGGCAAAATCCATATTAAAATAAAATTGGTACGGGTCCGATAATACTTTTTAAAATTCAGCATTAGATAGTCGCCTATCCCTAGACCCTAGTTGGATTGGCTCCATAACTAATAGTGCTTCGCATCAACAGAATTCAAATAATTAATCTGAACCGATCAATATGATATTCATATTAAAATGTGCTTGGAGACCAAATTTTATATATTCTTTTTGATTGTTTTACTATTTTTTTATAAAATTATCGTTTCTGAAAGGTCCAGATAAACGGAGATGGAAGATTTGAAGCACAATGAGATTTAAAAGATATGAAGTATTTAAATCCTCCTCTTGCTTAAATGGTTGAGGAATTTTCTTGTTTTATTTTTTCCTTTCTTAACTTGAATATATAATTTTTATAAATTTTTCATTACCTCCCACATCTCTTGTGGGGGGAGTGCTTTATAATTAGAATTTCAAAGAGAATGAAAAAACAAGGATGAAGCTATCCTTGAAATTTAGTTCGAAATTGAAGTAATAGTGATCGTCCATACCATATGTGTTGGTATCTCTCCTTATTTCTTGATTATTATTTTTCCAAAAAATTAATTAACAAAAGCAAGTAAACATGAGCTGAACAATTCGATCGATTATCCTTCCCACCTCAATTTTTCTCCTCTTCATTATTTTTTTTTTTATTTTGAAAAGATTGTGAGAGTCGGAAAGAAAAGAAAAGAAAACAGGGAATGGAAGTAAAAGCAAGAAATGACAAGTGATTAAGTTTGTTATTCTCTAATTTAGAACGAAATAAATTTTGAAAAAATTAAGAACTTTTAATATTTTCTCACATTTTTTTTCTTGCTTCTGAAAATAAAAGCCCGAAAAAAAAAAATGAATGCGCATCTTTCTCTATTGTTTTTCTTTCTCCGTTCACTTCCTCTACCAAATTCAAGTGAACGTGAGCGGCCCCTAATTTATTTCAGAACGAAGATATTCAATGGACATCGAATTTGCTTCGTCGACTTGCTGGCTTGCTGGCAGTATAGTGCATAAATCTAATATTCATTTATTAGTGCATAAATCACATGCATAAATTCATGTGATTAGATTTACTGTTAAGAATTTTGTGTGCTTTAACTTCAGCTCTTGTATGTGGCTTAGTGATATCATTGCTAAACTAGTTTCTATCTTGCTTATGTTTATTAGTGGCAACAAAAAAAAGTCGGGTGTCAGGGATATCATTTTGATGTGAGATATCGCTGATTAAACGATGTAAGTTAATCAGACTTACATCAGATTTCTACAATAAAACGGGATTAGGCCTTTTTATCAAAAAAAAAAAAAAATTTGTTCCCTGGATCACATAGTTATATGGTAAAGTGACTTACGTGTTAAATTTTAATATCCTTAACGAATCAATAAAAAAACTAAAGGGGTCAGCGGATGCTTACAATTCCAGTTGGAAAATGACATTTCTCCGCTGCATTTGACAAAAAAAAATGTCCACGCAAGTACGCAACGCAAAGTTTGAAGCCCTTGGATGATAAAATATTCTGCGACGTCAAGTTTTATACCTCTTTATTTCAATCCTTGAACCTGAAAAGGAAAAAAATAAAAACAAAGAAAAGGCGGATGGTTTTACGTCTCGAGTACTTCAACCGTCATGACTCATGGTCGACTTCTGGGCTGTTAGAAAGCCGCCACTGTTTCGGTGTTCAGAAAGTCTGGAATAGGAATAGCTGTATGTTTACACTTACGCCCTCTCAAAAATTAATATTACTAAATTTAATACTGGACACGAGTAGGGTCCCGGTTTGCAAATTGCAAGATCTCTCTCTCTCTCTATATCATAGCTTTAACTAAATAAACTATATACCCCGTATATTATTCAAATATCATATGTGCTGGATTGGATATGCATGTGCATATAAAGCCGTGATTTTTATTCATGCCCACTGTTCACCTAAATCCGCCAACTCTGCCCACAAAATCTGAATTCTATCAAAACTACCCAAACCGGCTATCTAATAGCCGGTCCTTAATTTTTTTTATTTTTTTTTGAAAAAAGTTATAATTTTTTTATTAAAGTTTTAAAAAAAATTGATATGTTTCTTTGAAATTGGATAGAAAAATATATAATTTAGTTTATTAGAAGGACTAAAACAAATAATCCGGATAAATATTTTTTTATTATAAGGACTAAAACAAATAATCCGGATTAAATAGTTAGATTGCTTGACCTCTAACTATTATTTAAAAAAAATAACAATATGAGTTATATTTAAAATTTACATGTAATTTTTTTTTATAAATTATTTAATTGTAAGTGTTATCATTTTTTTTGCATAAACGGATATATCACGTTCAAAATAAAATTATTCATCAAATAAACATGCTTTCATTTTAACTTCTTTAATATTATATAAATTTGCCAATTTTTTGATATCATGTTTCATAATTATGATATCATGTTAACTTCATAATTTTTGATATCATGTTTCATTTTAATTTCATTTTAACTTCATATTTTTTGATATCATGTTTCATAATTTGCAAAGAGACGCCTGTGTTTCTTAGAATCAACGGAACTAGTAAACTATATTATAATTACAGGATTGCTAGAGCATATACCTTCCAGTCCTTGAAATCGAACCGAAAGACAAAATGCTTGTATGAGACTTCTCCTATGGCAATTGCACTTGCTACTGGTGCATTTCTCAGTGCTGAAAAGTATTTTTTAACATAAAAAAACTCAATTGAGACACTAAAAATCTTAAACTTAATTTTTGAGGCACTAAACGACGTTTTTTGGCGATTCTAATTTTTCCGGATACCCGGGATAAACCCCGACCCCGGGGTGACGGTCACCACCGTCTCCTCCTCCCCTTTTCGAATTGGGGTCATACGCACAAATCCGACTTTCCTAGCAAAAGTTATTGCCGTTTAAAGTTTTAAAAAAAAAACGATATTTCTAACCCTTGATTCATTTCATTTTTTTTTAAAGTTATGACCGTTTTATTTTTTCTAATAACACACAATAAAATATTTTACTTTTTCTTACAGCTGCGAAAAACCTGATCTGAAAAATATTGATCCGGATTATTTGTTTCAGTCCTTCTAATAAACTAAATTATATATTTTTCTATCTAATTTCAAATAAACATATCAAAAAATTCTAAAACTTTAATAAAAATAAAAAATAAATAAATTACATGGTAACAACTTGTAAATGGATGACGATATGCTCATATTTGCATTAAAATATCATTCGGATGACAAAACAAATTTTACATGGTAACAACTTGTAAATGGATGATGATCTGCTCATATTTGCATTAAAATATGATGTCCATATAGCTAAAAATGAATGGTTGGAAGCAAACGCACTGGATTTTGCCACCTTACGGCCTTTACGGGACTTTTTCCAAAAAAAAAAAAAAAAAAAAAAATTAAGGACCGGTTATCTAATAGCCGGTTTCTAATAAAAATTAGGAACCGGCTATTAGATAGCCGGTTTGGGTAGTTTTGATAGAATTCAGGTTTTGTGGACAGAGTTGGCGGATTTAGGTGAACAGTGGGCATGAATAAAAATCACGGCATATAAAGTGTATATGACAATTAATATTTATTTTCAGTCAGGAAAAATCGATAGATGATTATCAAAATAAATTATATGATAAAAGTAGGGCAGTAAATGAGCTGGCTCGGCCCGAGCTGGGCCTTAGCTCAGCTCGTTAATTCTGGACCGAGCTGTTAGCGAGCTAGCTCACTAACAGCTCGCGAGCTAAAATCTCAGCTCAAACTCATGACGAGCTGGCTCACTAGGTTTGGTTGGACCTTGTTTTAAGAAGAAAATAAACTTTACAAACCTTTCTGGACCAAGCTTGACAGTATAAAATACACACAAATTCATACAAATTCACAAATTGATGCCTAGCCGAGCTAGGCCTTAGCTCAGCTCGTTAATTTTGGCCCGAGCTGTTAGCAAGCCAGCTCTTTAACAGCTCGGTCCGCTATCAAACGAGCTATTACCGATCGAGCCAGATGTGAGTCACGTGCGAGCTACGAGTTACGAGCTTTTTTGACAGCCCTAGATAAAAGTATGCATATGTTCAGGGGCGGACCTAATAAGAATGTTTAATTGGTAATTCATGTTAAATTTATAGTTAAAATTAAAATTAATTTCTTGAAATATGATTAGTAATTATAATTATAAGTCAGAATATCATAAATTACAAGTCAAAGCATTATAAAGTATAAGTTAAAGCATCATTTTTTTATCAAATACTCAATTAGTTAATGGGTTTAGATCCAATTAGCTATTTAAATCCGATTCAATATTTTTTTGCCCCTCCAGAACGAAAATCCTGGATCCGTTCCTGAAAGTAACAAAAATACGTTGGTATGAACAAACAAGCTAACGAGCTTACATAAAGCGATATGTAGATAAGAAAAACATATTATTTGGAACAATAATGGCATGATAAACGTCAAAGCGTAAATAGATAGTTATTATCTAATATTATGCTCATTGAAATTAAATACTGCGTGCTTGGTCACAAAAATATGGAGATTGATTAACCATATTTGTCGATTTGCTGAACTCATTTTAATCGTAAAGTTATATTTTATCAACCATTGTTGTAGTATATCGATCACACTTTTCTATTGCATTAATTTTTATACGTAAAGTTATATTTTACCAACCATCGTTGTACTGTATCAAATTCGCTTTCTTATTGCATATTTATCTGTTAAGATCACGCAACATAATAATAAGCAAAATAATATAAAATATTTTTAGGGCACTTATGCAATACCGTCAATATCTTCTTTTTTTTGATAAAATACTGTAAATAAATCAAGATTTTTCTTATTAACAATGATAGAGCAAAACTAGAGTGTGATGTGCTTATCAAGAGAAATTGATGAACACACCTCCAAAAGTCTATCGGATTGACTTCAAACTATGAATTCAAATCGTTGAAATCCATGTACTTCGGGAGTGATGCATGTACATACAAATTTTTTAAAGTTTCGAATTCATTTAGTACATAGTCAAGCGGTAAAAAAAAATTAACATTTTATAAATTATTTTTTTAATTGTTTTATGTATTCATTTTTCATTATCTTTTTGACCGTTTGACCATGTACTAAATAAATTCGAAACTTTAAAATTTTTGCATGTACATGCATCACTCATGAAATAAATGAATTTCAACGATTTGGATTAGTAGTTCAAAGTCAATCCGATAATTTTTTAAAGGTGTGCTCACCAATTTCTCTCGGTGAGCACATCACACTCTAATTTTGCTCAACAATGATATGCTTTATCAAAAGTTCAAAACCGTTGATATTCTTAAATTAAATTAAATTAAAATTGACACATACAATACTCCTGGTTATCAGGGGTAAATATGCAAAATGAAGAATTAACAAGGCACAGGCGCACAGTTTCGGAATATTCTACCAAACCTTTTAACATTTTTTTAGTCTCTTCCCTTTAAATACTTACTAAACCAACCACTAATTCCACCCAACCAAACCCCTCTTACCTCCTCCCCTGTTGCGATCGCCGATCATCGAGTTTTCTCCTCTCTTAATAAACCCCTATTTTTGTCTTCCTAATTTTAACCCATCTGTAATCTTATGCTATTTCTGCCATTTCTCGGATTCAAACCGATCTCCGTTGTCACCACCTTTCAAAAACCTTTTTAAGAATTTCACCAATAAACCCATCAAAGCTGCAGACTTTTTCCTCGGACTTGCATCGCCTCTTTACCTCTGAAAAGCCAGATCGAATCTACCGACACCTCCTTCAATCTTTGAAGCCACGGTACCAAGATGATGTCCATGATCAGGAGCTCTTCTGCTGCCACCAGCATAGGCGGTCTTCGCCTCACAACGGGATCCAATTCGAAACGACAACCAAATCGGGTCGTCGTACAATCCCTCAATTCTTCGACCCTCAGCAACACCGACAAGCCGGTCCTCTCTCTCAAACCGCTTTACGTCTCCGCTGAGCGCAGCATCAACTCTGGGGCCCAATCCCGGCCAATTCTGCGGGACCTCCGTTGCAAGGCGCTGCACAAGGATGAAGAGGAAAAGCCTCCCGTCTCCTCTGCGGCACAAAAGGTGAAGATAGGAATCTATTTCGCCACCTGGTGGGCCCTGAACGTCGTGTTCAATATCTATAACAAGAAGGTATTGAATGCGTTCCCCTACCCATGGCTTACATCCACTCTTTCCCTGGCCATGGGTTCTTTGATCATGCTGGTTTCGTGGGCGACGAGGATTGCTGAGGCGCCCAAAACTGATTTCGATTTCTGGAAGGCACTTGCCCCGGTATGTTTAGATTTTCTTTTATAATTTAATTTAATTTTTTTTCATGTTTTTGATATTTGATAGATAATTACTTTGGTTGTTAGGATCATTACACTTCCGATTGATAATCTGATTCAGTTTTCTAACACTGATGGGTTGGTGATTGTGGCAATTCTATTTCATTTTTTTTCTTTTTCATCTGATTTTGGTAATCTGGCTTCCTAGAGTGAAACTATGATTTACTCCTTGAGGGAACATTAGGATTAGACCTTTTATTGAATTTGTAGTTTTATGATCATAAGATTTCTTAATATTCATGATCTTTTGGTCGGATGATACTAATTGGGTTTCAATTGTTGATCTAATAGGTTGCTGTGGCACACACTATTGGCCACGTGGCAGCTACAGTTAGCATGTCTAAAGTGGCAGTATCCTTCACCCACATAATCAAGAGTGCTGAACCAGCTTTCAGTGTGCTTGTGTCCAGGTTCTTCCTTGGAGAGACGTTCCCTGTACCAGTCTACCTTTCGCTGTTACCAATCATAGGAGGCTGTGGCCTGGCCGCCATGACAGAGTTAAATTTCAATATGACCGGTAAATATTTGGGGAATTTTTTATACCATTGTAATCATTTGAATCCTCCTGTTTGTCTAACTATTTGGCAATGCGGTTTGGAATTTCAAACATTTTCACATGATGTTTTAGTATTCAGGATGCATATCAGAATACATTTATTTCTGTAGGTATGATGTTGTGGCCCTTTGTGTAGCATATTTCTGTATCACATGCCTTCTTGTCCTCTAATTACTAGTTTCATTATCACCTAGGTTTAGGTTGAGTAAGAAAATATCTTTAGTTTGACAACTTGCCTGATACAATATTTCATTTGGTATTCATGGTGACAACAAATTCTGAAATGGAGAGGAACCCTGGAGCTTAATTACCTTAGATAAAGTTTTTTCTTTGTAGGAAATTTACTGAGTTTCCTCATGATTAATCCCTTTTGTCTTCTAAATGTCATTGTCAATCACATGCTGCATACCTGATGCTACCCATTTGTTGACCAGTTTATAACAAGGTTGTAGTCTAGTCAGTTTAGGTAGGTAAATGGTTCAATACGTCTTTCTCCCCATTTCCTGGAGAGCTAACAATGACTATTGTTTACTTTTCTTAGGGTTCATGGGGGCCATGATTTCAAACCTAGCCTTCGTCTTCAGGAACATATTCTCGAAGAAGGGCATGAAGGGTAAAAGTGTGAGCGGCATGAATTATTATGCATGCCTTTCTATTTTGTCGCTCATTATTCTCACCCCATTTGCAATTGCAATGGAGGGGCCCAAATTGTGGGCTGCTGGGTGGCAGCAGGCCGTCACAGACATTGGGCCTAATTTTGTATGGTAAGCACTTTCTTAAAATGACTTCTATTGTTGGAAAAATATAGTTGTTCATATTTGACTGCTAAGTTGCAATGTGTTGTGTTGGCTCACTGGCTCAGTTTGTTTCCTTGATATCTGATAGGACCACTGTTGTCTTTTTTTGCTTTATTTTTTCTGCTGTTTTTTTCTGAGTTATTAAGGAGTTCATGCAGTTTGTCACGTGCACGGAAAGGTGGTATGGTCAATTTCCTGATTTTTTGAAAAATCTTGGATTGATTAGCTGATAGCTCCATAAAATGTTTCACAGACTTATCCCATCTAAAGATAATCCAGACTCTTATCTAATGAAAGGCCACTAACTTTTGACCTTTTTTCTTTAACTTGTGACACATGAACTTCTCCACTGCTAGATTCTGTCATACCAAGTAGGTTTACTTTTTAAATGTGTATCAAAATCGCATCTAACAAGCACAAACCGATCTTATGATGATGTAGGTGGTTGGCAGCACAGAGTATCTTTTACCACCTTTATAACCAAGTGTCCTACATGTCTCTGGATGAGATATCACCGCTGACGTTCAGCATAGGAAACACCATGAAGCGCATCTCGGTGATTGTATCATCGATAATCATCTTCCACACCCCCGTCCAGCCCGTAAACGCCCTCGGTGCTGCTATTGCCATCTTTGGCACCTTCCTGTACTCCCAGGTACATTTTTTTCTCAGCTTCCACTTTTTTAATTATTGCTTGTTGCTGTTTGTCTCTGTGCGTGCTGGTTTTCAAGTCCTGTACAATATGCTCCTATTAGTGTCCATATTAATCCTAAATTAAGAATTAAACTGATATCTTGCTTGGATTTGGTATAGGCTAACTAATGTTTTAGTTGTTCTGTTGTCCATTTTTTTTTAACTCTAGTTCTTCATATTTTAGCAAAGTATAATGTACACTAATTATGTTATGTTCTTTATGTAGGCCAAGCAATGAGGGAGTGTTTGGTGGTGATTAGAGAACATGTTTTGCTAGGTAGAGTCTTTGCTTTGGAAAGGTCGAAGCTGGTGTGTTGCTGGGGAGTTTTTGTAGGTTCAATTAGTTATCTAATTGGAGAGGGAATAAAATATCCGTGGCTTTTTCATGGTTTTTGTAACAATGTACGTTTCATTTTTTTATTTAAAATCAGAGTGTATGTAATTTTGGCAATAACAGCTAAGAATATCATCTATCTACTATCCGCAATTCCGCATTGACGGATCCTTTTTTCTGGTACCATGAATAGCTGATGGATTTACCTTTTTATTCTTTGTGAACTGAATAACAACAACTAAAGGGGAACTATGGGAACTGTTTTAAGTTGCATGTGCAAGTGATCTGATAGAAGTTGACATACAGTAGTAGCAGCACAGCTGTAGGCTTACACAGGAACTGACAATGACACACCAGACAAACACATAAATCCCCTTGTACGTCTGTGATAAATGTATTAGTTAATTACATTGGCAAAATTTACGTGTAACTGACTGAGAAATATACTTAATAATGCGCGGAGCATCTTTTAATTCAGGGGTTACGAAGATAAAAGAGGCCATCAAAGATATTTTAGTACTGTACTTGTCTTTGTCGGGTACTTCCCCATAGAGGAATCGGACTCTGCTGTTTTTCTTTGAGAAAAGCAGCAGGCTGCTTTTCTGATCTCAGTCATTCAAATTTGTTGAAATTTGTGTTTGAAAAAGTTGTTTTATCGAGATACGCGAATTGAAAATTTTGAATGGTTGAGATCGGAAAAGCAGCAGGCTGCTTAGCAGCAGAGTCGGATCCCCCCGTAGAGTGCCAAGTGCCAACTATTGATAAACCTGAAAGAATTCATGGTATAAACCTAGATTGTAGACCAATAAAATACTCAGTCCCTACTTTTCTCCTTGAACGCTAGCCGTTGGTTTGGTTTGGCTATTATAGGACAAACAGACAATTATTACATATGTCACCGAATACTATACTAATTAACGGCCAACGAGAAGGTTCTGTTCTGAACCACAATGCATTGCACATTTTTTGACGCATTTGAGAAACCCTGACAAGCGTAACACTAACACGAGTGCACGTAAGCTACTTGACAAAAAGTCTCGTGGGTTGGTAACAATTTTTCGTCGACTTCCTCAAGTTTAACCACTTTTTGTTTATTTGATTGTGTTAACCTCCACTTTATTGTTATGATTTTTTTTTATTATTATTGTTAAATATTTACAAAATATTATCGGAGTTAAAAAATTAAAATTATAAATGTGTTCTTAATTATTTAGATAGGACATATATCAAATTGCTATACTATACGCCATCTAAAAAATAAATTATTTTTCGTATCATATTCATACCAAGAACTTTAAACCTCACAAATTATTTTTGAATTTCATATGTATCATTCTATAATTAGTAAATGAAAGTTAAATTGCATAATCACTATAGGGAGCAGAATAAACTGAAGCTGGACCTTTGGAAAGAATCCTGAATCCTTCGGATCAGCCTGGTTGCATTAAATCTATCGGAACAAACCCCATGAAATCGAATTCGCAACCTCTGAGATATCTCAAACTTTGCGTGACTTTTTGGAATATCTCAATCGTTCAAATACGTTCTACACGAATCTCAAAGCTCAAGTAATACTGCCCCCCACGCTGCTCCGAATAGGCGCACCCGACACGTCGGTCACGCAAAAATTGAGATATCTCAGAGGATACGCACTCATGAAATCGGGTGGATAGGATACGCACCCGACACGTTGGCATTCCAACGCTGGATAGGAAAGCACCCTGGGACCAATACCAGAATGGCAAAGAAGTCGGGGTGACAGAATCGACAAATTAGCATAGTAAAATCGGACTTGAAGAAAGAGACCGCTTCGTTCGTCCCAAAATCCAGCAGGAGCGCTCTACATTTTTTTTTCTTACTGAAATTGAGTGCTATTAGTTGCTTTTTTTGAGAGATACATAGAGGATATAATTAACCATATAGGTCGTTTCTCCTATGCTGGAATGTCTCTCTTACAACTCTCGTGCATCCCCTCTCCATTTCCTGCTCCTTCTGTCAGGTAAAAGGACGCCTAATTTCATCCTTGGTTTTCTTTATGTTATAAATTAAGAGTTAACACAAATTTGTCTTAAATATGTGCTGCTTATTAACGAAAGAAGCTCAATTCTTGCTCCTAGACTGAATTTTGTGTTGTGACTAGTGAGTGGGTTTTTTCAGGTAGTGTTAAATTGGCTTGCACTCTCAACTGTCAACAGCGCTGTTACTCTCACTTCTGGTTGCTAATATTTCACAATTATGGTGAATAGATGAATTACTTGCATTTTAGAAAGTCTATCTACTCTTTCTTTTTTTTTCTCAGGAAATTTTCACAATGCTCCTTGAAAGAGATAAAATGTACCAATGCAGCTGTTCCATCTAGAAAATTGGTCTCTTATCTTTCAGCGTCTCTTTTGCTGACCTTCTCACCAAGTCAGGTAAACTAAAAAGAAGTATGTTAGATGACAAGCCCCAACTTAATAAGTAATTAATGAAGAAAACACTAGCATCATAACCAAAATCATAATGTCTGCTCTCTTTTTTGCCCACTAGGTGCTCCATGCTGAACCTGCACCTAACCACAGCATATGCCAAATAGCAACAGCCACAGCCAATCGCCCAATATTAAATTTTGACAATCCTTCTGATGGAGCAAGCATGGAATCAATGATGCGAGGCATGACAGCTAAAAATTTTGATCCAGTCAGATACTCTGGTAGGTGGTTTGAGGTGGCCTCCCTTAAGCGTGGATTTGCGGGTCAAGGCCAAGAGGATTGCCACTGCACTCAGGTAAAATCAAATATTTTGTGTTCTACTGTTATCTTGCTGGTCATGGCCAGTTATGGCATTTACCAGAAAGTATCAGTGTTGCCGGGAGACTGGTATGGTGTCAAGCCTTATGCAATAGCCCCGTGTTTTTTCATTATGCCTCTCAATGAACTATCAGCTGTCTTATGGAGTCTCAGTTAGTTTTGCTTTTGTCCCTAAATTGCAGAATTAAGCTTCTATTTTACTCCTCTTATTTAGGTCAATTAGCCCTTTATCATTCAATCAATCCTTAACTGGCCTTAACCCATTTTGCCTCAGTTCACACTTACCATTAATTAAATGGTGCACCTGATTTGAAATTGTATATCAAATTTGCCAATCTATCCTCAATTGATTGCACGGAGAAGTCTCTATTTTCTGCATTCAAGCATCAATTAACCCTAGTACAAATTAGCATAAAATAAAGGCAGATTTGCATGAATCCAGGGCGTGTACACATATGATGCAAAAACCCCATCAATCCAAGTCGACACATTTTGCATTCACGGTGGGCCTGATGGGTACATAACTGGTATAAGGGGAAAGGTACAGTGCCTCTTAGAGGAAGATAAGGCTAAAAAGGAGACTGATTTGGAGAAACAAGAGATGATAAGAGAGAAGTGCTATCTTAAGTTTCCAACTCTTCCCTTTATACCCAAATTGCCTTATGATGTTATTGCAACTGATTACGATAACTTCGCACTTGTTTCTGGGGCAAAAGATAGGGGCTTTGTTCAGGTAAAACATTTGTTTTAACCTAGTGATGCATCCAGTTCCTTGTACAAACATTGTCCATTTTAAGAATTGTTGTATAAATCCTTGTAATGTTATGTATACACCTTAAAATGAGTATATGTCCCACTAAAATGTTATGTATACACCTTGTAATGTTCTGGTAACATATGGTAACATCATGTATGTCCCACTGGTTGGTTGTATAAAAAATTTATACCCAAGATTCCTTCCATTTGTGAGGTATAGCTGATAACTTTATAAATCTCTAGGGATTTAATGATATGTCTGATTTATTGTGGTGGCATTCAAGCTTTTTTTCCCCGAGTTATAATAGTACTTTTTTTTGGGGGCAAAAGTGGGTATTGCCCACCAGTTTCATAACGAAACCATATTTTAGTTCATACAAAAGGCAGTGAGAAGCACTGTTACTGTCCAAAGGGTTATTATAGTACTATTGAGGTTTTGCAGGATATATATTTTGTTTCCTGTTTACCAAATTTGCTAGTGGTTATCTGGAAAATTTTACTTCTTTATTTGTATGGAAGGAAAACTTAGGTTCATTAATATTTAGTTTTTTTTTAGAACAGATTTACTCAAGGACTCCTAATCCAGGCCCAGAATTCATAGAAAAGTACAAGTCATACTTGGCGAATTTTGGGTATGACCCGAGTGAGATAAAAGACACACCTCAGGATTGTGATGTATCATCAAGCCAGTTAGCACAAATGATGTCAATGCCCGGGATGAACGAAGCTCTGACAAACCAATTTCCTGATTTGAAATTGAATAAATCGGTCCAGTTTGACCCTTTAACGAGTGTTTTTGATACTTTCAAGAAACTTCTTGAGCTCTACTTCAAGTAACCCCACATCTCTTGTATAATCTCTTTCTCTTACTCCCTCTCGTACATTATTGATTTTGTAAAACTATGAAGTATTTTGCAGTTTATAAATAAATTGCATTTATTGGTGCTAATCACTGCATATAATTGTTAGATTTCTTGCTGGGACGAGGGGGCTCATAAAGATAAAAAAAATGCTTAGGAAAGAAAAGAGGGGGAAAAAAATACATATAAAGTCTATATTGCTGATTTGGTGTGCTTTGTTGCTGATACATTAAGTTTCTCCATTGATTAGTTATTGATGAATATTTTGTTATTTTTTTTTCTTTCCTTCTTTCTCCCTTCCTTACTTTCTTCTGTTTCTTCCTTTCTTTTGGCTACTTTTCCAAAGTTGATGACCTTTTTAATCCTCTTGGCTAACTTCTGCTGGACTTTGGAGTTTGAACCTTCAAGTACTTACCTTTTAAACCACTAGAACTACTCACGGTGCTAACTCGACATGGTAATTAATTGACTAAATGAAACGTAGTTTGAAGAAATATCAATTGTTTCAATTCCTGTTCATCTTGAAGTTTAGATGGCATTTTCAAACATTTTTGTTGTGTTGTGGTCATATTTTCAACAATTCCTTATCTTTTTTCTTCAGTGTCTTCAAAGAACTTGCAAAAAATGCTATTGCCCTAAACTTGAAAATCAGCTCAAACACATAGGACAACAGTTTAAATAATAGTTAAATATTAGACAGTTAGCTGCAAGCAACCGTTGTTTAAAGGCTGCGAAACCATGAAACACTTGCATGAGAGGAACAAAACAAAAAAAAAAAAGAATATTAACAAGTACTGAAATTCTAGTCATATTGCTTCTGCATGTGGCAACAGTTCAGGTCGGGATGGATTTGGGTCAGGTCAACAATATTCAACTGAAGAATGGTCAGACTTGACCTGCTAACACGGAGATAACCCGACCTATATTAGATCTGATGGGTCATAGGTCAATGGGACCCGACCCACACAAGTTCAGAACAGAATTTTAATTAATTTATTATTTAATATATAACAAATCTGCCTGTAACTCAGTGTTAACAGCCTTGCTCTTTGTTGGGGGTGGGGGGGGGGGGGGACTGAATTCTGGGTGTTAATTGTTTTCAACTTTTCTACCTTTGTATTTAGCCCTTTTCAGCTGGGTTGGTCAGGTTATCACACGTTAAACTGAACCAAACCGGACTTATAATGGTCATTGAACGTTGTACCTGAACATGACCTGCTAGCTCTCATATGACTATATGAATCAATCTTGCTTGGTTAGTAGGAGTTCAGTTGACCTGTCAATTTGATTCTGCTACTGCCAACCCCAGTTGCTTGGAGTTTGATGGTAAGTCCTACAGCAGTTAGAAAGAGAATAGATTTAGGCCCGCTGGTTCTGTGTTCTAATTTGTGGAGAACTAAATTCGGTCTTTCTTTAATTGGCCTTCAAATTTTCTATCAGAAGTGGTGTTGGAACAATTAAGAACCGTACAAAATTAAGATTCTGGCAATGAGGGGAGGCTGAATCTGACAAAAGATCACCTGGATTTTGTCCATGGAAAGCAGAGAGAATTAAAACCACCTAACTGAACCTCACCCATTTTTCCACTTCCCATGCCTTCTGCAGGTGAGGTGAGAATAGCTCGATACTCCCTATGGCTGCTGAGAATTGATGTTCTCAGATCAGTGACTCAAATGTATTGCCCAGTGTGTGCTGCAAAGGATACACCCTCTCAGTGGAGAATGGATGTGTATACTGTAAAGGTTCTATTTTCTTTTTAAGGGTGGGGATCCATTGAAAAATGAATTACTTTGGCAATCTCGACAATCATCAAAAAATAACTTCTGAAATCCAATATTTCAAATGTGACTTTTAATAATATCATGCACATGAAAAATTATTGAATTTTTGCAACTTTTACCGTTCAATAAATGACTTGAATTTTCAAGGGAACACATTAATGGTTCTAAATGAAATAATAAATGACACTCGATGGATCCCAACCCTTCCTTTATATGTAAAACAAGGGTGGGATGAGAGAAACCTTCAACCAGTCAGTGAATCGAGATCAATATATTCACATTAGATTTACCTATTATCACGTTTATTATGGACACAACAGAAATCATACTATGGCAATTTCGTATGAATAATTCATAGAATTTTCTGGATTTTAAGTTTCTTAATTTCACTAACAATTATATATATGTTTTACAATATCATTTGCTATCGTTATAAGAATTCTAATTGTTTATAGCTGCTTTTTAATGGCCTCTTTCTTTATTCTTACTTTTTGTTTCTATTCTTCTTCTGTTGTTTTTGGGAGCAACCATTGCAACATTAGTTGCTTAATTGGTTGACAGGTTATGCAGAGATGTAGCCTGGTTGGGTCACCCTATTTTGCACACCTACGTACGTAGCAGAGTGCAGCCCTCAAAACAATGTAAGCTCTTAATGTCTATTTATCCAATTCTTTTTATTTTTCAATGTAAATTTGCACTCAAGAGTACACACTTAATATTGCTTTATTAATAATAGTTTTGTAATATTTAACTTGGTATTTTTCATGTTTCAAAGTAACACTTCAAAGTAGAGCTGTCCAAAAAGCTCGTAGCTCGTAGCTCGTGGCTCGCTCGTGACTCACATCTGGCTCGATCGGTAACAGCTCGTTCGATAGTGGACCGAGCTGTTAACGAGCTGGCTCGCTAACAGCTTGGGCCAAAATTAACGAGCTGAGCTAAGGCCTTAGC
Organism: Carex arenaria; assembly: GCA_964058825.1. Taxonomy (NCBI): domain Eukaryota; kingdom Viridiplantae; phylum Streptophyta; class Magnoliopsida; order Poales; family Cyperaceae; genus Carex; species Carex arenaria. The sequence goes on from CAXKVW010000134.1 coordinate 658,152, forward strand.
TCACTCGCCAGCTCACGAGCTAGCTCGGCTAGGCATCAATTTGTGAATTTGTGTGTATTTTATACTGTCAAGCTTGGTCTAGGTTGGTTTAGCTTGGTTCAGCTCGGTCCAGCTCAGTCAAAAAAGGTTTGTAAAATTTATTTTCTTCTTAAAATAAGATCCAACAAAACTCAGTGAGCCAGCTCGTGACTCGTGAGCTGGCTCGGGAGCTGACTCGTCACGAGTTTGAGCTGAGATTTTAGCTCGCGAGCTGTTAACGAGCTGGCTCGCTAACAACTCGGTCCAGAATTAACGAGCTGAGCTAAGACCCAGCTCGGCCCGAGCCAGCTCATTTACAGCCCTACTTCAAAGCATCAGACAGACTAAGGTATAACTTCCAAATATTTCTATTCAGATCGACACTTAAAATACGCCATATTTGCACTTATTATATGTTGATATTTAATTAAAGTACACCAAGTTGAGAGCAAATATAATTACATTGACGTTCAAATTCTGGTGCATCTCCATTTGGCAAGTGATTTAAGGACCAAAAAGCCTTAAATGATAGTAAAGATTACTAACATGATTACATTATGGTTTGTAAATTGTAATTGAAATGATAGGCTAGCTACTAGCTAGGTGGTGAATAATTAAGGAGCACCCACATCTATGGACTCCAATAAAGCACCAACCAGAGTATTTAATGAGTCTGCCTCAGGAATTTAAATCCTCAATGAATGAGCTACTTTAATACCAAGAAAATCAAAGCAGATATATACCTGAGCGGCTGAGCTATTGTTTCTCAATCCATACCATAACATCATTACATCACTTACGTACCCAAAACAAGTAAAACCAGAGAAATAACAAACTACCGTGCAAAAGAAAAAAAAAATTAAGCAAAAGAAGCAAAGCTTATAAATAAAGAAATTCAAATTGTACATGCTCACCTCCAGTTAGTCAGCTTAGTACTTAATCTTAAGCATATCTATATAAGCATTACCTTGTAAACCGAAATCTTGATTAATTGAAAGGAACCTTAGAAAATCCCTCAGGCTACTCTCTCTATAGCCCCTGGGGGTGTGCTCAGTTACCAGGTTATCAGGCACACAAACCTTCTCATCCATAGACAAGCTATGTAAACTTGCTATAGATACTCTAGTGTTGTTTCGATCGTTCGCAGAAACTTTATGAACTGCGCTTTTGTAAAGCCCATTGCTAATGACTTCTAGATAATTGCCTACATGAACAAATAATGAACCGTGCTGATGTGGGAGTAATTGCCATATGTTTGTTTTTGGATCAAGTTCTTCTAATCCAGGAGACTTTTGGAGTACAATGGTTATTATCGAGTAATCGGAGTGAGGTGCAATGCCGAATGATGAACAAGGATCTGTACTTGCGCATGGTGGGTATGCATGTAAAGCCATTACTTGTAAACCATCTTGCAGTTGATCTTTCAAGTAGTCGCGACCCAAACCAAGGCTTTCCACAATTGCTTCCATCACTTGCAGGGCTACTTTTCGTACTTCGATGGAATAGGTTCCCATCTTTGTCCTATATATATTATGTTATTTAATAAGAAATATTCAAAACGTGCATATATAATTTGGTAAGATGTCACATTGAAAAAGAAAACAAATTAAGACATAGTAAGTATATAGATTGTGGTGGTGGGGGGGGTGGTCTACCTACCTGTACTCCGGAGGCTCTGAAGGCCACATATGGATCCATTCCTCCAATGGATGCGCAAAATGCTTTAGAAACAACCTTTGAATTTTCTCTTGACCCATGACAACTTCCTTGATCAAACTAAACCGTACTGGCCTCGTAATGTCAACAGACATCAGTTCAAGCTTTTTGTCAGTTGCCAATTCAAAGAAAGCAGTTGCAATGTCTAGAGCTCCATTTATTGTTGATGTAGCTATGCCATGGTTTGTTAGCTATACCGAATTATAACATAAATAGTTCAGAAATGAATATGTACTCCACAAGCTTGGCATGCACCCTGGCAGGTTTTATTTCTTGGTGAGGTGATTTGCATATATCATCTTCCATTGAAATAAAAAAAAAATTGATGTATTCATGTTAAAAGATAAATTAATATGACATTTGATCAGCTCAATATCTTTTCACTGTGGATATGTGAAACAAAATGTGCTTTTAGCTTTTCCAAAAAAAAATTAAACAGCAGAAAAGATTAAAAACAAACTCGATTTGTAAGTCATAATCATACCTGAAAATAGCCCTTTTCGTGGCATGCCTTGCCGATATCACTTACGGTGCTGGATCTCGACAACCCGTGCAGTCCCCGTAGGTCTATTTCCGGCACAGCTGAACGAGACATACACATAGCTGCGTAGCGAGTGGTAGCCTTGCTACAAGAATAAGGTACGTGCACCAAGAACATAGACCGCAAGCTTGACATGAGAATATATGCAAGTATTGTTGATGTGTTAGAACGAGAAGCCTGTTGGTTTTAATTAGTGAATGAATGTGTTTTGATGGTTAAGGGGTACCTTTATAAATAGGTTGCGCTCCCAACTGATGTTTATGTCTCTGTGTGTGGTGCGTGTGGGCGGTCCACAAAAGGCTACGAGAAACAACCGTAATTTACGGAGGCATTTTGACAAACAGCTATGCGCATGGAACAAAAACTGGACACCACGGCCCCGGCTCTCTGAACAATAAAGTAGAGGAGAGGAAACGAGCATCTGAATCGCTCTTCGTGGATTGAAGGGCTGTCCTTGAGGTCGGACTCTCTTTGTGATTGGAGAGGAACCGGACCAGCTACGGGATGAATGTAGATCCAGTCAGGTATAGAATGATATCCGAATTGTTTATTTTAGTTTGACACGAATTTTAAAGGGTTCTGTATATATAAGAAAGGTCCGAAAAAATTTCGTTCAGCTGGGATTAACGCAATTACGCAACTCAGGTAGATACAGGTGTCAGAATAATAGAATTGTACAGGATAATTTATTTGTACATTAATAATTTTAGTAATTAATTTATAAATTTTATATATTTTTTATTGATTCTGACTACGCTACTTAATAAGCATATCGTTTATAAGTTATATATCTATTTTCAAAGCTCAATGACAAATTCAAACCGTTCAAATCAATTTCCTTCATGAGAGTTTTATTTACATATATTTTTTATTTTTTTATTTATTTAGTATAAGTCAAGCTTTACAGAAAAAATAGAGATTTTTGAATCTAGATGTATTGTTTTTGAAACTTCATTTTCAAAAATAAAATAAAAAATGTAAAATTTTGTCTCTACGCACATTTGAATAGGTCATCTTAAATGGTTCGAATTGATTGTTTAGAATTTGAAAACATATATGATTATATATAAGTCTATGTCTTGATATTGCTTATATAATTAATTAGTGTAGCCAGACTAGTTGTTTTTTCTACTATTTTAGTAGTATTTATAATTTTATAAAATTGTTAAGAGCAATAGCAAATTAGTGTATATGCATCACTCCATCTAGTTGCAATGTCTAGAGCTCTAAAAATCTATTAGATTGGCTTCAAACGACGAATTCAAACTGTTGAAATCTATCTACTTCATGAATGATGCATGTATATACAAAATTTTGAAAGTTTAAATTCATTTAGTACAAGATTAAGCAGTTAAAACAATGATGAAAAAGGAATACATAAAACAACTTATAAAAGATTCATTTTTTTATATAAGTAGTGTAGCCAGACTAGTTATATTTTCTATTATTTTAGTAGTATTTATAATTTTATAAAACTGTTAAGAGCGAAGTTAGGGTGTGATGTGCTCACTAAGAAGGATTGGTGAGCACAATCCAAAAGTCTATCAAATTGACTTTAAATGACGAATCCAAACAGTTGAAATCTATCTACTTCGTGAGTGATGCATGTACATACATAATTTTGAAAGTTTTGAATTTATTTAGTACAAGATTAAGCGGTTAAAATAATGATGAAAAATGAATACACAAAACAACTTATAAAAATAACTTTTAATCATTTTTTTTTATTCTTTTATTCATAAAAATCTGTTGATACTCTTGTTATTTTTCTCTTCTTTTTTAATATTTTCTGTAAATAAAAAATTCTCCTTATTGTTCATCAGACTTTCAGACATACACGAGTCAACATGCGTATAATATACAACTATAAAAAAGGCGATCTGAGGTGATTGAGAAAGGAAAAAAAGAAGTCATGGGTACTCCTGTCGCTCATATTTTCTCTTGATAGGTGCCGTGAGTGTCTTCTCCTCTTCGGTGACGGAAGGATGAGTGGTCTCCCGTATGTGTACAGTAGGTATACCTTCTGTTTTTAGTTTGATATGTGTGTGTTGTTTTATGCTGTTTTCTGTCTCTTTCTCTGTCTTTATTTTTCTCTTTCTGTTTAGAGGTGATTGTCTTGGACTGGTTGATTTAGTTTCTAGTCTGATTTAATTCAGTGTCTTGTTAGCTGATGGGTAACTGTCTTGATCCGGTCAATTCATTTTTTGGTCTGATTTAGATTCAGTGCCTTCTCGATAATATGCATACAGAAAAAATTTATCACTAGACTTTTATCACTCTAATCAAACAAAGACGATGAACTTTGCATCACAGAATGCACATACTCAGTACATTTTTTATTTTATTAGCCGTAGGTTTTCACATACATTTATTGTCTAATTATGTAACTTTTTCTATCCATATAATTGCGTACGGCTTTCAGCCAAAAAATATATACAACTACAACTATAAAAATAAAGCATATAAGCTAAAAGCGCCAGATCAAAAGTCGTGGCTATAATCTAGCTACGTGTCATCCCCACATGTAATGAAACAGTAAGTACGTGTCAACCAAAAAGAGAGAAACAACACGCCGGGGCACATAGTACGCATGAACGCATATATGCTGAAAAAGTAACTACTGTATTTAAATCCACAGTTAATGGGATCAAGGACGGAGCTAGAAAATCATAATAGGAGGTGCTCAAATTTAAAAATAAAATATATTGTTGGTGAGAATTGAATTTATGTTCTCCACAATCGTAAGATAAACTCTAACCACTAGGCCACAAGTAAACATGTAATATTTTATAAGGAGAGCTTGGACTATATAATTTTTTTTTTAAAATAATAAATTTCAATATATCTAACTATAATTTTAAAATCATAGGGTGACTTAGCACCCGTAGGAGTGAATGTAAATCCGCCTCAGAATGGAATCTCAACAAAATAATAAAATCCTATTTAAGTTTTCTTTGACTCGTAAACTTGGAACCCTGAAGTGGACGGACATATACATGTGAAAGGTCCAAGAGCCCATGGGGAAGGAACTTTGATCTACAACTCTACATCTTTGTTATTGAAATGAAAGGTGTTACCTGTGGTTGTATCTCCTTTTCACCCGCATGCGATTGGAGACGAACATGAACCTCATATGTGAGTCTCCCTTGCTGCCTTGAATTTGCATCCTCTGAGAACTGAGATATCTCATATTTTGCGTGACTTTTTGGAAAATCCCAACCGTTCAAATACCTTCTGCACGAATCTCAAATCTACAATAATACTGGGCTCCTGCGCTATCCCCGAATAAGCACCGGACACGTCGGTCACGCAAAATATGAGATTTCTCAGGGGATACGCACTCTACTGCCTTACTGGGTCCTTTTTTCTGGTAATTTAGAAAATAATTTCGAAGAAAATAGTACACGAAAGAGACGGTTCTTTTGAGTTTTGTAATTTTGAGATTTTTCTCAGCATATATCATTCAGCATTAATATTCAAAACAACAATAAAAAAAATGGTTGTACGATCGATAAGGGGAGTGGAGGATCCGTATCCTCTGCTGCAGTTTTAAAGTGCAGCAGGGTGCTGCACTTTTGGACGGCTCAGATTTAATCTCCAGCCGGTGAGTGCTCGGATGATGGAGGGGCAGTATTAATTTTGTTTTAAAATTCGTGCAAAAATTTTATTTCGTCCGTCCGATCAAAAATTAACGGACGATATTAAAGTGCAGCACTCTGCTGCACTTTAAAACTGCAGCAGAGGATGTGATTCCGGGGAGTGGAGAGGTCCGATCAGTTCTGTACCATTTTATTCGCATCGAAATTGGCAAGCCCTTTAACAGATTTAAGTTAGTTTTATGATTTTAATTTTCCGCTGCATTGTTATTTGATTACACCATTCTTTTCTAACACTTGTTAAGCTTGAAACGAGATAAGGTGGCGAGAAATTTTTTTAGAAACTATAAATAAATAAAATTTAATTTATCAAACCAACTTGATTGCTTTAGTTTTTACAAAAACCATAAGAGATGAGACGCTATTTTGGTCCGTTTTTTTCTCGTACCGAAATATCATTTCGATCCGATGTGTATTCACAAGTTTTACACTAATAGCTATATTATTTCTTTCGAATTCTTTGAAAATAGCTTGGACCGAAACGACAATTTGATTCGGAAAAAAAAAATTCAGACCGAAATGGCACCTTGGTTCTGATTATTTTTATAAAAATCAAACTAATCTTTATTAAATTCTTTTTCCTTATTAATAATTTCTAAAAACTGCCGGTATCGATGGAGAGTACTCCGCATCAATCTTACGGAAAAACGCCCTTTGCAACAAAAAAATATGCTCTCTGGAGCACCTCGCCATCTTCTTTGATTTTGGTTGGACAGACAAGAAATAAGAAAATACACCTAGAGCAATAATTGTATGAATTAAATTAGAGAGAATTTTATACAGTCAGAAGGGGACGATAAATTAGTTGACTAGTTTCGTTGATGAATGAAACAGGTTTACAGCCTTTTATTAAAAAAAAAGGGAGGCATAAATTAGAAATAAAATATGAAATTGAAAGATGAAACAATTTGGATCTCCAAGAGGTCTACATACTGTTTTGATAATCTTAGGTACTAATGTAAACATCGTAATTCCAGAGGTACACCGTACACCAGAGTCTTCACCAAGCAAGAAAACTTTTTTTTTTCTTTAATGAAATGGGCTTCGGCCTTTTTATCAAAAAAAAAAAAAAAAAACCAAGCAAGAAAACTAGCAGCACGAAGGATGCTAGGAATGTTCAACTAATACTAGTTGACTATCTTGACAGAAGAATGCATAATCCATACAGTCACAGTTCATTGCTATGTACTGGTATATCTGAGACTTCAACAAGCTAACCAAATGAGCAATGTGACAGTAAATGTCAGCATGTTTAACCGAAACCTAAAAATTGATTCAACCGAACTTTAATTCTGTCAGAAAACATTTGTCAGTCCAAACTGATCAGCAGAAAATAGAATTTAACTACTTATATGTTTAGCTGGTTATAAGACATTGTGGCCGACCCAGGATAAGTAATCAAGGTGTGGCTAACCTTATCAATTTTCTCAAAACTTGAGCTACTTGTTCGCAAGTACCAAATGGTTACATAATTGTTACAATGTAATTTTCTTGTGAAATGATTGCATAATACTTACCCCATATTATTAGCATTAAATCTTGCAAAATAGTGTTAACAATTTATCTGGATATCATTTTCTAATGCACAGATGGGCTGTCTAGAGTTGATGTCCTCAGTCGTTCCCTTTGAGAAACTTAGCCCATGAATCAATCAAATGGTTCAAATAAGACAAATAGAAGTCAGATTTAAATCCAGTGATACATAATGGATAAAAAAAAAACATATCTATTCAGCTATAAATCTTTCAACTTTTATAAATTTTCAGTTCAGTAAGTTGTGTAATTAGTTCTGAAAATTATAAAACTTCCCCCAAATCAATATTATATAATTATTAAAAGAATGTGTACTTCACATATTAAGTTTATGACTGTATAAATTTAAAGCTAATAGTTTGAATTTTTGAAATTTGTGTAAAAATGAAGACAGTTACCTGATTTAAACAAATTCAAATAAAGTACTCGAAAATCAAATAAACGTAAGTTGAGTGGCCCAAAAAAGAATAGAATGATAGAATGTGAAGTTAAAACCCATAAAAATTTCCGAAATTTTTATTAATAGAAAAATAAACAAATAAATATCAACAATATGGAAGAATTTCTGAAAAAAATCAATATCTAAGTCAATAGATGTTATAGACCACAACGTCCTAATTATTGAAATTAAATTACCGCTAATTAACGAAACAGTGCGAGAAAAAAAAAACTGGAATGTTATATCTTAATCGAGTCATATGACTTTTTGTACTATGAGAATCTAATCTATTATCGGGGTTTTTTTTGAAACTTTGGCAGCGGCTACCAAAAATAAATTTTCATTAAATAAAAATAAAATTGCATCCATCACTGCAACAGCACAACGTCATTACAATAACATTCAAATAACACAACAAATATAAAAACACACATCAACATCTAAATAACACAACACAACCACTAACAATATAACATCTAACAAATCAGCTTGCTCTCTGCTGCACCAGGCACCAGCCAGCTAACAACATCAAGGTGGAGACATCTAGATTTTTTTTTTCTAAGGGTGTGGTGGGCTGGTGGCAGGAGGAGGAGGCCGTCAGGATTTTAGTTCGTTGGGATTCCTTCGGCAGCGGGGCTCATATCATGCTTTTATAACAAAGCGACCCTTGATTAGAATGTAAACTACGAAATTGCCATTCTTACAATTCTGCTGACAACATATGTATCCGATTTGCAACTCGATCCGGATGGTCAGTCCCACAATTAGCGGTAATTCTTTGAGATATACGATTTATAAGTGAGCGGGAGTGGAAGATTGCCTTATTGAATAAATTAGCTGAGCGGAGAAGTACAGTCAAGGTCCGAAAACAGATACATTCAGATATCCGATCCGTTTATCTTCCATAGATAATTCGTATCTGGATGATTTGTTACTCATTCAATATATATTTGGATCTAGATCTACGAATTATCTGCTCCAGATTATTCAAATTCGGATCTTGAGCCAAATACGGAGTGGATATCCGACAGATATCCTGGATCCGTTTACACCCCCTAATTGCGAGCTTAATGCAATAGTGAATTCGGATCTTGCTCCATATACGGAGCGGATAATCCGGGTCCGTTTACATCCCTAATTGCGAGCTTTATGCAATAGTGCAAGTCTCATCTTACCCATTTTAACTCTAAAAATAATATTTAAAAATATTGAATATACTGAGACTCTTTAATTGAAAAAAAATATATAAAGGACTATATATGTATTTGATGGAAGTCAATTCAAAATTAATATTGCATTCACATCCATGATTTAAACACAAGGCCGTCAAAGACGGAAAAATAAGGTAGAGTGAGAGAGAGGTGCAAGTGAAAGTTCAAAGAAGATGACTAAACAAAATTTTTAATGGTTGGAAATCCCTCCAGATCTCTGTCGAAAGAAAATTCCACAACGAGCCATTCATATAATCTTGACCGCCATTTTTCGTAATAATTTGAATACAAGAAAATCATATTTATCGGGGGGCACTTATTAAATGACAGCTCAATCACTCAGATGCAATGTATTTTCTTATTGTTGTCACTTATGTTGTATGAATACGCGTATCGTATCGAATACAATATGGATACGGATACAGATACAACGATACGACAATTTTTAAAGCGATACAGATATCGACAGCAATATGATACGATACCATATATAAAATATCGGATAACATAGTTTGTCACATGAAATTCCAATGAGTCAATTATAGACTATCTTCCACTTAATGCTAAAATCTTTTTATTAAATTAATTTGCCCCTGTTTTTGGATACATGTAAATTGTAAGTTTCAAATGGACAAATCTGAAAAGTTGAAAAATCTTTAATATATATATTATACTTGCCCATAATCGTCTGGCATACACATCAACGAAATCAACAAACGCAGCCTTACTAGTGTGCTCTAGTTTTTTCCAGAAATGGTACGTGCTAATTAATTTCTTTTATACAAAGGTCAAAATGTTGGTTTTTCGGAAACTAATTAGCAAGAAATTTGTCTAATTTATCTTCTGAAATTACGTAGTTTTGTGGATTGTGTTAATTTAATGAAGTCGTCAACTGATCAAGTTCTCACAAAGAAAGTCAGGCCATGTGGCGGGAGTGGTGGGTCAGAAAGAGATATGAATATCGATGGCATCACTCACATAACTAAGATCAGTGTCCGCCATGGCCTTGTTATCGATGCTCTTACTGTACATTTTCTACGCAATGACACTGAGTACCATATCGGGCCGTGAGGCGGAACAGGAGGAAGTTTGGACGAGGTACCAGCTTTTTATATTTTGTATACGGATAGATTTCACCACATCGATCCATTACCAGATAATAACAGAAGAATAACGAAGGCAAAAAAAACATGGCATGTTTTCCTATTATTACCCGGACCACTTGCACCATGGAATTAATAAGTGATGAAAAACATAGTTATGTAGCCTCCAAGAGGGTAGTTTATGATATTTGTTATATGCTATTGGTCATGCAGTTCAATCTTCATGCTTCTGAATACATCACCTCCGTAACAGGCTACATCGGTACCTTTGCAAGTCATTTTTATGTTGTGAGATCACTTAAATTTGAGACAAACTTGAGAAGTTTTGGACCATGGGGCCCACAAGAGGGAATTCCTTTTGAACTTCCGGCAATTGGTGGTCAAATTGTTGGCTTTCATGGACGCTCTGGTATATTTCTTGACGCACTTGGAGTTTATATCAAGGTGTGTAAAATTATTAATGCTGGTCAAAAAGCCTCACAATATTTTTATTATTTCTGAAATTCATGTGAAATTAGGTTAGGTTAGGTCTATTAGATCAGCATTAGATCATGAAATGCAGATATTATATTCTTTAATTACTTTTCTTGTCGCTATTAGTGTCCTCGGTTTTACCTTTGTCCACGTATTTTAACTGAAGTTCTAATTTAAGTCTAGTCACTATGTTGGCCTGGTATACACCATGTTTGATTAACACAAAGTAAAGGGAAAGGAAGGTGAAGGGATCGATGGAGGGAATGGAAAGGAGTGGAAATGAAGGTTACCATCATTTTCAATATTTTGTTTGGTTTGGTCTGGTCTTATTTTGAAAGATATCAAATGTAAGCTTTTTGTATCAAACAGCCTTAGTGATAATATTTTCCTTGGATTTCAATATCGTACTAATTTTGATATATCAGAGACATTTGACATTGTTGGGCTCCTTGGTCCCAATCAAGTGTGAAAAAGGGTTTCAATGACAGGGTCATTATTGTACAAGTTTACATCCTAGCGAGCTCAGATTGTTGCATCTAACAACATATATTTGTTGAGAGAGGAATTGCTTGATAATGGTTAATTTGATAATCAATAATTTATTGATAAAATTTAAAGCTAAAAAAAGTAAATTTGTAAGTATATTATTGACTTATAGATAGTCTAACAATCAAATTTAATCCAATATAAGTGGAAATTTTATATTTATACCCATCATAATTTCATTTTTTATATATTTTCTCATTAAAATTTTAAATTTAGTTATATCCTCATCTAAATGCACTTATTTTATTAATTTCTTTGTTTCTTGATTTAATCAATTAAAAATACTAATTAATATTAATAACAAATAAAACACAATTTTGCCTTTAACTTTGGAACTTTGTCCTCTTTCTTCCGAAGCAAGTATCAGCGATAATCTATTGTGCAACCTACAGACAACAAAGCAATCAACAAACACAATGATAATTAATTCTATCCTCAATAATGCGCTCTAATTAACCCAGAAACGGTACGCAGTAACTTTTTTGTATGCAGTCGACGCTCACAAAGAAGATTGGGCCATGTGGCGGGGATTGGGGGTCAGTGAAAGATATGAATACCGTTGGCATCACTTGCATTGTTAAGATCAGCATTCGCCATAGTGTCGCTATAGATGCTCTTACTGTACATTTCCTACGTAACGGCCAGAGGGAACAAACTGAGCAGTGGGGCGGATCAGGAGGAATATTGACAGAGGTACCGTCTTTTTATATTTCTATACTGATAGATTTCAACTTTGTGAGTGAAAATGGGAAAATATTTTCTGGTACAGGATGTTGTTTTGACAATGCTGGTACAGTTTGTTGATAATTGTATTGATAATTGTACCAATACGACTTCTAAGTGATAAAAAACAGGATGATGCAGCCACCAAGAGGGTAGTTAATGATATTTGGTATATGATATTGGTCTTGTAGTTCAAACTTGGTGCTTATGAGTACATTACCTCCGTAAAAGGTCACCTGGGTAGCCTCAATGATAGTTTTCTTGTGAGATCACTCAAATTTGAGACAAACTTGCGAAGTTATGGACCATATGGTGAAGAAGTGGGAATTCCTTTTGAACTTCAAGGAATCAATGGTCAAATTATTGGCTTTCATGGACGCTGCTCTGCAACACGTCTTCACGCACTTGGAGTTTACATCAAGGTGTGTAAAATTATTATTGTTGATATTAAAAGCTCACCATTCTTTTTCTTTTCTTTTTTTCTGAAATTCATATGCAATTAAGTTACGGGCAATTAGATCAGCGTTTAATTATCAATTGTAGATAAAATGTACATTTGCATGTGATTAAGATGTTTTGCATTTCTTACACGTATTATCAGTCTCCTTAGTTTTACATTTGTCCTCGTATATTATATGGACTAATTAATTCGGTAGATATGTTAGTCTCAGCACCTTGGTGGTGATTGATGATTGAAGTATCATCTGGTTCACAATTTTTTTTGTAATTTAGAGATTTGATACCCAAAATCAATGATCTTATAATTTAATCAAATTAGGACCTTTTGTTCTTGTTCCATTAATTAAATTATTTTTCTTGAAAAGGAAGGCCAAAAGTGTTTTGTTAATATTTTTTATTAGAAAAGTATTTTTATAAAAATTAATGAGTGATGTGCATATCACAGATTGGTATGTACTACACATCGATATTTCTATTTTGAAGTTTAAACAATTGATTTGAACCGTTCAACATAATCTTCATATGAAATTGTATATATAGATCAAACTTTAAACTATTTAGAATACTTTTACAATATTTTTATATAGGTAGAAAATCACTTGATCTAAATATTGTACACCATTCAGAAGCAGTGATTTTTTATCTATTTAAAAATAGTAAAAAATTCTAAAAAGAATGTAAAATTTAATCTGCAAATATATTTTTGTATAAAAATCATGTTGAGTTGTACAGGTCGACTATTTGAACTCTGAAAACGAAAATTTTGATCAAGCATTTTGCATATAAATTGATATAATCATTTTGGAGTAAAACTAGGGTGTTCCTAAGTTCACCAAACTCCTTTGTGAACTCAACTCAAAAACCTATCGGATTGGCTTCAAACGATAAATCCAAACCGTTGAAATTCTTCTACCTTACGAGTGATGCGTCTACATGCAAAAAATAATAATAATAATAATTCTGTATAGAGTCAAGTAGTCAAAAGGTGCACAAAAAATAAATATATTAAAATTAATTTATAAACATTCTAATTTTGACAACTTGACTTTATACTAAATTAATTTGAAACTTTAAAATTTTCACATGTAGATACATCACTCGTAAGGTAGAAGAATTTTAACAATTTAAATTCGTCGTTTGAAGTCAATAGATGTTAGAGTTGAGTTCACAAAAAAATTTGGTGAACTTAGAAGCCCCCTAGTTCTACTCATCATTTTGCATATAATTATTAATGTAAATGATTCACTCTATCTTGTTGATTCTTTTGGTGATGTAGGCAAATACATTAGATGACTGGCTGCTCAGGTTGCGGCCACATGGATGCTTCCGCACAGTAACTTCTGAGATCGGCCGGTTTCCGAACAAGACCGTGGCTTGTTTAGGCCTTAACAATATGACGTGCAATATAAATTTAAATTTTTGTTCTCTTTGTTAGTACGAATTCTAAGTGAGGAATTCATCGATCCTAATTCTGGTTTCCATTGTATTTCTCTGTTTCATATGAATGTTATGGATCCTTGCCCCATGAAGCAGGTTTGCAATAAAATAAAATATAGTTCGGGTGTACGTGGAGTTTGGTTTGTGGCTTTGTGCACAAAGCTCTTTTGCTCGTTTGATCAATAATGTTTATATATTGCTTTGTTCCTCGTGCATTCAATATCACTTTAACTTATTTACCAAATAAACTTAATTATATAAATTTAATAAGGAAATGGTGTCCAGTGCAGCGCTGGGGAATTTAATCACTGCACATAACACAGATAAGACATTATCTTTGTAAACCTTTACAAGTATAAAATGAAACGCCTGCTGCTAGCTGGAAACGATTTGAGGCTTTAATCCTCATTTCATTAAAAAAAAATATATGTTGTGGAATTTACCTATAAAAAATTGAGTTCGGCAATTCATTGAACACATTTTTTGTTCTCTGAACATCCCCCACCCCCACCCCTCCCTTTCTCCCAATCCCATTTAATCTTTCCACTATTTTCAATGTATACCTTCTGCTTTTAATTTGATGTTTGTGTGTTGTCTTGTGCTGCTTTCTGCCTCTTCCTGTTTTTTCTTCTTCTCTTTCTGTTTAGAGGTGACAAATTGTAATCACATGAATGAAACCAAGCACTTCGATGAGAATGAAAATTGGATCACATGTTGTGTTGTTATTCAACTCAAATTCTCCAGAGAATAAAAGAGACAGAGGTGATGACAACACTGTTAGATTTATGAGCTCCTGTAAACCACAATGACATTTTAATATATCACGAGGAGGACACTTGGAACTCAATTTTTACCAGCACACAAGTCTAATATCATAACAGTATCAAACTTTCATATGAATCAGAAAGCAAGTCTTATTTTTGTGTTGTTATTCAACCAGTCTCTTTATACTGAAGAGACTAAGGTGATAGCAACACTATATTCTCTATATGAGTTCTTGTAGTCCCACTGACATATAATCTATCAGGGGGAGGACATTGAACTCGATTCTTCCCTCAAAATGAAAAAAAAAAATGTGCAACAATAAATAGATCAAGGCTAGTTACAGTGTGATACCAAAAAAAATAGTAACAACGAACTTCAAATAAGAGAAAAGGCCCGTTTTAAATTATACAGCTACTCTCGATCTCATTTTTACAAAGACGAACGAAATTACAGAATGACTAATTAGATGTCATCCACAAAAGATGTTGGTGCCGGGCCCAGGTGGCAGTAACTTTAATCCCAATGGACAAAGCAGCAACTTGAGGAAGCAAAGAAGTATCAAGTATTAACTACTTTTCCCTTCACTCTCTCTCTCAACCTTTTAATACTTCCAATATTGCCCAATAGCTATAACTGGGTCTGGGTACAAAATGATCACAAAAAATCTGACCCATGGTTCTCCAATTACTGCCAGTGTTGTGGCCGATGGCAACCCAGCCAAAACAACATCACTTTTTTCAACAAAGAATGAGTAACAGAATAGACCACAGAGAAAAAATCCAGAAAAGCACATCATGTACATACCCACAAACAGCAAAGAATAATACAATGTCAGCAAGGGATAGCAAGTGTTTTTGGTTGTCTATAAAACAAGAGGATACAGTACCACTAATTGATAACACTATTGAAGAGAAGAAAATGACCCAGGCTAACTCTGGCACAGCAATAGAGGAGATTGTTTGGAATGTGTAAAGAAAGTGTATATGATGGAGAGGAGCAATAGAAGGAATCTTAGCAATAGTTTGATTGAATCCAAAATTATGTTTGTCCCGAGAAGCAATGTACTTGTCTATTTGCTAAGTTCCCATAATATGGCTCATCGTATGTTAGAAGTATAGGCCAACAGCGAAAAATAATGAGGATAACAAATTAAGAACCAGTCACTGTCAGTTATGATTCCCTTTATGCATATATAGAATAATTATTACTAATTTCAAGGCAGCAAAAATAGGCTTTAGTTTTGTTTGATTCAATGTTAAAAACGAATTTATTACACTTGGGCACAAGTCCCAGCATGTAAATCACTTGCTCCAATTTCTGGTTGCAGGAAAATCAATTCAATGAGAAGGTTACTACTGTAGTAGTTATGAAACCAAAGAAAACTGGAATGAGCTGAATTAACCATCCCATTATATCCAATCTGACTTCTCTAATAATTGACAAAACACAATTTAATACAACTAAAAATATGGAAAGGCGCCTGTGAAAACCTAGATCTTGACAGCTATATGGAATTCAAAAACAGAGATCCAAATTACGAACCAGAAACCAAAAGCCACTTATTGGGTGGATCAGGCGCCTCCTCAGCCTTACATAGGTCCCACGGCTTTACCAAAAACCGCTAACCCTAACCTGACATTTCTTCTAGAAGGTCCAAACTCCAAAGGAAACTAAACCACTTCCAGCAAAGGCAATGGATTTAGGAGAGATAACGGACGGTCTGGATTGAGGCTCACGCAAAAAGCGCAAAGCGAAGAAAGGTGGACTTTGGAGGAGAGCTGGTGATGAGGTGACAGAGTGAGGAAGGCCATGATGGAGAGAAGAGAGAGAGAAGCAAGCAATGTCAGTAAAATCCTAGTAATATTGGATCCGACATTTTTTTTTTGAGGTGAATATTGGATCCCACATTACTACAGAAGTACAGAGTACAGTCAGATTAGATCAGAAAGGGTTTTGGAAGGGGAAACATGGAACTCGCAAACCCTAGGTTATTGTATATATATACTATTTATATGAGGCCATTTTGGGCATTGATTTCTTATTCAACACAATACATTAATTTGGGCTGGGCCTATAATAAAAGGCCTTTAATAGATCAGAATAAGGACTTCTAACTTCTAGAAATGACATGATACAATCCAAACTCGAGCTCCTAGCGGTAAAAAATTCGTCCATTTTTCTCTCCATTGCAAGTTGTACGAAATGAATGTTTTCGAGCTGATCAGTCATTTAATCGATGCAGTGTTTACATAAGCAAAAATTTGACACTGTAATTGTTTCAGAAAGAATTTCGACAATTAGAAGGAAAAAAAAAAATTCAAATTTTATTTTACATTAATTATCTTTTGGTGATCAGTAACTCATCTTCTGAATCTCGTGCATGATGAAAGAAATTCTACAACTTTTTTAGTGCTTCATAAATCACAAGTAACAACATCAGACTTTGGACTTCTGGCGCAGCCATATATAAAATACAGATCCCTAAACACCACACTTTTTTTTTTCTTTTTTCCTAATGAATGCGCGCTTTCCTTCTCCCACGTATTCTCCAACTGCACCACAAACAACAATCTTTCCCACTTCACCACAAGCACACACACACAAATACATATACACTTGCTTTCCTTGCCAAACCACATGCAGTCACAAACCCGAACTTTTCCATCTCTCTGTTTCAAGAAACCTTTTTGCACCCGTCTCTCTCTTTCTCGTTCTATCCTTCTCCACCTCTTCCTTCTATCCTTGCAAAGCCACAAAGCTCGAACAGCTACACTTGAACATGATATCCCAAAAGTACGCCATGATGCCACGCTTCGAAATCCGACCACATTCCTTCTCAGTCATTACATGCCGAGCGGTCAGCACCACCACCACCACGGTTACCCCTCTTGCAGATATTAAAGCCAAACCGGCCGACCCAATCAGCCTTCAATCGACATGGCAACACCGTGCGTGGGTTGCAGCCGGTTCAGTGGCCATCCTATCTCCCCTCTGTAAATCAATCTCATTGGTTGCCACGGCACCTTCTCCTGTTGCTGTATTTGAGCCAGTCATGGCAGCTCTATTTGGATACCTCATGGCTGATCTCAGTAGCGGCTTCTACCATTGGGCCATTGACAACTATGGAGATGCATCCACTCCTTTCTTTGGCTCTCAGATTGACGCCTTCCAGGTAAATAATCAAGTAAACAGATCTTTAATTATGTTATTTAATCAAACAACCAATTCGAGCTGATTGGTAATCACTTATTAAGGTAAATAGTCATAGAGTATCAGTAAGTGTAAGCAAAAAAATCACTGGTTCTCTAATTTTGTCTTCTTTTATAACGCAAGCTTGCAAGATCATAAATACAACACAGACTATCTGTATTCAAGCAAATTGATAATTTATGACAACATTTCCTGCTCTGGGCTCCATACTTTCAAATAATAATGACATGTTGGCCTTACAACACAGGGTCATCACAAGTACCCGTACACCATTACCCGTCGGCAAGTCTGCAACAACCTGCATGCACTAGCCCGCTCTGTGGCTTTCGTGGCCACTCCAATCGACTTCCTAATCGGCAACAATGCAACTGCGCATGCTTTCCTTGGGGCATGTGCCGGGTGTATAATGTTGAGTCAGCAGTTCCATGCTTGGGCTCACGAGAAGAAGAGGAAACTCCCTCCGGTTGTTGCTGCACTGCAGGATGCAGGTGTGCTGGTGTCCCGTGCAGAGCATGCAACTCACCACCGGTCGCCATACAATTCAGATTACTGTATTGTTAGTGGTGTTTGGAATGATTTCTTGGATGATTTGAAAGTTTTTCAGACTTTGGAGATGGTTTTGTTTTTCAAGCTGGGTGTGAGGCCCAGGTCGTGGAGTGAACCTGAGAAAGAATGGAGAGTGGCAGATAATAATCGAATTGGTGAGGATTACTATTCTTTTGAAAAATGATGTATAAGAATACCATTTTATTGAACGGCTGTAATTCTTTGGGATATTCTTTTCAAGAAACTTTTTGATGCTCGAGAACCAGCCTAACCCTTTTTAATGTACTGATAAAAGGAAATTTTTCGTGTGAGAGGTTCATAGTTTCAAAATCCGGATAGAGATTCATAGGATGGTTGGACGCCTTGGACCCCAACCTTAAAAAAAAAAAAAAAAAAAAGGAATTTCTTTTACGCTCTGCGCCATAAAGGCAGGCTTCAGCTTTAAGCAAATGTTTACCTTAAAATATAAATTATGTGCTACCAAATGTTTACCTTAAAATTTGTGTAAAATACAAGAATTAAACACGGTACTTTAGGCAAGTTAGCTCAATTAATCGACGTCTGGAGTACAATAAATTATCAAAAGAATTATTGCAGAGCACATCACATCCTCGCAGCATGAATCACAGAAGATAATATCAACTATTCAGATAAGCTGTCGAAGTGCAAGCGGTCAACAAATATAAGCCTCTTCCTACCAACACACAAAAATATAGGTGCTCCATCTATACTACTAACATAACTCAAGAACAAAATACAATTAGCACAGAGGCCCCTCCAACACTACTTCAACCACAAAGGCATCACAAGTAGCCCTGACAGCATTTTGTGCCACAAGTCTCTCATTTCTCTCGCACTTTCTCACTACAAACTAAAAGAAAAGGAACCCCAAAAAGGGCAAAAAAAAAATTCTGAAATCACTTGGATAATAAAACAGAAATTCATCTTGCATTAGGTTATGAATCCACCATCTCGTCTTGTAACTCACTGGGAGCAATGAGGCCAGGGATGGATAACATCCTTTGTCTCTCCCTCTCTCGCTGTGCCGCTGCCTCCTCTGCATACAAATCTTTATTATCCTGCCACAATATCAAAAAAAGTACCAGAATACTAGCATGAGTATGACTGTCCATGTTACAAAATAAGAACCTTACACAAACAAATATTGTAAATATAACATTACTTGAGCTGAAAATTCCTTCGATTGTACAAGGAAGTCCCTAATGTGGTTCTTAAATGTTGATAGATCAGTCTTCGACTCAAAAAGTCCATCTATAAAACGAGTCACCTGACAAGAAATAGAAACACAAACTATACATCATTAATTTTATTCAGACCTATATAAAGTACCTCAGTACAAAAAAAAGGAAATGAACAAGGATTTGTACCTCAGCTGGTGTCATGTTAGGAAAAGAAGAACCCAACAGCTTAATGGTGCAATCACGAACATACATCGTGTTGTTCGGGTAAGGGAGAGGCACTGCTGAAGCATCCCATAATGGCTCCGTTAACCGACCCGAATCCACCTAACAATATAAAAAGATAATGAAGGTGCTTTCGTAAAAACAAAAAAAAAGGAACAAATGAAATAAAATTATGTGATAGTGTTTGAAATTTTACCAGGCAGAACAAATGTTGTAGGACCAAAACATGAAGCTTAAAGCCCGGCTTGTGAAATGTGTCAGTCAGGACAGCAAAGATTTCTTGTTCAATGTTTAGGAAGTAAGTCCTATAGAACTGATTGCAGAACTCAGACATCTGCAGTATTTTTAAGAAAGACAAAAGGATCCCAGTTAATCCAATAGACAAGAACGTTTTTTTTATAAAGAACTATAGTATAAATGCAAAACATTACCTGAAAGTTCTTCAGCAATTCAAGTAAAAGACTGAGGCCGGTCTCAGCAATGTTTCTCTCTGTATGCCTGTAGGCCCAATTTATTGAATCCATCACAAGCTTTAATTGCTGTCAGAGATAAAAAATGAAATATACAAGCCAAATCAGAGATGAGAGGCAGACCAAGCTTGAAAGAATAACAAATAAATAGAAAATTATGTACACTTATGTTTGGGAGAGGGGTAAACAGATAACTCTCATCCCATGTTAGAGGGGGATGATAAACTTAAATGGTAGGCAGCGAAGCCACTTAAGGGAAGAGACTCCGAAACCTCCCTCAAGAGTTATCCCTTACCCCTCTACCTAACATGACCACAAAAATATTAAGAAACCAACCTCACTGGAAAGCTGAATTAGAGCTTGGAAACAGTGAGTTCCGATAGCCCGAAGCAAAGAGAAGAACTTGAGGCGATGCTCTGGGTAATCCTCAAAATTTTTAGTAATCATCTGTAGGAAGTGTTAAATTATTAGTAGCTGTGGAAAAAAACTCTCATTAGTCCTTCCATAACAGTGGATTACCCATACCTCCAATGTACACTGGAAAACAGCTTCAAAAATGCCACGCACATCCTCCATCATTGCGCCCTTGTATCTGTCAAGTAGAAACAATAATATATAAGAGAGTAAAACAGATGATGTTAAGAAATTGACAAGATAGGTGCCGGAAATTAATGAACTTTACTTGTTTATAATAGTGGCATATAAGGACAAGACTTCAGATTCTCTCGCATCAGGTACATTTCTACCATAGTCAGCGAGAACTGGTTCCATCATGGGAGGAACAAATTGCTTCCCAATTTGCGGCTGATCTTCAGCTTTCTCTAGAAAAGTCTCAATTAATTTTAGTGTCTCCCGCTTCACAGATCTGTTATTACAATAGTTAGAGGTTTAATTGAGAAAAGCTGTAATACACAGACAACGAAAACTTATGAAAGTTAAATTTTTAAAACTGTATCCAGTGTTGAACTGTATCAATTTAAAACTGCTTCAGATACATTTTTAAAACTGTATTCTCTCGCATCAGGTACATTTTTAAAACTGCTTCTGAGGATGAATAAAAGGATCCTGTGTTGAACTGTATCAATTTACCATGAATGTAACAAATCTAATGAAAAGACAAACCATCTACAATTGCCAAAATAAAAACAAGAAATGCACACAGCGTGCAGCGGTAATAATCATAATTGAGACTGTAAAGCAGGCTATAGCACAAATTTCCTACCTTAAAAGTTTTACAAAAGAAGTTTTCGAAGCATAAGGTCCTCCTTCAGCAATTGTGTTTGACACAAGCTCGCTGTACATTCTGATTTTATTCACAAATAGAGTTATTATAGTTGGAAATGCATAATACTAAAATGTAATTTTGAGAAGGATCAAAATCAAAAATACCTGTAAACGGTGAGCATGTCCAAAAAAATCACAGAAATTTGCGGAAAGAAAAATGGCCCGAGGGAAGTAGCCACACTGGTGTTTGTCTGGAATTAACAAAGTAATAACACAATATACTTAGCACTACTTGCTACCAGCTACAGGCACCTGTGTTGTGAAAAAAAATTGTTGCTGCTACTATAACTATTTTAAAAGCCATTCAATTTACCTGCAAAATATTAAGAACAGTTCTAATGACATCATGGTTCTTCAAAACATCAATGCTGTGACTAGCTTGCCCAATTATCTCAGCCCATTTCTGCAAAACACATCAGACAGGCCCAAAGTTACAGATCTATTTTTAAGACAAAAAAATGAGTGGCATATTATTTACTATTACTGCTATCTCTAGTCATAACATGGTAATTTTACCTGATTCGGAAGATCCATTAACCTTTTGAGATACTCATCCCTCTTAACAGCATCAGGCTCCGCTTGAATCATATGGCCCACCTAAAACACATATTTGGTTGAAGAATTCATCATCAAGGGGCAAAAGCCTCAAAATAAAAGTAAACAAAACATGTATCTGGACTCAAATAAGCATACTGATTCGTAAAAGGTATGAATTTGGTGTGGCTCCAGATCAGCAATTGTTGTTGGAAGGCTGTTAAGTAACTCAGATACAAACGGTTCATTTTCGCCAACCTGATCATAAAACAGATGTCAGGACATTCCACAGAAGCAGCTATAAATTGGCAAAATACAGACTCATGTTCAACAAATTATCTCAAAGAATACATTGTGGAGTGCATTTGGTTGGACAAAAAGGTACCTGAGTTGTCACAAACTTCCGCTTGCACTTTTGGACAATTTTGAGGAAAGTATCACATGCCATATCCTGTATATTAAACAATTAGACATTAGAATTCATAATGATAAAACAATTCTAATACAACAGAGATGCAAAACAAGTACATATGCCCGTTTCAAGTTGAAACCAAAGAAACAATCAGGACTCAAAAGCATAGAGGAAAGAAGCAGATGAACAAGGTATACCTGAACCCCTGGATGTGTTTCATGCATAAACTCAAACAATTTGTTGACCACGGTCTTTAGAAACTTCCAGTGGGCCCTGAGAAACCGCGGATACTGACCCACCACATACCTGATCATTTAAACCAGGTAAATGGAAGTACTACGGGCAAATACAGGCAAATACTAATAACATTCAATAAACAACTTGTAAAAGGGAGATGGAAAAAGTGCGTACATGATGTTACTTGCAATAACAGCTTTGTTATCCTTGCCCTTTGTAATTTCACAGAGATTCAATAGATCACGAATTACCATAACCAGAAATCGGTTCTCCTAATAAATTCAGAAAGCAACACTTCAGAGTAGTAAAAATGGATGTAATAAGTTGATTCAGCTAAAAGATATCACCCTTGCACAAACAAGACTAAAAGTAATATCAGACCTGTTCTTCCATCATCGAACCAGAAATTGACCCAATAGCCCAGCATAAGGTATTCAGATTGTTCCAGCTCCAATCCTCTCCATTCAGTTGTTTGCTCAACTTTTTTAACATCTAAAATATATTCAATGTATGATGATCAATTCAACAAATAATGATAATACATCCTAGCATCAAATGATAACATATAACATTTTTATGATCATACCTGCTGCTCTGTATCCTCATGGTCCAGATGTGCCAAGTATATAAGTGTTTCCCTCATGATCTACCATATTGGTTGCATCGCATGAATACGCAAATATAAAAAACGATATAGAAGTTACAAGAAACTTCACATAAATTCAAATAAGTTTCAAATGAGACCAAAACTAACAAGGAAAACAAAGCAGAAGGTAAATAAACCTTGTATTGAACGAGAATGTCAAGATCCTTCATGGTCTCTCTAACAATGTTTCCATTCTCATCCTCAACAATGAGCACCTCTTCAGGCTTTGCCATGCGGCAAATCATAAGCATTCTTAGTTTAGAGAGGGGGCCTGCGTAAAGCTGCCTACGTTGGGTAGTTGCTGAACCAATTCCATCTACAATTCCAGGTATCGCTGTAGGCTACAAAGCATCAAACATAACACGAATAAATAAATAATGGCCAAACTTCACTATTACAGAGAGCAGAATCCAATATTTGCGGATAATCGCTGCTAAAATCAACAGTATACCTTTGGTTTATTTCATTTCTGCCTATTTCCTAGGGTGTGTTTGGATGAAACATTGGGTTAGTGAGAATAGCCACTAAACCAAGCTAACCTCCCAGTCGCTAAATAGCTACTAACCCAAAAGAGAGAGCGCTTTGTGTGGGGTGCCCAAACATGGAATAGCACTTCGGGTCAGTGCTATTCTTGGGTTAGCACTAACCCAAGCCCATCCAAACATACCTTCTACTGGAGGTTTTGTAGTTAATGCATCCATATTTTTTATGGGTTGGCATCCATTGACAATCAATTAACTTGACTGTCACCAAAAATAACTTGCAATTTTGAAATCACACTTTTGGAAGACAACCATTATTTTATTGGATTCTGTTCACATGACATATTATATTAAAGGCTCATCTATGGTGGTACAGCAAAAAATGTGCATGATACAATATGAATCAAATAACGGTAAAGAAGAAGATTGCTGAGAAACTGTAGTATATATTAATACCAGAGGCAGCAACATCAGTGTAGAATTTGTTCTGGCTTTATATTAATTGTAATTGCAATAATAAAAAATAAAAAGAGAGATACCTGAAGCCCCATCATGCTGACAGCAGCAACAGGGTCCATCTGATGATGATGGGCTTCAAAAAGCTCCAGAACAAATAAGTTCCAATAATCAAGGCAAACCTATGAAATTATTAGGAAAAAAAAACACACACACACACAACTTAATACACCAAGGTGTGATTACAAAATAAGAATTTAGTTTTCTGATGAATGACTTATACCTTGAAAACCTCAGTATCATCAACATATGATATTCCAATTAGGTATTCAACACCCACAAGTAATGCAGCTCGGTTTTCAGGTGCAGTCTCTAGCACACGTATGTGAACCTGTACATACAAGTTTCAAATTATAGAATGTCAGATAACTGCTAATGAAACATTATGTATATAATTACTAGGAGACTTTCAAAAGAGTACTTGCCTTAAAAAATGAGGTAAAGAACAATGCGAGGTTATTGATAAATGCCTGAAAAGGAGAACAATAAAATGTTTGTTAGCTAGCTAATAAATGCTAACAAAAATAACTGACCACAGAGTGAGCAAACAGAGAGGGAGGGAGGGAAAGAGAGATTACTTGCTCCTCGCTGGAGCCATTAGCATAGGCATCTGGTATGTTCGTTCCAGGAGGAAGAATATTCTACAAGCACATTGCAAGAAGCACTATCAGCTGATGTAAGTTAAATAAAGATAGCAAAAATATTAGCTTAAGCACATTGCATGTAATCACCTGTAATTGCGCCATGAAAATATTATACATCTTGACATACTGCATGTCATAGAAGTCCCCAAACTGAAGGGCAGCCACCTACAAATAAAAAAGGAATTATCAGAACTGCCACAAAAAAGCTAATTGAATGGTGCACTTTCAATCAAATATGCTGATTGAATGTAATCATAATAAATATGCATTCTCAACAATTACTTTGGGCTTGTACCTCTGTTAGACATTGAAGAGTAAGATTACGGTAAGAAGCCACCGGGAAAAACTTCAGTAGTGTCTCCAGCTATTACAAACAGTGTATCAATTAAGATCTACTCTTCAGAAAAAAAAAAATTAAAACTACATGAGATTATTAATTGTAACAAGATCAAACCAGTGGTGATTCAAATATGTAACCGAGAGGAATCCATGAGAGAAAAGCATGTAGTGTAGCTAGAGTAGCACGAATCAATTCTGATCTCTGGGATGCCGATAGGACATAGAGACATAACTCATGAATCAACTGAAATTCACTGTAAATGGACAATTTAATAATAAAATTCAATTAAACATGTATAAAAAGATAAGTGGAAACTCAGCGAAGGCATTGAACTACAAGCATAGTTCAACATTTCAAAACCCTACTAAATCTAAGTTTGTACCTATCGTAACAAAATGCTAAATAGTTGAACTCAACAAGTGTTGGTTTTAATGTTAAGCACTTTTTCACAAACTATCGAGTGAAAACTTTTCATGCCAAATTCACAGGGACACATCAAAAAATATAATTAGAAACTTCAAATCTCCAATTATTACCTGTTCAAAGACTGTTTGAGCTCCTTGATCTTTACTTGTGTCATCTCACCTCTCGAGAAATCAAAAACTTCTTCACTCAATAGCTGAAATTTTTAAATATGCAGTCAGTTAAACTATATGTCGTATCTTGGTAAGTTCAAGAAATAACATATATAGGTATTTGCCTTCAATATGGCCATGCAATTTTCACATATAGTCTCACTACTTTTGGCGGCTGAGACGAGATCAGGAATGAAGGTTTTCCACCTTGCCGGCCACTCGTGCTTTAAGACCTGAATTACAACCATACAACAACAACAAAAAACAACTTCAACAGTTAACAAATGGTTTCAAGAAATTTTGTTTAATTCTTACCATAAACCGCATGTTAACAAGTGATAATGCATCTGTCTGTTTTGATAATAATACACTTATTTGATGATGCTTCTGGTTTTTACTTGAGCTATTACTTGGCACAAGTCTAGAACAACTAGGAAAAGCCTCTAATAGCTTATAGCCAGACTTCACTGGTAATAATTCTTAACCAGATGTAGCAAGGATATATGCTTTTGATCAGCCCCTATAAAAATAAGCATGCTACAACCAACCATATCAACAGACGTGTGCTCCAGCCTTACCCCTCACCATGTTGGATGCCTATCCAATAAGGATTCACATGTGATAAATTATGGTGTTTATATGATATGCCAGATGCCAAGTGGACACATGTACATGTGTATCCCCCCTTTATAGGGAATCCCCTGCCCATCACTTGCTAAGGTCGTTGTATAAATTGATGCATTGTCTTGTATTGGACATTACAGTGTTCCCGATGTGAGATATCGTGTCTCGTTTAAAAAATATATCTATTGCTTCGACATAGTTTGGGCCCCACAGAACTCATATTTCCATTATATTTCTTTCTCTCCCAATTATTGTTGTACCAGATAGTGATAGAGATTTAGAAAACAAGACCAATTGGGGTCTCTTAAATATATTCTCATTAATTTTCACCGGATAAGATACATTGATCTAATTTTATGCAACATATACCCCAGAGCAAAACCAGGCAACTACCAACATGTGCACACCAATTCATAACACACTACATGATAGTGTGCATGAAGCTGACATTTAAAAATTTTACCTGGACCAGTATGACATTGAGTTTGTTAACATAAAGCCTTTCCCTTCTATACGATACTTCGTTGCTTGAAAGCTGGTAAGAAGATCAACAAATTACATTAAAAAAGAAAAGAAGAATAGTTTCCCATGTACAGAGATAAATGAAAAGTCAGTGTTACCTGTACAATAAGGTCAGAAATATAATTTTTTATTCCATCTCTTTGTTCAACTGGCAGGGCATTCCATCTGTACTTGATTACACTTTCTAGGACCTAGAGGAGAAATAGAGGAAGATTATAGTTCAATTTATGAGGGAAGAATTCGAATAATAATCTGAACAAAAATAAAGCTATAAAACCATGATAGGGAATTCAGAAAATAGGGATTATTTAGTACATCGCATTCTATTTTGGCAATTCAGAAACATCTATATGATGCCCAAAAGAAATAACACAACTCAGTTTCCTCGTATTAATTTAAACATTGCACCTAATGTTGCTAACCAATACAACCTACCAAATGTTAGGCCGAGGCACTCCGTAAGAAACAATTATCAGGTAGATACCAACTCTATATGCATTCTTTAATATCTGTGTGTGAGTCATGTATAATACATAATGAGAGAGGGGGTGATTTACCTGGAGGGCAAAAAACTTGGTGTTAAGGCTCTGGGAGTTCTGCAAAATGTGTACAACTTGAAGCCATGTATCTGGATTGTTTTGCAGCTCCCGCAATATCTGATCTGCAGCCGCTCTCTGCCACAGTGTACAAACGTATCAATACAGGAACAAAAATATAAAATATAAAAAATTCATCTTAATGCCAGAAACTTATAGCATGTCTTCCGTCTTTTGGGAAGAAGGGGGGAAACGAAAATAAACCTCATATGCCTGGCAAAATAGATTTCATGGAACTATACCAAGAAGTCTGATCACAATTAACCAAAAAACTGTGCGCAACCATGTATGGGCTGTCCTTGTGGGTGTTGGGACCAGGAAAAGTGACCTGCACTATCACACAAAGTTGTGGCCACATGCAATCACAGTCTAAAGGCATAGACCAGGGAATGTTTTTGGCCCAAGCAAATTCAGGAATGCTTTGAGACACACGAAAAACTAACTAATGGGAAATCATCTCTAGCTCCAGAGGAATTACAAATTCAGAGACGGAACATTAATTAAGAGCCACATGGCAACCAAAATGTCAAATTAGATGAACCGATACGTATTCCTTAGATAAAAGCATTTGACAAAATATTAAGTCCCGGATGAAAGGAATTAATGGAAACATTACTTTCCAATAATCCATATTTTTTCCTTTCCTGAGAAATAATTAGATGGACGATGTCAAACGCTAACAATCCAAATACCATTAAAGACTCAATTGATACTACTGTTACACGTTAATGGATACTCTAGGCAGAAAAAAAAAAAAAAACTCATTTCTCAAACACAAAGCAAGCAACACTTGCAGAATCCTAAAACACCATCCAATTCAATCTATACAGAAACCCTAACACCACAGTATAAACCACATTACAAATCAAATAACCAACAACAACGTAAACCTCGTCTTACAGGAAGAATAAAATGAGCACTAACTAAAAACTTAAACCTCAACGGGCAAAAAAAGCAAATGAATCCCAACTACACCGGATTTCCCGCCCGTAATCTTTGAGACCAAAACCCAGCCTCGACAGAAACACTTTAGTAGTTAGCACTCTAGTAGACAAAACCCAAAACCACACCATTACATAAGAATCAATCTCCTCACCTCCTCCTTAGATCCCGTTCCATAGAAAGCCGCTACAGTGGCATCCAGTAAGGGCACATCTATTGGCTGGCTCAAATCCCTCAATTTCTCCGCCATGGAACACAAAAGAACGAAACCCTAGTGGAAGCTTCTAGAACACGAAATTAAGGTTTAGAGATACTTCACCTAAACCCTAGTTCTCTTTCTTTTTTATCTGTCTTACAATGGAAGATTCGTGTCTCCCTCACTTTCTCTCTCTTCTTTCTCTCTCTAATTCCTTTCTATCGATTCGTCGTCACTTTCGGTGGCGAGGAGGCGAAGAAATAAATCGGGAAGTGTCTCAAATAGGAACGTAAATAGGGAACGGGATTCCACACAAATTACGAGAATGCCACCAGAGAGGAAAGGACGAGAATAGAAATATTTTGACCGCCTTCTGGACGATTTGAAAGACAGAGGAGTGGGAGGGTATTTCAGTCATTTCCTCTCGAGCTGTTTATAGACATCGCGTTCCTTTCACGCTTAGCGGTCGGTCGGATCTCCTTGTTCAGGGAAAAGAGGGAAAAGAGATTCAACCATTTTTTTCAAAAACTCTAGAAGGCCCAATTTCAGCTTTATATTAAAAAAATACTAGAAGAAGACCGGTACTGTTTTGACCTATTCATATTATAATGATAAGTTTAGAATATAATATAAAGTTTTTATAATAAAGGTTGTGTTTGTTGAATATAAATATTTTTTCAAAAAAAAAAATCAGGTGTCGATAAAAGTGTAGATATTAAGTTTTTCCTTGAATTTATGGTATAAATTATTTCAAAAAAATATATACTCAACCAAATACAATTGTTTAATCAGATTTACGCCTCGAGAATGCCGTCGAATTTCAAAAGTAATGAAAAACAATTACAGAATCAAAAAGATTGCATTAAACATGATTTGATAGTCAATGATTTAAAAAGCAAAATTGCATGCTTTTAGTATGCTAGAGAAATAAATTTGGGTCAGCTTTAAGTCTAACCAGCTATTCGCGCGTTGTCATTTTGTTACCAGAGAGAGATATTTTGTGTAATAAAATGAATACCAATTTTTTTTTCTATTTAGAAATCATGAAAAAATCAAGCATTATGTTTAATTGTGCTTAAGAAAAAAGTTTCTCCCAATACTAATTTTGGGAGCCACCCGGCCTAAAGAGAATATGCTACTTTTTGTTCAGGAATTTTCTCATCTGATTATTCAAATTTTCTCATAAGCAAATTTCAACGAAGATCAATAGTCGGTGAGGAAAAACATATTCTCATTTTTTTTTTCTAAAAAAACAGCAAATTTCATTTCCATCTGATCATATTATATGTGATCACTTATTAGCTATAAAACAGAAATAATATTTTTTATAGAAAATGTGGAGGGTGGAATTTTTTTTTTGGCAATCATGAAAAAGAAAAAATGTTGTAAACCTACTCTTTTTTTTCCCCATTGGCTGAACTAGCAGGCTCCATGTGAACAGAAAATTTTTGCTCCTAAAATCACTGACACATGAGTACGGAGTGAATTTTGATATTTAAATATTGGATATAGTTTTGCCTCAAGACCTATTGGGATCCACGTGTCAGTAATTTTAGGGATATAAATTTTCTACCCATATGGATACAAGAGATTCGGTTCCCTAAAGCAGACGTCTAATGAAACCATTATTAGTATCTTTACAGTTCGTAAATATATAAAGTTGAAATATTTCGTAGATATCTTTTTTTTTAGCTTCTAATAAGTATCAAACTGCCAAAATAAGCTGTGAAAATATCGTACAATCTTAGACCGTACAATCAAAATAAAAAATATTGTTTTAATCTTTATAAAAAATTTGAATAATGTCACGTGGTTAGTTACTTAGTTTACGATATATACGTGCCTAAATTATTTTGGTTCGTGTAAATATTGCACGTTTCGAGGGCTCGAGATTAAAGAGGAAAAAATGTCATCGGTTAAAAAATATATTTAATATTATACTCGTTCAAATTTTAAATATTAGACGAAAAATTGATAACAAGGTATAGATAGATAGAGAAATATGTGAAGATGCATGTCGATACATGGAGATGTTTTTCCTGCATTGGGAAAGCGAAATTCTAATTGTATCTGCAACAAAGGTTTAAATAATGTTTATCGCGTCATAGCGGAGTGACAAAAAATACAGTGCTATGCTCAAATAGCGTCACTATAGCGCTGATAGCGTTATAGCTTTTATGGTCCGAAAACGCTATAGCGCGCTATTTAGAACTTTGACCTGCAATAACAATAGTTA
This sequence comes from Carex arenaria, assembly GCA_964058825.1. NCBI lineage: Eukaryota > Viridiplantae > Streptophyta > Magnoliopsida > Poales > Cyperaceae > Carex > Carex arenaria. The sequence continues at coordinate 689,209 of CAXKVW010000134.1, forward strand.
ATACCAGTATTGCGTAAAATAATTTGTAATTTGTGACTTGTTCGCAATTCCACAATGAGTTGTTCGCAATTCCACAATGAGAAGGGTTTAAATATTTTTATGTTTTGTGTCCATCATATCTTAATTTTTAAAAACTTTAATAATTCCAAACTTAAAATTTAAAATTCAAAATAAAATTGTTGAATATAATCTACATCATTTCATCTACGCACGTGTAAAAAATTATAACATTTCAACTCTGTTTTGGTTGTCATCAAGAGCTTGTAAAAATGTACTGATGTGGATAATTACTAGATGTCGATTTTTCATCTTATTGATTCACAAAAAAATAATACCGAAATGTGATAATTTTTTATGAGTACAAGGAGAAAATAACATATATCACATTTTATTTTGACGTTTATGATTTAAATTATTGAGTTATTAACGTTTTAAAAGTACGGTGGTGGCACATAAGATGGAGGCATTTGAACCCTCATTTTCAGCAATAATAGTTCATATTAAGACTGTGTAAAATAATTTGTAATTCGTGACTCACTCGTAATTCGCTCACTAGTAACTTATTAATTATCAACTCCAGTTAAAACTTACTCGAGTTGGCTTACTTGTTAAACTCAATAAAATGAGTACGAGCAGACTCCAACTCGCTCATTGCGAACTATAGTTACATTAAAATGACCACATAAAATTCCAATTAGACCCAACCCGACTTGAGTTATATTAAAATGGTCACGTAAGATTTCAAATTTCTAACCTCAAAACTCAACTCATATTTCAAAATTCAAATCGAAATGGATCTCTTTTTGTTTCTATTTCTCTTTCCCTTTCTCGCGCTAATGCCTAAACCCTAATCCCGCTATAGATTTGCGGACTTGCCTAACCCCAACCCTCTCGTCTCCCTTTCTCTCGCAGGCCCGGTGTCTCGCCCATTACCAAAACTTTCTCTCTCTCATACTTGCCACACAGTTGCCGTCGCTCACTCACTTTTCTTGCGCTTCGATGGCTTCTCTGACAACACGAATTACAAAACGAGTTACTAGTTAACTCAAATTGATTACGAGTTGATTTTTCAACTCGACCATGCATTCCCAGCTTGGGTTAACTCACTTATTAACTTGTCAAACTGAGCACGAGTTAACTCTTAACTCACTGAAACTCAGTTCATTAGCGACCCCGTTCATATGGGCTTTCTAATATGAACACGATGTGTGCATTTTGGTAGATGGTTTGCAGTAACTTTAAACTCTCATCGAGTTTTAAAATGCTTTAACGATATTTAACGCGTCATCTAATAATTTAGACATTGTAAATGTTATATTTTTAATGGTCATCTAACGAGATGTATTTTGACATAATTTTAACGTCAAAGGATGAATAAAATAGTTAAACGATTTAATGATGTGTTTGATCGTGTTTTAAATGATTGATTGTGTTATAGAGGTGATGACAGCAGTGTGTCATACGAGCAAAATCGACATATCGTATCATAAAATATAATTTACAGATAATAATATTTTTCTGAACTGTCTAATTTCGATTAGAAGTTCGTGCATACTATCATTCATCGACCTCTCTTGCTTTAAACAGTAGATTTGAATTGTTCAACATAATCTTCATATAAAAGTGTACTTGGAAACTAAATTAATATTTAAAAAAAACAATATTGTTTAAATAAAAAGATAATCATCTTATTTAAAAATTCTGGACAATCCAAAAGCAATGATTTTTTAGCTGCCTAAAAAGATAGTATATTTATAAAAAAAAACATAAGATTTTGGTACGAATATCATGTTGGATGGTTCAAACCGACTATTTAAATTCAAAAAATGAAGATACGAATTCATAGCATGGACGAGTAAAATTGACATATCGTATCATAAAATATAATTTATAGATAATAATATTTGTTTTCTGAACTATCTAATTTTGATTTGAAGTTCGTGCGTGCTGTCATTCATCGACCTCTCTTGCTTTAAATAGTATATTTTAATTGCTCAACATAATCTTCGTATAAAATATACTTGGAAACTAAATTTTATATTTAAAAAAAATCTGTTTAAATAAAAAGAAAATCATTTTATTTAAAAATTCTCGACAATCCAAAAGCATTGATTTTTTAGCTGCCTAAAAAGGTAGTATATTTATAAAAAAAATATATAAAAAATTTTGGCAGTACATTTTTATACGAATATCATGTTGGATGGTTCAGACCGACTATTTAAATTCAAAAAATGAAGATACGAATTCATAGCATGGATTGATGCAGTATAGTTCGATTATTCTCCTACAGTGGAAATTAATTTGAAGTTAAGATGTAATGTTCGGCACACCCTCCTTAGGACTCCTTGGAGCTCTTTAAGAGGCTAAGGAGTCTTAAGCTTGCTAAACACTTGCTCCTTTGTAAAACTTAAAATCACTCTCTTAAAACTCCTTTTGCCCACATTTTTAAGCTTGTCCATATTTTTAAGGAGCCATTTTATATGGCTTAAGGATTTGAAACTCCTTAAGAAAGCTAAGCATATACTTTCTTAATTTTTTTGTTGCTGAACACATCTTTCTCAGTGGAGCTTAAAATTTAATCATATACAATTTGCCAAACACAACCAGAAAACTTAATTTAGTTATTTAAAGTTGAGTTAGTCTAAATCATTTTATTTGGTTGAAATTTGTTATTTAAGTTATGAGAATTATTTTGTTTGGTTTGAAACTTATCATTTAAGTCGCGACTCTTGGGTTCAATTAAAAACAGATAATCTAATTGGAATTAACAATGCATAATTAGAAAATAAAGTGACATCCTAATTACACACTTTATTCAATAAATTTTTAGTTTAACAACATATTTTATAAATTACACAAAATTATAAAAAAAAGTTAGAGAAAATTACAAAAATACAATAAATTTAAAGTTTACAAATTCTAAACATTTAAATAAGCCTCCTTGGTCCTTAGACCTCAGTCCTTGCTATATTGATCAAACTAATTAATTCAATTCCCCTTTCTTTTCTTTTTTGATTCAAGTCTGACAAAGCATTATGCAGGATTCAAATAAAGTCCCTAATTCTTTTCCTATATGCAGATTTCCCTCTGATTTCAAGAATCAATACCCAAATATGATTTTTCCAGTGATGCCATACCAGAAAATTGCAAAATCACAAAGATCCACTTCTAATCACAAAGATTGGTACCAGATCCTCGAGATCGTACTGACGCAAGAATACTGAGAAATTCAAAAGGGGATGCAGCAGTCTTGCGCTACTGGAAACAAGTGCAATCAGAGTGATGCTGATAACCACGAATTCACATCCTCTCCAATATTGCACAAGGGAATCTTTTACAATTAGTGAATCCAGACGATTCTTTTTAACTTGGCACAAATCTGAAAGCCCAATAATACTGCCCCCGCACTAGCCTGAATCCCAAAACGGTGAGATTTAATCTCAAACCGTAAAGTGAGGCCCATCCTATACAGTATTGGAGAGGATTTGAATCTGATAACCACTACTCCAATTGTTGAATTTACTGCTAATTTATTTTGCAAAATCAGGACCAGATCCATTTGAACGATTCTGTAAAAACCGAGAAATTTGTAAACCAATTTTAACTTCTAAATAAAAACTGAGATGTTTACCCAAACCATGCAATCAATGCTCGATCATCATAAAATAAAGAAAAACTGGAACTCTTTGGAACAAATTTATGCTAAGTCAAGCACCGCAGAAACATGACAGTTCAACTTATCACAAATTTGTACTGACACTACGTCAATACATGTGCCATGCAGTAATGTCCATAGGAATGTAGCGATGTAGACCAGAAAATACTCAAATTTGCAGTACTGGTATGCAGCACCAGTATATCACTGCAGGGTATCGTACTGAGGCAAAACCTTTTCATGCAAGCATCAACAGATAAATTAAAACCTTGCATATTACAATACCAAAGAGAAAAGGAAAGCAGCTGAAACTTACTAAATTCGAATACTATTTGATGGATGCTGCTTTTTAAAAAAAAAAACTGAATATAACAGGCAAAACAGATTACTAGTTCACAAACAGAAAATGATAAAAGGCCTATTTTCTTATCTTCTTTATTTTTTTATCTGAACCAAACTATCAATCATGTCTACATAGAACATACAGTTCTCTTCTCTCAAAGGAAAGAGGGTAAGAAATTAACTAGCATCATATTTTTACATTTTAGCTTATCAAAAACCCTCTGAATTTAAACGACCTCACCACTTCTAACACCAAAATTGGATTTTTTTTTTTTTTTTTTCAAAAATGCACACAACAGCTTAAGAATAAAATAATATAAAGCAGAGCCAACCACCTCTTCCAAAATTGTGAAATGCATCTACTATTGGAGTCTTGGAGAACTTAGAACTTCATTGGAAATGTGCTAGCACCAGTAGGAACCATAAATGGTTGTACAGGCCGAAGAGTTGGTGCAATTGGCATAGGACCCGGTATGACCATTGGGGAGCCCATATTCATTATAGGAGGTGAAGTCATACATACTGGAGGCACACCTGGAGTTTAAATAAAATGATCAATTTGCAAATACAACTTTCGATGTTAAATAAAAGACGCACCGTATGTTGTCTTAATTTAGCAGGGTTTTTTAATCATCTCTGTTGTATAATAAGTTGAATTCACATCCTCTCCACTATTGCACAAGGGAATCTTTTACAATTAGTGAATCCAGACCATTCTTTTTAACTTGGCACGAATCTCAAAGCTCAATAATACTCCCCCCCTGCACTAGCCCGAATCCCAAAGCGGTGAGACTTAATCTCAAACCGTAAAGTGAGGCCCATCCTCTACGGTATTGGAGAGGAGTTGAATCCTAATAAGTTATGTTCATAGCAAAATATTATGTAGGACAAGAACAAAAAAAAAAAAAGAAGAAGAGGAGAAAAGTCTTCAAATAGATATATATGTTAAATTATTTCCTCTACTTACTACCGTTGCTAGACATGTATTTTCTCTCTATTGATAATTTGTTTTCCTCGACCTCGTCCCCATATCCCTACTTCCTCTTCCTTATAACTAGGCTTGAGTTAGCTTACTATTTTAGGAGAACATTTGCATTCATAATCTTGACCATACAATACATATAAAGTAAGGGCTGATCTTAAGAATGCATCTTCAAGGGCTTCTTCCCAAATCGGGAAAATTCCAATAATCATTAAGGAACAAATGCGATGTTGTATATATAATCTTCGCAGGTAAGTGAGCACATTAATACCTTGGAATCTTGGGACATTAGGTGGGTATGGGTTGAACATGGTACGGGGCCAAGCTTGGGGAACAACAGGTGCTGCTTGGATTCCAACCTTCATTTTACAGCATATGAATTAACCGAGAGAAAGATACTAAAAGAAGTTACTAAAAAAGGGAATGTTAAATTAGAGGATTACCTGCGGAATAGGATGCATGCACATAGTTGGACCTGCTCTTGCAGCCATTACCTATGCAAACATGAAGTAGCAATATTTTTCTTGAAAGAATAAATAAGTAAAAAAAATAACACTAAACATAAAGCCGAATGCAGTTTCAAAAAATATTTATTACGACAATACTAATGGTCATGATATTGCTAATAATTATACTTGTAATCACTGGGTAACAATAGCAAATAAAATATTATACATGAAAATTAGTAGCAAATGTAATACTAATCAGTAAAGATTAAATTAACTTACAGATGGAGCATTTGGATTCATAAAAGTGGGTGCAAATTGAACAGGACGGTATTGACTCGCAACTCCAACCGGGTAAACATTTGTTGCTTGACAACCCAGAATCTACATTAACGAAGAGAATTTGTCATAGTAATACAGCAAGCTTGGTAAAGTTTTTTAAATATATAAAAAAAAAAATGTACCTGCTGGGGATATGCAGGTGCAACACCAGCATTGGCAGGAGGGAAGTTATTATACAGAAATGGTTTATCTGAGACAAACGGATGGTGTGGAACAATGTTATATGCTCCATTAGGAGGGGTACCAGCAGTTTTTATATTTGGTACAGTGAATGAGTTTGCAATAGGAGGCACGACTGTAGTCATGGGTGTAGGTTTTGCAATTGATGGTGAGAAAGCTCTTGCACTTGGATTGAGCTTTGATTCCTGTAAAAAAGAAAAATCAATCAAAAAAAAAACTTAAATGCCAATAATATAAAGAAAACAGTTAACCAAGCTTTTATTAGCTTTGCTGGTATTATCAACAATTTTCATTCAGTGCCTTCAGTGCTTTCAGTGCAGAATCGAGATAGTTCAGCAACAGTGGAAATTCAGTTACTGCCGGTCAATGAAATTATTTTTTCTGTCCGGTCTTAAAATGCCACTTTACTGTTCTATGGCTTAATTGAGTTTTTCTTGTGGCCCGTTGAGTTCCAATAAATTGTGATATGCCCATTAATATATAATTAAAGGATCAACTTACTTTGACAATAGCTTTTTTCTGTGCATTTCCATTCATCGGCGGTGCATCGTTGCATGAAGAGACTTTAACATCTGATCTGGAGACCTTCTCTTTAGAAATTATAGATTTATTTTCAACTTGATTTGAATTTGCTAAGCTATTATTTAGAGTTCCTTCTTTCATGTTGGTATTGTCCATTTGTCCTTCCGATGTAATTGCAAAATCCTTGAAAATAAACAAAATTGTATCATTAAAACCACAATAATATCAAGAGGAATACACATACTTCAATATTGCAATTCGATGTTTCCTTGGCTCACCAGGTTCTCAATTGCATGACAGCATACATCAAGGAAGCAGAACACCTCGTACCAGTACCATCTGGCTTTATGCCATCAATGATATCCAAACCATTGTATTCCAGGGTAAAATCTTAGAGAGGAAGTTAAAATAAACCAAGCACTACTAAGCTACTATTAAGGTCCCTGTATATACCACACAATCAAAATAAGGTACCATTTAGAAATTGCCAGATCTTGTTTATTCCCAATATTTCTTTTACTTTGGGATTGATTAATATAAATTTCATATCTTAAAGTCGAAATGAGAAACAGTTTACAAAAAATAAATAATAAAAACACAAGAAGGAGATCCGAATTCAGAACTATAACTACTCATAAGTCATTATTTATGGCATTGAATTTCAAACAGAAACTCAAAGGTGCGTACCTTTACAATTAGTTGAACAAAATCTTGAGAGAGAATCACAAGCGTATCCAGAAAAGATTCTAAAGGTACATTTGTGCGACGCTTCCCTTCACCAATCTTCCGTGCTTTTTTCAACACCACACCTATTGATCACATATTCACAACCACACGAACCATCAGTTACATTGTTTTCTTATATTTAGAATGGAAAAAAATAAAAAAAAAACCACACAAGGATAATTATAGCACATCATATATTTAGAGTTGTGCCAGTATAAATTCAGATTCACAAGTCTTTTGTGAATTCACTTTCATTTCGGGTTAACAATTCACAATCCAAATTCCAAATGACAAATTTAAACCACGAATCTTATTCTATTTTTCAAACCATGCACCCAAATCACGAATCATAGAATTGGATTTTATTTTCATAGAAGATCAAGAGTAGTGAAAAATCATGCACTGAACATGTTGATTAAAATGCTGATCTTTTGGTTGATCTTGTGCAAAACAAGCACTTTTCACTTTTGGCATAGAACATTCCAATTTCATGTATTAAATTATTGTATCTCAACACTGCTATTACATCTCTTAACAAGAAAGCTAGTGCTTAACAAATCAAGTTTGCCATTAAGGTCAGCTTATTATTTTCCAGCTTGATTTGAAACTAATAATGAAATTGCGCTCAGAAGCATTGAATTTCCTTCAAACAACATCTTAGACCGGAAATGTATGATACCGTAGTAGTTTTTACCGAACCAGAAAACATGATCCATGGCATGAATTCTGCGATCATTTAAAGTAGAACTATTAAGCACCATCGAATTTGTTCAAATCAAATCCCAAAATCTTCGAATTCATAAGTAAAACAAGGTCAATTTCTCAGAAGCAAACCATCAAATCCATACATTCCAAAAATCATGCAATTACTAAAGAGATTTTATGTCAACCGACCAAGCGAGTAACTTTACGGTCGGATCTATGTAAAAACATGAATTGAGAAACAACACAAACCGTGAGAGAAATTAGCGGAGTGGAAGACGCCAGAATAGACAGATCCATCCTTGACTTGTACTTCCACTTGAAGCCCCACGATACACAGCATCGTGAACACAAGCGCCTCGCCAAGTGTTTCTTGCTCTTGTGTTTTAGTATCAGCCATTTGCAATTGGCTCGAGCTCTCTCTCTTAGACATGGCGGCTCGGGTACCCTTTTGTTCTAACTTTTTAACACTAGTCGTGCGAGCCATTTGCAAGGAGGAAATAAAAGGGAAAAGGTGCCTGCTTTTTTCACAGGGTGGCGCCGTTTACTGTTTCTCCTGCGGTGTCCGAATCCATATCCTCTGAGGTAACAGAATATTGTCGTTTAGATCCATACCGTCCGATCAGAATTCCGGCCAATCTGGCCAGAGGTGAAATGCACGTCCCCTTTAATATTCGTGCGGATTCTGATCGGACGGTCTGAATATAAACATAAATATTCTGCTACCTTAGTAAAATGAATTCGTTTACGACAAGTAGTAATTGATAGGTGCTTAATTGATCTGGATGGTCGAATTTGAATCTGACGGGTCGCTTTTTCTTCCCAGTTGTGTGCATGCTTGGATTGTATGGATCATCGATAAAAAAAGGAAAAGGATCAGACAAGGTGGTGATTCATCGTGATAATTTTCTACTTTCGGGTTTATTGAAAAATGAAAAAAAAAAAAAAATTTAAGTACTTTATCACAAAATTAGAAAATTTAAAGTTGTCTTGATTTAGAGATTGAAAAGGCGACATGTACATTGCAATTGCATTAGTTGCCCACCTATCAATTTTCTATAAAACGAATCTTAAATTTTTATAGTATTTTTGTCGGAGATTCATGATCAGATTTGCTGTGTCAAACTTTGTTTTTTTATAATCCTAATACCATGAGAGAAAAATCAATTTAATATTCAAACTTCCATTTCATCAGATCGTTAATTTTTTTTAAATAAGTGGGTTTTGAACTTATAAAAAAGACTAAATTTATCTTAACGTTATTTTGCATAATAATAATATGCATAGATTCTGAATAGAGAAAATTTAAATTTTGATCTTAAACATTTTCCTTTGCGCCGCGTTGATTCTTGTAATTTTCAAAACAAGTTGTTTTTTTAATCAGAAAAAAAAAGAATATCATCCCTCAACTTATATTTTCTAATTTTCTGGAAATTGGTCATTACACTTTACCAAAAAAAATTCAGTCCGTCAACTTTTAAGGGAAAAGAAGTAAATCAGTCTTTTAATTTTTCTCGACAAAGTACTTAAATTTACTTCAACCGCCGACAAAGTAATGACAAAGTAACTACTTAATTTTTTTTCTTTTTTCTCAGAGCTCAGCTGTTAAAGATCGACTTAATTAGAAATTCAAAAATTAATTTAGTACAAATATATGTTAAAAAAAGTTTATTTATTTTTGGCAAAATTTCAGTCAAAATGAACCGCGCAATAATTTCCGGGCCTATGAATAGTCGTGGAAAATTTTGTAGGGCTTGAAAGTGCTTGTGTTTACTGTAAAGAGTTTGAAGGGACATTCTTCATCCAGAGCCGTGAGAAATAACGCTGGGTTCATTTCTTTGGACGGGTCCAAATTCAGATCTGTTTGCCATACCGGTGGCGTTGTGGAGATCCTCATCTTTGTTTTTTAGCGACCATGCTAATGCGAGCATCATGATTCTCGGAGGAACAGGAACAGCACGTTGATGCTGAACTGTAACAATGTGTAAATCATCTAAAATCGGCGTGCCTCCAACAAAAGATATTGTTCTTTGTTGAAAAATCGAGAATTCGAATTTAAGAATTTAAGATCTAGTGATTACTTTTTTATGGGATCGCGCGTTTTTCGCTACCAGAGCCCTCGATTCTTATTTTAGTTAATCTGATAGACTGACGAGAAGCTTCCGATGGTATTTTTCACTATTTTGCAACGTGCTCAAATTTTTTGGTGCTTATTACAGTTTCTTCTCATCTGCCTCGTAAAAATAGTCAAAAGCAAAGCAATCACGTTCAATCTATCAACTATAACAAAGTATACAAGTGGTTTTTGTTGAAGAGAGCGTGGTAACTGGTGAATAGGACTTGCTGTTTTTATCCTTTTTAAAGATTCTTCTCCTTGGATGTTGGCATCTACTTACTAGGAAAAATCAAAATAAGCTTACATAAACAATTGGAAAATACCTCAATCCGGAAAAGATTACGAAATCTAAATATCTTAAGCAAAGAAAGGTAGGAACAGAGTAATTAAAATAAGGACTGCAATTTAGAAATCATAGAAACATAAACCACCACATCTGCTACACTTCTCACCATAAAATGTCACAGAATGCCTAATGAATCATTCAACTGACAGAACCATAAAGTATAGGCTCCAGGTAATTATAATGAACCACACTCAAACGATAACTGAAGTAAAAAAAAAAAAAGAACATTCACTTCGCAAGGTAACCACAGCCCACAACACATCTAATCAATCTATAACAAAACACTCTATATAGAGGGACATGAAAGATTACAAGTGACATAGGATCACATCAATATATTTTGTAGCTCCCATCCGTACAGCTTCAGAGCAACAGAATAAAATCACTGTAGAAAACAAAAACACAAGAATGAGAATGCAATTGTCCAAAATACAGGTCAGGCTATATTATTGAAATGAAAAAATCATCCAGGGCTTGTTTGTAACCGCTGCAAACTATCAAATTTTCAGGCACACCCCGACAAGATAAACCATATATATGCATTAAACCAACTTTGCTTCGTAACTTTGTAATCTACCCCATAATTATTGCTCTATCTGTGCATGCCCAGCACTTCACACTGTGTCACAGTTGGTTTCATTAAATGAAACTATGACCCAGGAAATTTCATTTTAACATTTTGGATGGCATGAACCATTTAAGCTGTATGAACAAGTGACTATTATATATTAATATCTCATCAAGGATGCCATGTATGTTCTTCCATAGGTGCATATCAAGGATTATTAACTATTTTACCTGCTGTGGTTGCTGCTGCTGCTGCTGTTGGCCATAGTTAGCATATCCAGGATATGCACCTCCACCATAAGCAGCATAAATGTTTGGATCTTGTGGTGCCTGTGAGTAGCCATAGGCATCATAACCCTGGCTATAGCCTCCATAGTATCCCCCGGCCCATTGACTCGCATCATGTTGCGGCTGTCAAATTTCAAAAGCAAATCAGTACATTTCCCATTCGCTAGCTCACAATTTTTCAAGTTAATTTACCAAAGGTAGATGACAGAATCTGCTAAAAATTCATGTTCAAAAATTAAATATCCATAAGATATGAAGATTTTAAGTTTATAAATAAATTAAGTTATTAACTAATCGCATACAAATGCATGCATATGCCAAAACCAAATACCAAGTACCCAGATAAATTAACCGGAAAATTTCTATCGGTGTCATTCATCCAAAGATCGTATCTTACCCACAAGAATTAATGGTCCAATTTGATTTCCAAATTTCTCTCACACTATACCAAACCTATGTATCAACAAAGTATCATTTTCCATGCACAAGCTCACATAATTTTAGCCCAAGTATAAAAAGATCACATGCATAGATATGCTGTGCATTTTAATAACATCATCAAAACCCAGCTAATTTCAGGATATATTCAATACTACCACTGTTCTAGTTTACAAAAACCAGCTATCCCCTTCACTTCTCTCATTTAACTGTAGCAACAGAGGTGATAAGTTTGGATGTGGAGCAAATGCAACTTTAATTGGAAACAAGGGGAGCAATACATTGCATTACCCCGATAATGAATAACGAAGAAAAATATATCGTGATGTAAGTCTATTATTCCTTGCATAATAGGTGTCGTTGCATCTTGAAATAAAAAAATTCAAATACAGACCTGCTTGGTTGTGGGAGAGCGGCCCCAAGAAAGACGAATGCTCTGGCCTCCTATGGTAGTCCCTTGAAGCATCAGAAGGGCTTCCTCTGAACATGCCCTGCATTAAATCAAAAAAAAAAAATTGATCATTTTTCTGTTAAGTATTAGACTATACATTAACTAAGAAATTCAACAAAACAAACCTGTTGGAAAACTGGACGAAGGCGCATTTCTTTCCAGCAGGAATCTTAACACTGACTAGCTCACCATACGTGCTGAATACCTGCCTAAGATGCTCTTCATTTATATTCATGTCTATCCCGCCTACAAATAACTGCAATTACATGATAGTATCATTTTTATCAGTAGCTGCATCATTACCACCGCATGGGCATATTAAAAAATTATACAAGGAAGTAATCACACACTGTTGTGTTTGTCGGATCAGTTGGAGTCTGAGGTGTAGCAGTTCCATCTGAAAAGGATGATAGAAAGTGATGAACAGATCAGCAATCAAAGCTGTGAAGTTAATAATATTTTTTTTCTTATTTTCCGTGCAATAGTTGCAATGTATATTCCATCAAATAACATGTGCAAATAAGATTCTAGTTATCTCACATCAAACTTAATACCACCTTACCACGAAACAGCGCATAGCATTCAAACCCTCTTGATGAACAAGTTGAGAATTGTCTTCAAGAGAAAAGGACCTCTGCCTTGTCAACTAACCGGGTAGAAAGGTTTGAATTATATTTATGTATCATTTCAGCAACAGTTTGAATTATATTTATGGTATATTCATGCCATATCATTACAGTATAGACAAAGTTCTTTTATTGTAGTACTTACTGGTAATTTACCTGGCACAGAGGGAAAGGACATGCAATGTGTAATGATAAAGAAGAGTCACCCCTATTTGTCAATCTTTTTCCTTATGCAAAGGGTCAAAATTCAAACTTCCACTTAAATTATTTTTATTCCATATCATTGCATCAACAACAGTTCAAATTATGTATAGAGTATATTGCTCCATCAACATCATAGAAAAAGTTCTTTTATTGTAGTACTTACAGGGAAAAGACATGCAGTGTATAATGATAAATAAAAGTCATTCCCCCCATTTGTGGATCTTTTACCTTGAAGGGTCAAAATTCAAACTTCCACTTAAATTATAGAGACATCTAGAACCTATCTGATTGACAGCGACATTTAAAATTGGACTTTGGAGCCTAGATGGAATACTCTAAAATGCAGGAATGATAGATTTGCTAGCAAAAAGAAAGGAATATAGCACAAACAAGAAAGATAAACTGGCAACTACTGACTAACATTTAGTCTACAAACCAACCCGGTAATAAACAAAAGTAACTCAACAAATAAAGGTTCACTAAAATATATAGAACTAGCATTTGCTTTGGAAATTTGGACATAACACAAGGAATGAAGAAATGACAATCTGAAAGTTAGGTTCCGGAAAAATAAATGACTGTGAAAGGTAAAGTAAAGAGAAAGGTAATTTTAAAATAAAAGGATACTTAAAAGTAAAAGAAATTAAGTGTGAAAGTACTGGAATCCAAAAGAAACTGAAAGGCCAAATGTTACAAACATAACAACTGACCTAACCGGGCCACGCATTACAAATGGTGATATGCATCTCAGCTGAAGTCAAGTTTCCTTAGAAGGCTCCTCATTCATTAAAAGAGAGCCTCTTGGCCTCCTGCTCCCATACAACATTATAATCCCTTATAAGTTTCACTTATTTCATTTATATTATTCAAAACTAATCCAAACGAAGGAAATTGACTTGTACAGGAATTGAATGAATGAATGAATGCCGCATATCTTCATATTGACCCGTAAATAAATGCTAACCAAGCAGAGAATACATTTCATGCTAACAAAATAGATAATCACATCAAAAAGTAAAATCAGTAAAAGAATCAAAATAACATTAATTTATACATACTAAGGGTATATAGCATACCTTTCGAAAGGCCCAATGATTTTTTATTTGTGGCAGGCCCTATTCGCATAGGTCTGGTGGATAAGAACATGCCATTCATCTCGGTCATGGCCCGAGTCTGTTCAGTAGCGTCACCAAATCTGACAAACCCATAACCCTTTGACCGATTTGTTAACTTGTCTGTCACAACCTTGGCACCTTTAACAGAGGGATAGTTGGTTTTAAATGCCTCTTGTAGCATGTAGTCAGTAACATCAGGCGCCAGATCCCCAACAAATACGGTGTAATCTGGCGAGTCATCCCGCTTTTCACCAGCTGATGCCCAGTTGAGTCTGAAGGGCAACTCAGTGTTGGGCATAATTTGACCATTATAAGATTGTAGGACCCGTTCTGCTGTTGCCTTGGTTGCGAATTCAATGAACCCATAACCCTGAAGCTGGCCCGTTGTCTTGTCACGAATTAGTTTAACAGATTGGAGCTGCAGTTTTATGGTAACAGAGCATGAGAAAGTTAAAAGAAATTCAAGAAATTCGAGTTCAAATTTCCTCACCGCCTCTGCAACAATTCAGTTTATTATGTGCTACTAGATTTGATCTAAAGTATTGGAGGTCGATTCTCAACAAAATCCATAACACGATATATGAAACCTTGAAAGAAACAAAATGAAGCACGAAAAATAAATAAATAACCCAACAAAAGTAAGATCGCCTTTCTTACCTCGCCGGTCTGAGCAAAGCAGCTGTAGATGTAATTATCGTCCATCCAGTACTGGAGATCTCCAATCCAGAGAGTTCTAATCTCCTCAGGCCCGCCAGATGGAGAAGCTGCAGCTTGTGGAGGCACTGCAACGCCGTATTGCTGAGGAAGGGAAGGAGGGGGGATCTGAGAAGGTTGTTGGCCCCACATCGCCTGAGGATGCGGTTGTTGGTACTGCGCTGGTACGGGCGGAGGAATCGCGCCCCACTGCGGCGGTGCCACGCCCTGAGGCGGAGCCGAACCGGCGGAGGGCGCCTGTCCTCCAGCTCCTTGTTGCATCATCTTGATCCGAGAGGTGGAGAGGAAAGAGAGAGATGGGAAACCCTAACCCTAACCCTAGAAAACACAGGTGGGAAGTTTTGGAAGAGAGAGAAGAGGCGGCGAGAGAATAAAGATATGGGATAGCGTATATATTGAGGCGAGAAAATGATAAAGGTTCACCAAAGGAGAAAAATGTAATTTAAAGTTGTGTCAGATGGCCCTTCCAAAACTTCTTTTGAGTATATGCCCTTCCTAACTTTAGAAAATAGTTCATGACTAATCCAACTTTGCTAGATACTCCTGTTTTTTTTTTTTTACTTGTAATGTCTCAATCATTCAAATTAGGGTTGAAATTATTTTTATAGAAAAATTGAATAGGGCCGCCTATAGACTGTAGTTGATTAAAAATAAGACTTTAATTCAAAGACTCGTTTGTAAAAACTGTCAAGGTAGCTAAATAACAGTATATCGCGTCATTCCAACAAAAAATCGTGGCCAAATGCATATTAGAATGTTCTAAAGAGCGTTAGAACAGACTAATAATCCGCTACTCTGGTAAATAGATTTTATAACGAATTAGCGATGTACGAAATAACGATTGTTATATTTTATATTATGCCGTGCTATTTATTGTTACTCTTAATTCGTGTGTTTTATTTTATTGTATTATATCGTAATATTATTAGATCCGTGTTGTTCTCAGCTTCTCTTTCAAAAAAATATATATATATCGCGATGTTATAATTATTTAGAACAATCATGTTTAGTCGTAATAGTTATTATTAGCATTACTATTGATAATTGTCCTGTCATTTTTTTACTTGTTATATTATCAATATTATCACCTTATGTTTCGATTTTCAGGTGTTTCTTTTTCTACAATCTAGTTGTTTTATGTTTGCATGCGCAAGTATTTATCTAAACATCATATTCATATTCAGGGGCGGACTCAGAATTTTCGTCGGCAGGGACAAAAAAATTTCGAATCGGATTTAAACCCATTCACTAATTAAGTGCTCGATAAAAAACAATGCTTTATTAATTTATACTTTCCAATACTCTGACTTGTAATTTCTGATGTTTTAACCTATAATTCTAATTACCAATCATAATTCATGAAATTTATTTTAATTTTAATCCAAAATTTAATCCGAATTACAAATCAAACATCCAGAGGGGGGCAAAGTCGATCAAAATATCCTAATCTCCACTAAAACTCAAAATATAGGGGGGGCAGCTACCCCCCCTCTGGAATCACATGGGTGTGCCCTTGATCATATTGTCTACGGACACGTGAGTAATTGTCATTTTGTATGGGGATATTATAATCGAAGTTTTTTAGTTACTGTTCTTGAATTTTATAATTTTGGCTTTATTGTCGATTTTTTGAAAATTTCCAATCTTACCATCCACGCAGATACCGTTGACTTTTGAAAATTTTCAATCTTACCATCCACACACCCCATGCCACGAACCAAGTGGTTAATTATATGGTTTTTTTTGGTAGAATAGTTAATTCTAGAACAGAGTCAGTACGTGATATAAAACATCAGCATCACATTTTCGCCATTGTGTGTAGGGGTGAAAACGGAGCAAATACAGAGCGGATAGTGGTAGAATCATATCCATATCCACATTACAATGAGCGGATACAAATATGGATACGGATAATAAACGGATGTCAAAATGTAAAATCAAATCCACCTTAAACTGATACGGATACTAAGCGGATAATTCACGAATACGGATTGGAGTGCGGATTGGAATGCGGATTCGAATACGGATAAGAAACGAATAATTGCCAGATAATTGAGTTATATGAATTTTGAGATACAAATATTAATTAAAAAATAAATTAGAAAATAAAAAACAAGATCTGTTTATGTAATTTAATAATTTAATAAAAATGAATGTGATGTCACATGAATAGTGTAGGCAAGATATGTTCTTTTATCAAATATGTGTCACAGTAAATTCGAGAGTAGCTTGTATAGGAAAGCCCACAATAAATCTGATATACGTGTCAGAAGGTGCGTGCTGGAGCGGAAAAGAAAAGAACCAGACCCTAACTATTAATGTTAGTCCCACAATAGAGCTTATAAGTTGAAATGAACAGTATATAAAGGAGCGGATAGTGTTTTTATATATATTGAATCTTAAAGTAAAATATTTCCTTTATTTTATTTTTTAACGGATGACACGTCAAGTAAAATCTTTCTTAAGAGCAGACAAGCACAAGTAATTACGGATTTAGGACCAGCATGCATATATAACACAACCATCGCAAATTGCCACTATGCGTACGATACAATTATTTTCTTGGCTGTCGAAGAGGAGAATATTAAAGCCGCATGGTGGGCTATGATGGCCTTTGAGACCATTTCTGGTATTAAAATGAATTTTGAGAAAACAGCTATATACTCTTTGCATGTAGATCCAGAGCAAGTTAATTATCATCACTTGTTTAGATGCCAATGGGAAGCTTTCTCCATTACTTACTTAGGACTAGTTTTACATAATAAGAAATTAGCGGTTAGTGATTGGCAGTTCTTACTCGATGAGATAGAATCTCGATTACTTAGTTGGCAAAGTCAATTACTTTCTATAGGAGGTAGAATCACTCTTGTAAACTCAGTCTTATCGATTGTCCCTTTGTATGTCTTGTCGGTCTATAAAATACCACTTACAGTAATAAAAAATTTGATAGGATCCGACGAAGATTTCTGTGGCAGGGAACAGAAAAAGAAAAAAGAAAAATATGCCTTAGTACCTTGGGAAAATGTATGCATTGCTAAACAATTTAGGGGTTTAGGTGTATTAGACTTGTATGAAATGAACATTGCATTACTATTAAAATGGTGGTAGAAATTTAAAAATAGTGCTTATAGTGGTCATTGGAAAACTATTGTTACTTACCAATACATTGACCATCATACCCCTCGTTCACCATTTTGGAAAGCCATTTCCACATTAGAACAACTTGGCTCAGATAGCATATAGTACTTACCTGGGGAGCACACCAACTGTTATTTTTGGACTGATATTTGGCACCAGAACTGCACCTTAGCGACTAGGTATCCAATACTCTATAAGAAATGTTGTACTAAGCACATCCTCCTTCAAGAGGTAATTCATTCTCAAGGATTACATGTACAGTTTAGGACTACTTTAGAAGGTTTTGATCTAATCGAGTGGACTGAAATTCTTAGTATTATTAGCTCTCTCTCATTTACCTCTCCTCAGGATCAACTTATTTGGCGTTGGAATCACACAGAGAAGTTCACTACGAAATCTATGTACACATTTTTAAACTTTAGAGGAATATTACCTCTGGCACATGATCTGATTTGGTGGTGTATTCCAATACCTCTGAAAATACGCATATTCATGTGGTTGACCTCACATAACAGTATCCTAACCAAAGATAACCTATCCTCCCGAGGGTGGGAAGGTCCCCAAACATGTCTCTCCTGTGCTCATGATGAAACAATTACACATTTGTTTTTACTTTGCCCCTTAGCACAACAGGTTAGGTTTTGGCTTGGTAAAAGTCGGGACTACATGTTCACTTGGTTCCATTTTGACGATATTATCCAGTTTGCTATGCTGCTGTCCCCTAAAAAAAGACTTGGTTTCTTAGTTGTACTTAGTGCCATTTGCTTTACACTTTGGAAATATTGAAACGAACGATGTTTTCATAATTGCTCCACCAAATCAGCTCGGACTTTAATATTTCAAATTAAATATTTGCTTTTGTATTGGGCATGTAATGTCACAGTTAGAGTCCAGCAGGAGATTGAAGATTGGATGTCGATTGATGAAGACACCATTCTCCTGGATCACTACATGCCCATGGATATCGTTCTGTATCAACCACCAGAGACAGCAGCTACACCATGAAGATCGTTGCTGGATGCTTTTTACACTTAGCCTATAGTTTTAACATATTGTTATATGGATTAGTTAGTGCTAACCTAGGCTACTTTTGGAGTTTAGCAGTATCCAAAGCTTGGATCATCAACTTGGTTGTTATCTTAGTTTTGATGCGATTTTGATATATACACCTTAGTTAGGTGTGGACAGTAGCATCTTTTGGTTACTGGGGATCTTTTATATTGTGGTTCCTGTAATTATTATTTCATAATCAATAAAATAGGCTTTTTGCCTTTTTAAAAAAAAAATATTTTTTGTTTCAATCCGAAAAATACTATTTTGACAATATTTTTTGTGAAAATTACAATTTGTACGAGTTATTTTGACAGATGCGTCTATGCTCTAATTTAAATATAATCAATAGTTTGATAACAAATTAAATCAGATATTTTATTAATAAACTGATTTATACTCTAATTTACTTTAATTTTATATAAAAAGATTATCTTGCCAATAGATGGGAGAGGCGAGTCCGACAGATTGGAAGGCTAGAATTCGCTGAGCCGAACGGGTTGCCTTATCCCATCCTAGAGAAGGCGTGCACGATGTGGCTCTCGGACGGACCTTATGGATGTCTGTGTTTGTTAGACAGAAACAATGATAGACAAAGGAAGGGAAAGAGATAAGGATGGAGCAATTTACGCAAGGGTGGGACAGAACGATTTATATATACCGGATTTTTTTTTCGGGCCGGACCGGATGGATCTTACGGTCCCCCCCCCCCCCCCCCACACACATATATTTTCTCCTGCTCAGTTAACCAGATTGGATTGGCATTTATATCAGTGGGACGGGATAAAACAACCCGGTTTATCTAAATATGAAATTTTTGCCAAATCGATCCCCTTTGATGATATTTTATATATTTATTTTTGATTAATAAAATTTCGAGAGTTAAAATCAATTAGGTTTCTACAAGTCCATAACTCCTAAAGTAATCCAAATTTTAGGTTTAGCATCTCCACTGTCCCTTTTTTTTTTTTTTTTTTTTTTCCGGAAGAGCATCCTCCCGCCAAATAAGTCTGAAAGGTTTCTCCACCTGAATTCTCTTTTCAATTTCATGATTCTACTCTAGTCGGACAATGCGTTCTCCTTAATTTATTATATATATATAATGCTGGAAGGAAATTCTATTGTTCACTGAGTGTTGTCCCATTCTCAACTCTTAGATTGATATCCAACCAATATTAATACATTCCATTCATTTGCATTGACGCGTGTCAAAATTACTTATATTTCTATTTCTATCCCTTCCCATATTCTCAACCATTGGATTGATATCCAACAGGTATTGATAGATTCCATTTCTCTGCATTGACACGTGTGAAAATTCTTTACATCGAAGCAATTAATTTCCTCTCTTGCCTCCCTTCAAATTCGGATTCAAATCCTCTCCAATACTGTCAAGGATGGGCCTCACTTTACGGGTTGCGATTAAATCTCACCACTTTGGGATTCGGGCTAGTGCTGGGGGCAGTATTATTACGCTTTGAGATTCGTGCCAAGTTAAAAGAATGATCCGGATTCACTAAGGGTGCGTTTGGATGGAAAAGATTAGTCACTAATCCGGATTAACACTATTTCGAGCTACTATTATACGTTTGGGTGTGTTTGGATTAGCAAGTATGAACTATTATTTGTTTGTCTTTTGTGGGTTTTCTCACTATTTTACTAACCCAACAAAATATTGGATTAGGTACTATTCTCAATCTTGAAATTAGCTATATTCTTATTCTATTCTTTGATTCATTCAAACATCTCCTAATTGTAAGGAATTAGAGTTGGTCCGATGCCTTTTGGACCGATCTCATGTCCAAATGGGGACGAGCTTGGGTCCGATACTCATCGGACTCAAACTGGGTCCGATGGGTTTTAAAACCATCTGACCTGCTTTAAGATCTGTGCGTACATATATTAAAGTGAACCTGCACGAATATTAGAGCGATACACATTGATTTTAAAACGGATCAGACAATTTTGGAACCCATCCGACCAGTTTGAGTCCGATGGGCATCGGCCCCAAGCTGGTCCCGTCCAAATGATGTTTTAAATCATTTGATTCAGCGACTTGACAAATGTGGAAAGAAATGCAATTTTATACTCCTCATATAGAAGAGGCAACTTTTATATGTTTGTTAATTGTACTCCCGTACTTAGAATATTGGATATGTCCAGTGCATCTATTCAAAGAAAACTAAACTCCGTTGAAAACATTTAATTGTTCGTGCTTTCATTGGATTTAACTCAAGTTATATATTCATCTCTTCTGAAAACATTATCCTATCAATTTTTAACTTAAATTATATACTTCTCTCTCCTGAAAATATGATCTCATTGGATTTTTTTTGTCAAAACAAATGTTATCCTATTAATTTCATCCAGGGTTTTAAATAGCGCGTTATAGTGTTGTTATAGCGGTTTTAGACCATAAAAGCTACGGCGCTATTGACGTTATTGCACGCTACATGGCAATAGCGTCGTTTTTTTAGCTGTTCTGTTATACTGCAATAAACTCCATTTAAACCTTTAATTCATCTATATCTATAAGCATATTACAAGTACATAAACAATTTCCTAAGAATAGATCATTTGAGTGTGAAAGTACTCGAAAATTGCTCTTATATTATTGAACAAATTTTAATTACTGTAAGAATAAGAAACAATTAAAACCACAAGTTAGATTATTATTTATCTTTATATTTTTATTTATTTACTTTTAAAATAAAATTGTCACCAATTAACATATGAATTTTGTAATAATAAAGGAGCATTTGCGAGGTAATGGATGCCTCCAATTGTTTAATGTGCAGCTTAGTGAAATAAAAGTTGCCTTGTTTGATTTAAAAGGACATGAAAAGAATATATTATCAATTGTTTCCTCAATCGGACGATTAACAAGTGCTTTGGACGAGATATGGTCCAAAGGGCATCGGACCAACTCCTCACCTAATTGTAAAAGATTACTTGTGCAATATTGGAGAGGATGTGAATTCTTGAAACCCTCCGCCTACTTCTAGTGTGTGTAAAGAGTGTGTATCGAGATATCTCAAACTACTGTGTGACCGAAGTGTCCGGTACCTATTCGGGGATAGCGCGGGGGGCAGTATTATTTGTACTTCGAGATTCGCGCAGAACTTTTTTGAACGGCTGAGATGTTCCGTAAAGTCGTGCAAAGTTTGAGATATCTCAGAGGATGCGAATTCCCCCCTTAAACCCTCCGTCTCCGCCTCCGCCTCCGCCTCCATTAAACCCTCCACCTTCGTTGTCTAAAAATTTCCGCTTTCTTTATCTCCGTTGCCTTCTTGACTTTTCCCTTTGCCTAATCTCAAACAAGACAAACTCTTCTTGCTTTCTTCCTCTCGTCCGCCTCTCCGTGTCTTCTCCCTTCGCCTAACCTCTAATCCCTTGTCTTGCCTCTAATCCTTGGCCCCTTCTTCCGCTTTTCTGCTTCGTCCGTGACAGCCAGAGAGCCTCACAAACAGATGGAGGAAGGCGATTTTATTGAAATTGAAGAGAAAGAGGGGGCTCTTGAATTCTGTTCGCCTGATTCAGTGGCAGAGGACTTGAACGGTACGTCACCACTTTCATACAGCAACACCTATTTCTGCCTAGAGAGCAGAGCTTGCATCCTATCTTTACTGAATGAATTTAAGTTTTATAATTTAATTAATTTTTTATGATATGGAAGGCCAATAGGCCACTAGTGCAACTAAGAAATAAAATTACTAATAGTGGAAAAGCACATTATGGCCCGTTCTCTTCTTTACCATTTTGCATGTTTTAAAGAAAGAACAGGAAAAAGAAACATAATAGTCCGATTTGACTGTTGTTTCTCAGATGGAGGCATTTTCGAATTAGATGAAGGCCAAGAAGTGGAGGGAGGAAATGGAGAAGAAGAAAACGAACAATCAAACACACAAATGGAAGAATGGAAACTATCTATTGGCTTCTCAAACCGAGCCAAAATTATCGAAATTTTAAAAAATCTACAATCTCCAGAAGTAAACATCTACTCTCATGCCTCAAAAGAATTTATCGGGCTTCTGAAGGGTGAAACAGGTAATGAGTTTCTAGTTGAGCTGATCCAATTGTCTCCTAACTGTGCCGAGTTAATGGATGCATGGCGGATACACCAGGGTAAATCTGGTATGTCCCACATTTTGGCTCTCGTATCAACCATCATTGACCACCCAGCTGGAAAATCCAAAAATGTTTCAATCAGAAAAAGGGTGGAAAATTTTGCCCGATTACTTGTCGAGTTGAAGCTTGATGACATTTATTCTGAATTAAATGCTCAAGAATTGAGGCGTCAGAGTGCAGCTTTAAACCTTTTAGCCTCAGTTGTCAAGCGTGGTGTTGGTTTAGCTTCAGAGGTGGCCAAGAATTTTGATTTTAAATTACCTGCTCTAGGAAAATTATCTGGGGTTGCAAAAAAAGGTTCAAGAGGGTCAAAAGTCCGGGTCCCGAAACAATCAAGCAGACGTGCATTTGTTACTTTCGCCATGTCATTTGTTGAGTCGGCCAACCCTAGATTGCTGAGGTGGATTCTGCAACAAAAGGAGCTATTTTCTGGTGTCTTACGGGGTATATCTAACGATGATGCTGATACAGTAGTGTATATATTATCCTTATTTCGAGATAAGGTATTAAATGAAGAGTTTTTGATCCCACCTGGATTGAGAAGTGTATTATTTGGCAGTGCAACTCTAGAGCAACTGAGTTATATCTCTGGCAACCCTGAGGGGGGAGTTGCTGCTGATGTGGCGCACCAGGTGTTGATGATGGTCTGTACTGATCATAGAAATGGGTTGATGCCGGGCCCAGGTTTGAGGGGCAATGAGAAGAGATTGTTTGATTTAATGAAGAAGCTTAAGGCAACTGAAGTTGCATATCACAAGGAGTTGGTTTTGGGTATTGTTTGCTCGAGGCTTTCTCTTTGTTCGGCTTATTTTGATGAATTCCCATACCACCTCGAGCCCCGGCCTCTGCCTTCATGGTTAGTTTATATATCTCACTTTTGGCTACTGGTTTGCAGTGAACTTGTGTCTGCGTGGTATATGTTTGTGGGTTCTTTTCTCCTGTGTGATTGAATTAACTTTTCTTGGGCGAAAGAAATTTTGTTTAATATCAATGAGTAAAGTCAAAGCACCACGAGTGCCAATCCTTTCCATACCAACACTGGTTAGGAAATTGTACTTTGTTTCCATGAATGCACTGCATCGTTACTTTTGTAATATTTCTGTACTGTATTGGTGGTTAACCTGTTTTTTCCTCTTTTTTGTTAAGTTGGTGCTGATTTATCAATAATCATTGCAGTTTTCACCATTTTCTACATCATGGCCTGTGAAATCAGCACAAGCAGGATATATAATCTATAATCAATTGCACTTTGTAACTAGCATTATGAACCTTGGTACGACCTATTAACCTAACTCTTTTTCTTGCCAGGGTTTCTGCCATTTCTCTTGTAGCTGACATAGTTTCATCACTTGATACAAATATCCTCATTGCATCTCTTTCCTCCACTACTGAGGAAGAAGGGTCAGAACTAGTCTTAAAATGCATCACCCCTCAAGTATGCTCTCGACTGATTTTAAACAAGGGTTTGCTTCACTCTAACAATCTTGTTAGACATGGGTCTCTCAGACTCGTGCTCGAATCTTTGAAGATCCTCTGCAACCTCATCCATGCAATAGATGGTGCTGCAACTCGCGATAATAATAACAAGTGGGCCTCTATGAAGTGTTACATACAAGATGCGGTAAGAGCATCTCTACCTGACTCGCAGGTTTTGGTCAAACTTCTTTCCACAAAGTGTCAGAAAGATTCGAGAAACTTAAAAAAATCTGGGTTGTCATTGAAAAGGTGTGCAGAGTTGGTGCCACCTACTGAGGTGGCACTGAAGAAGAAGAGAACTGTTATGAGCAAAGATGGTGATGATGATATAATGATTGGAGGAGTAGTTGTTGATCCTGCTGAAAGTGCTAATATTGAAGAAAAGGAGTCCGAAAGCAAAGCTCAAAGTTCAGGGACAGTTAATGAGATATGGGGTATAGATGGAGAGACTTCAGTTTTGGACGGAGTGATAGAAGTAGAAGACATTTTCCAGTCAAAGCTTCTTGACGTTCTAACATGTTATTTGGTAAGGATGTCCAGATTTATAACTTTTTCCCTCTTTGTCTGAGATGCTGCATATCAGTTAGTATATTCTACCAGTTTATAATTTTCTGTGGAGTATCCTCTTTTGTTTTGTTGAGCGACAACAAAGTTACTGGTACAGGTCCACTTGCTGATTGGTGGAATCAATTTCTTGTAAAAAGATAATTAAGAAAAAAATTATAAAGAAAAGGGAAGCATTCATGTTATAGGACCAGTTCTCTCTATGCAAAATTATATTATTTAGGCACATCAATGAAATGATGTCTTTCAGTAGGGCCAAATATCTATTTTGTTACAAAATTTTAGGGGTAGAAAGCTAGAAATTCATTTTACTTGTTTTCAATGCTAAGTTGCTATCTATCTATGCAGAGGGCATTGCCGGCCTCCTTTGATGGAACTTTTGATTTCATAAGAATAATACCTTCCGACCCCTCAACTCTCTCTAATTGTGAAACAGCCTCTCTGTTACCTCTACTTACCGAGTACGTGCTACCTGGTGGCGACTTTGAGAGAGTTCCTGAATCAATGTACAAGCATTTGCAACCACTAATCAGTATCTTCCTATATTCAAAAGGGAAACATATCAGAGACCAAGCTTATCAACTGGTACGTGCTGCAATGATCAGTACTGGTGCCTTCGAGGGGAATCTCTGGGAGGTTGATTGTTGGCTTGTTTTTGAACAATTTTTTGAGGTATCTTCAGTTGTGATACCCTTTTTGTGTGATGCAGTATCAACAGTTGGAAATAGCTTATACAAGTACATGGACCAGATGCGCAATTTGATATCAGGTACAGTATAGTATAATGGTGGTATTAGACTTTACGGGTCACAAACAGTTTGGGATTACTGGTGTTTTTCTTGTTCAGAAAGATAAAGTACAGAAGCACTGGTATATGACTATGCATCAGGCCGTATCTGTACAGCACCAGTCTGCACTAGATACACATATTTGTTTTGTTCTTTTTGTTGGTTGTAGTGATAAATCGAACTCCAGGGGGCTGGTGTAATTTATTTGCCAGTAGAACTGTCCCTACTATAGCATTACCATTAAAGTGTGTCTGGTACAGCAATTGTTGCTATTTATGTTTGTTAGTCTAGCATAAGCTTATGTATTTACTATATTATGCACTGTTCATTTGATTATTTTAATGTAATTAAATGCAGATAATAAGCCTTGTTATAGCCCTTTGGTATTGTGTATTCTCCAAAAGTGTCTCAGGTTTCTTGATTCAGATTCTGGCAGTTTTAAGTTGCATGAGAGGTCCACTATTTCTTTATACATCGGCAATACACTAAGCTTAATCTTGCAATCTCAGGTATCATGTACTCTTTTATCTTGTAGAAATTTATTATGGCTTTAATATAGCAGCATACTTCATTTGATGATGCCTTGCGTTTAGCGATATAAATTGTTGAGTTGAAACAAAAATCGAAAAGATAGACACGATTATCTAGTCGCCTATCACCAAACCCAAATGAATATAAATGAATTTGCCAAAAGTAGTGTTTACCACAACACTGGTTTGTGTCACATTGGTGTATTACAAGAAATACCTTTACATGGTTCCAAAATATGGAGACTTGGTTGGTTTTGAATAAGCTCGTGTCTGATATGGTGAGTATATACCTGTAACAGACGAGTACATTGCTTAATTCAATATAATGGCTTACCAGTTGAGTTCTGATTGCAGGCAGATATGAGTCTGTTACCGGGTCTAATAAGCTCAGTGTTGACCGAAAAACTGAAGGACTATTCATCCAAAGAAATAGATATAAAACTCTCTCTCTGTGAATGGAGGCCATTGAGGAATCTTTTTCGTCTCTCCCAAAGTGTGAACAACAAACTATCCTGCAGCATGTTCTCTTTACCTGAGATCTCTTCTAACAAGCCGCCACTAAGCAACTCTTTCTCTCTCGTGCTCTCTAAAGCGGACGAGTTGACAAACTGCAGCCGAGCAAGTGCACTACCCAGTGTTGCAAATTCATTTTTATACTCAGTGATCTGTGCGAAACCTGAGGATCTGGTCAACAATTTTCCTGAAATTCTTAGCCTTGCAAAAGACCATTTCTCATCTCACTTATCATTTTTGGCCTCAGTGCTCTTTCTTGAGAGAGATAATCTTGCCAGAATTGTCGATCGTTGGCCTGAATTACTTTCCCTTACCCTCAAAATGACAAAGGGTGAAATCTTAACTAGTGATAATGTTGCTGGTGCATTTGCCAAGTACTTACGGGAGGCCTCATTTTACACACTATTTGGTACACTAGTTGGATCTGGATATCATGTGGATTTGATTCAATCAGTTGGGCTACTAGAATTGCTTAGAGAAAAATTATCTGACAGACCAGTGCATGAAATGGCATCTTACCTGAAATTTGTTCTGTTTTGGGGTTATCATACCCTCTCAGCCTATATTTCTGAACCTTCAGATCAAATGGGGGAGCTTTCAAACCTGTGCTTTTCTCTTGTTGAATTTGTTTTTGACCGGCTTACGCTTTCATATCATAGCCTGGAATCCTATTCTTTTATGAGTTTTATGACTCGGGACTTGGTGGATTTGCTCTTTGGGCACCCTTTAATCACTGAATTGTTACCATCCTCTTTGTCAACTGGAGATGTCCTCTCTGATGGTGGCCTGGATCAATTTAGGTATTTTTCGAAGGAAAATCTACCCCTTGTTAGCCGGTGTTTGTTGCGGCTTTTAACTAAGGTGTACATTTCTTTGGAAAATTTGGGATGTAAACTGGATTTGAAAGCACCAAAACTACTGCTGACGAAAATACAATTTCTGTTCAGAGAAATGTTCCAATGTTGCAATGAGAAGTCCACTTATGGGCACTTGTTACCTGTTTATTGCGTTTTACGTGAATTGGTGTCATTTGTTTCTCCTTCTGAGCTTTTGGACCTTGCAAATTGGATGTTTTCTGTGTTAGAAAACAAATTTGAAGTTTCGGGGTTTGGATCTGAACCTGCTATTACTATGGCGTTTGTGTGCCTACAATTTGCTGATACTGCCATGGAGATGTTGTTTGGTTGTGGCCCAGTACATAATTCAACTCAGGACATGAAGGGTGAGGGCTTTGATAGCGCCGCCCTGCAAAATGTTTATTGCCAGACTCTCAATTCAGTTTTGAACATGAATTTAGAATTCAGTGATTTCTTCTTGTATAAGGCAGTTGCAAGCATGTATAGGTGCAGATACAGAGAATCCATTACCTCTTCTCACCTTTGTTTGGCTATGTTGTCTGCTAATATCCTCATTAACTCTCCTCTTAAATTGATAAATTACTGTATTCTCCCCTCAAGCAAGGTCAAAACTAAAATTCTCGAGTTAATTATTGAATCAAGCTCCATTCACTTAAAGCTTTTCGGAAAGCTGTTTATGGGATTGATGCTGCGGAACCCATCTATTTTGAATCTTTTCACGGGGAATAATGATTTGTCAGATGGTGATTTTGTCAATTTGTTGCCTGCAGCTTTGGTATATGTTAATAAGAGTGGTTTAGAACAGGCTCGAGAGATACTGGCTTTTTATGCTGGAATATTGTTGAATGGTTTTTCTAATTGGAAAGATTTTGTTACTCGACACGGACTTACTGAAATGTGTGAGCAATTGCATGAACCCGAGATTATGCCACTTGATGATTTCCGGGGGCGTTTTGAGAGAACTCTCTTGGGAAAGGCAGTTTCTATGCTAAGCCATTTTCTCTATTTGAATGCTGCTTCAATTACCAAAAAACAGAGATTGGAAATACTGGATTCCATGTTCCCCAAATTGGCTGAAGTAATAGTTTTTTATCTGAACAAAATTGACTCACACAGTTCAATTGAGGAAACTACAAGGATTACAGGTGAAATTCATGCCAAGGTTTCTCTTGCTAGGTTGCTATTATCTGACAAAGCAGCACCAGAGATGGATTCCAAAAAGGTAAACAATGTAAAGCAGAGGTTCATTTCAATTTTGGTTAATTCACTAGATTGGATTGTGAGAAACTTCCGACAGAATGAAAATTTGGAGCATTTTATTTTGCATAATATTGTTGAAATGTGTATGGAAGCACAGTCTCACCTGATTCAGTTAAAATCGCTGCCTTTCTTGAGTACATTTATCAGATCTTCACTTCTTCACAGATTTGATGACCCTGTTACACTGAAATCGCTTCGTGGCATTTGCATCTGCCTTTCAGAAGGAAGTTTCTCAGCCAATGAAATCCTTGAGCTGTTACTGGGTCACTCTCAGTTCGTAACTGCATTTACATGTGACTCTTTTGTTTCATACCCTTCTACTCTTCTTCAGCCAGTACCAAGTATCTTCAAGTCCCTTAATACTTCTTCTGATAGCAGCTGCAGCAAATTAACTCGCGGTAGTTCCATCTCAGAGATGAGAAAACTCGAGCTTGTTAGGCTGTTGAGGGTACTATACCATTTAAAGATTAAACAAAACTGTGAGGGATTGCAAAATGAGTCAAAAGAACTTCTGTTCCTTCTTTTATCGGTGTATGGTGCAACTCTTAGGGGCATAGATCTGGAGATACTTAGCCTCATGCAGGAGATCGAGTTGTCAGTGGGGTCAAACTGGGGAGGTATAGCCGAGATGGACTATCTGTGGGGAAATGCAGTTACGAAAGTGAGGGAGGAGATGAAAATGGAGCTGCATGAATCTGAAAATGGAGGGATTGAAGTTAGGAGGAAGTTTCTTTTCAGAGAGAATATTCCGGTTGATTCTAAACTGTGTGTTACAACTGCTTCAAACTTTTGTTATGAGAGGAGTTTGCATGCTGGAGCCTTTTCTATTGAAAAGCTTCTCCGTAACACTATTGAGGATTATGAGGTAATGTTTAACATGAGCACTACATAATCAGTTTTCTTTCATGAATATGGCCTTCAAAGTTGCCATTCATATTTAGGCAACTTATCATCACTTTGTGATAGTGCACTGTGTTTCTATTAT
Source organism: Carex arenaria (assembly GCA_964058825.1). Classification (NCBI taxonomy): domain Eukaryota; kingdom Viridiplantae; phylum Streptophyta; class Magnoliopsida; order Poales; family Cyperaceae; genus Carex; species Carex arenaria. The sequence goes on from CAXKVW010000134.1 coordinate 719,260, forward strand.
TTTTGTCTGTGCTTCCAACTTCTTTTTCTTGTTCATTTTTGTTAGAGATGGGTGCACATGGGGATTTGGGGGATTCTCCTAATCAAAATTGGTTTGGATATGTTTCAAAAAACAAAAACAAAAAACAAATGTGGTTTGGATATCCATTTTGCTTAGACCATCTCTGCGCATTGTATTGTAGCATAAACTGCTGATGTCAGTATTAGTAGGTCCAGCTTTCCAGGTAATTTTTTACCACTTAAAACAAACCCACAGCATCCATGCAAAATTCAAAGCAATCTACATAACATTTTTTAACAGGTCATCTCAGTAATTATACTACAGAATTGTTTGTAGAAATGAGTTTTTATTTACTTTAACTGGTGACTTCATTTTATACTTCATGTTTGTTGGCAGATACCATCTCATTTGATGCACCAAGTACAGGGGTATGATCCGTCATTTATACTGCAATTTTCTATTCATAGTCTTCTAATGGGTTACATTGAGCCCGTTGAGTTTTGCCGATTGGGTCTTCTTGCTATCACCTTGGTCAGCATCTCATCACCTGATGATGAGCTTCGTAAGCTGGGTTATGAGTCTCTTGCTACATTCAAGACCTCTTTGGAGGTAACAAAATTTTCTCAAATATTTATCCCTTATTTGTATTGTGTAATTTCAAGACTTCAGTACCAGTTACAAGTTATGGATGTATTAAACTTTTTGAAATCTTGTTTTTTTTTTACTGTTTTTCTGTTTATATTGGAGGTTCTTTTTTATTTGTGCAAGTGTCTTTTTTTTTTCTTTTTTTTTCTTTTTAGAGTTTGGTGGTGTGATGTATCTTTTCAAGTTAGCTCAATCTGACCCCAAAACAATGAGAAAGGTGGCACTGCATAAGAGTAGTAACGTAGCTGTTTTATTAAGTCAAAAGGTCATGTTAGATCATAGTCCTCCTCGATCAAAATAAAGAATGTCAGTGCATTTTGGTAATGCCTTTTTTTGTTGTGGGAAGATCATTTCTGTTGCTATTTTTTTTTTTAGTGATTTTCAAAATGTGTTTATGGCTGTAGACTCCTGTTCACTTCTGATATGTACTTGCCAGGACTACTATCTGCATGAACTAATCCATGACCCCGAATACTATCACTTAAGAGGACACTGAGTATGCTTAGTAAGGATGCAGCATGCTTCGTAAGTATTATAATTTGTGCTATTTTATAGCAGAATTCTGGAAAAAGCAAGGAAAAGTTGCAGATACAGCTGCTCTTGATGTATTTGCAAAACGGAATATCTGATCCATGGCAGAAGATACCTTCTGTTATAGCTATATTTGCGGCTGAAGCATCTCTCGCACTACTTGATGCATCGCAGCATCTTTTCTTCACAATCAGCAAATATTTAATGCGCACTTCAAGTGTCAACCTAAAGGTACCACATTACCCGCTCTTTTATTATTATCGACTTTCTCTAGGGCTTACTGATTAAATATTTCTGATCAGAAGTATCACATCTCCATCTCTATCTAATATAATGTTTAGATTCTAAAGACTATGAATTCTAGCTTTGGAGTTCAATGCCATGAAAATTGTAATATGTCATTCTTCTACTAACACGAATACATTGAGGTGTAAAACTAGGACCAGTAATGTTACAGAGTGATTGGTATTGTAGAAATTTATCTATTTAAGTATCATATTAAATCTGATGTTTTAATTGTTTCTGCAGAGTATACCTCTATTTCATGCCTTATTCCAAAGTAGCTCCATCCATTTTAGGAGTGACCGCCTCTGGATCCTTCAGCTACTTTATGCTGGTTTGAATTTACATGATGATGCCGAGATATACATGAAAAACAGCATCCCGGAGCATTTATTGAACTTTTATTCCTCTTCTGCTTCTGACCCTGAATCAAGGTTTCTTATTCTTGAGGTAAATTTTACCAATTGTTGCTTACAATCTAATTTCAAAATTATCAATACTAAAAAAGGTTGTTCGTCACTGATGACCAGTCCAGTGTCAGTATAAACTTAATGTGTTACAAAGTCTTTAGTTTTTTTTTGCTTTTACGGTTTTTAGTAACTTATAGTACTTAATATAAAATTTGTTCATTTGGGAAGATTATAACATTCTCTTTTTGAAGGTTTGGGGGCGACTTGCCCGCTAACAATTTGTATTAATTAAAGAAAAGTGTAGAACTTAGGTGTATATTATAAGCTAGTCATAAAGTTAAAGAGTGTGTACTGCTGCTTGGATAAGTTTTGGGACTGAAGGAGCAAGTAGAAAAGTATGTGCAAACTTGTGACAAGCATAGAACAAAAGTAACTCGCAGATCCTCCCCCTGGACCTAATATTAGGTATGGTAACTGTCTTTTAACAGTGCCTGTCCTACTGGTATACTGGAGCTGTTTTGTGGATCAGTATTGATGCAGTTCTGTTCTTGTGGGAGAATAGTCTAGCATTCCTCTCTCTCCACATTTTTAAGATTATAATATTCTTAAAAACATATTGCAGATTGTGAAGAAGTCAGTTAAATTACCAGCTTTATCTTATCATTTGCTCAAGGAATGTGGTGTGCTGTCATTGCTGTCCACTGTGCTTTCTTTCTATGGAGAAGGAATCAATAGTGATAATAAGGGACATGCAAGTATGGAGTTGGTTTTGGAGGTAATTTGTAATTATTTTTTTGTTCTGTTATAATTTAAGTTGCTTGGCCCAATTGCCACTCAAATATATATTTTGCATACTTGTTGGCCCCTTGCTTTTCTTTCTTCATTGGGCTAATTGCCATTCATATATATACGTTGCATACTTCTTGTGTAATTCTAGCATACATCCAACTTTTATGATACATCCATTTCATATCTTGAAAAATATTGTTCAAATTAAAAAATAAAATTGTAGATGTTTTCTCAATTATTTAGATAGTGCATGTATCATACTTGGCACAATTTGGAATTTGATTGGTCATCTATCATAAAGCCATTAAAAGTTGACCGTTAAATTTTTTAAATTGTTTGATGGAAGGCTAAACGTCTTTCAAATTGACCCAAATTTGATGCACATGCATGCTATATAAGATATGACGAACACATCTACAATTTTAGTTTTCTAATTTGAACAATATTTCTCAAGATATCAAATGGATATGCATCTAAATTGGATGTATACTAAAATTATCCTTTTTATATTTTACTTTATTTTTTGGGAATGGAAAGTATCAGCCTTTTGGAGTAATTAGTCCTCGTATTTAAACAGGTAAAATGTGAAGTTGGTTGTGTAAGGTAACTTGGGTTAGATCAGTGCGTGCTGGCCCAGAACTGATTTCCAGTGAAACAACCTCTCATTTTATCCTGTTTCTTTTATCTTAAATTTATATGTTGGTCGTCCTTTTTTTGCAAAACTTTGTAGGTGGTAAATGATGTGTTATCCTCGAGAACTATTACAGAATGGCTGCAGGATACTGCCCTAGAACAACTGTCGCAAATTTCATCATATTTATTTAAGCTTCTGACAAGAGACACATATTCACTGACAAAGAACATCCCTCTGGTCAATTCTATGTTACAAGTAATTGTCTCTACCCTGAGATTGTCACAAAAGAGAAAGATTTATCAGTCACATTTCACCTTCTCTCTTCACGCATTAGTTAACTTATGCCGGAGTATAGATGCAGTGTCGAGTGATAGGGAGTCTGATCAGACAGTTTTTCTTGGGTTAAATGTGATTCTCATGAGCACACCTCTGCCAGTTTTCTCTCACGAGGTATTAACAGTCTTTTTTGTGAAAATTCAGCACTCTAATTTTTCTATAGATGAACTCTCTGCATTATTTGCTGTTGTAAAAAGCAAACTTCCAATATGCCCTTTATTTTTTTTTCATATAGGTTGCAGTCATGCATTTGATCGTATATTCGTAAAAATCTGTTTGCCTGTCAATAATCCTAATCGATTCGTCTAATGGCAGGATAAGTTCAAGTTCGCTGAAGTAATCAAGTGGGCAGTTTTGGCTTCTTTAAGGTTAAATTTGTCAAAGAAGCAAGAAGGGAAGGAATTCCTTGTTTCTAAAATATTACGCTGGTTAACTGCTTCAATTATTATTGGAAGAATTTCAAACCTCTCTCCCAGATCACGAGAAAGCTTCCATGAAAATAGATTACAGATCAGAACCCTGGATTCCTTAATAAGATGTATGATTCAAGATGGAAGTAGTGAGGTAAGAGAAGATTGTGAGGTGAATGAGACATTGGGTGCAATGATTTTGTACCTGCAACAAATTGCCAGAAGTACAGGTTATAGTGCTTCTTCAGTTTTATTGTCTCTTACACTCTTACTCAACTCGGCCAGTGAACCAGGTACTAATGCCCTTTATCTTCCCTAAAAGATTCAACATGTACTTTTTCTAAAGAGTAGGTGGTAGGGGTAACATATACGATATAGCAAAATAAATTGGTATTTCTTGCAGTAGTACATTTGTTTTTCTTGGTGATGTTTACATCAGTGGTCCACTTAGTTCTTTCCTTCACCATTTAATTTTGCAAAGTGTACATTTGTTTTTCTTGGTGATGTTTGCATCAGTGGTCCAATTAGTTCTTTCCTTCACCATTTGATTTTGCAAAGTGTACATTTGTTTTTCTTGCTATTTTTCTAGCATTATTTAATGAATTAAATGTTAATTTGAATACTTTTTGTTGCAGCAAGAGACAATCTGGGAAAGAGTAGGGATGAAATAGCAGCACTCTGCTCAAAGATACTTTGTCCAGCCGAGACTAATCCTTCTTGGAGATGGTATTATTTGTTTACTTGTGAATCAAAACTATAATGATATTTATCACTTGTTACTATTAATTTCTTCTAGCAAACACAATGTCATTAAAAATAATTAGCAAGGTGATTGATATTAGAAAACACTTTTTTGCTAAAATTTTGCAGCAATGTCAAATTGTTTTAGTATGCTATCTTTGGTACGGGCACCCTTTTTATGAGGACAGAGAATGATTAGGCGCAAATATGAACCAGGACATCCTACCCATTGACATAACAATTATATAATCCTGAGATTGTTAGAATGTAATAATTTCTTGTAATCTCAACTCTCATGATTCATGTACCGATTGTGAACATCGGTCTTGGAAGGATTTCTCTTCAAGCAGCTTGTTGATAGTTTTATGTTGGTGTATCTGTTAATAGGTCATATGATCAAGCTTGGAGAGATCTAACACTGGAGCAAACAGAAATGGAGAAACTCGAGGAACAGCAAGCTTGCCAGAGTCTTTTTCTTTTATTTTCAAATGCTTTTGGTCCTGGGCTCTTAGGATTACCAGTGCTTTCATGCAACGACTTGAATCAGCTTGGTCTTTTTTGAATGGGAGAGGTGCTCTCATTCCGGGCCCCACCAAAGGACGTGAATCATATTTAAATTGAACCTGGACTATATAATGGTCTAGGATAGGCTCTGAATGTAGTTGTTGCCTTCCAACCATGCAGGCATTGGAATGGAAAATTTATTTAGTTCAAATTTAAATTGAATATCATGGAGTTGAAATTTCGGTTGTTTGGAGGTAAAAAATGAGTTGTAACGACAAATAATTAGGAAATACAATATCCATCTAGCCTTTAAATTTAGAATTTACTTCGTACCCAAGGTTCTTTTCAATATTCATGTCGACTAATTCCTGTAGCTATCTCTTTCCTTCGCATCATGATTCATGAGACATAATTCACTTTTATTATTTTATGTTTTATTTATGCTGCAGGTAATTGAAGAAATGTATAGTGAATTAATGAACACAAGGATAAAAAAGAGAGAAGATAAATAATCTCTAGATTTTGTCAACATGTCCCCTTGCCCGCCTCCCCACCTCCCCCTACCCAAACCACAAAAAAAGAAATAGAAAAAAAAGAGAGGAAATAACCAATCGCATGAATATCATTTTCACACTGTTAGCGGAAGCGAAGCACTAATATATATTACAAGCTATTGTATATGTAAATTGAAAAAAAATATATGTATAAACATTTCTTTTTACAAATCAGTTCTCTTTGCTGCCTTTATTTTGTTCCATCAGAAACCAGGGGCTTCTGAGACTCGGGTAGGTTTTCCACATATATATTATGTACTATCTCTACATATTCACTAACCCTATCTTCTACCCAGTCATCAGTTTTTATAGGTGGTAGAAATTTCACTGTAAGTGGGGCCGGCCTGACATGCAAGCTGTTCTTTCTCCATGCTAGATGAGTTCCAGTTAATACCATTGGTACGATTGGCAATTTCGATTGCAGGGCTATATGCACAAAACCCTGCACATGCATTGTATACTCTTATGTCACAAGATATTTTAACTAAGAAATGGAAAAGGTGCAGTATAATCAAATAATTTCAAGACCGGTACATGTATATATAGGTATTTTAACAAAAGTATGGCTTGCTCATATTAAATGTTTACAACTAATAAAGGTAAACAAGGTACAATTACAGACAAAAATGTAAAAATAAATATTGTACTCAACAAAATAATCTGATTGATAATTTAATGCCTTTGGATAGGGGTGCAAACGGGTTGAATATTATCCGACCGTATCTGAAAATTAGATATGGATATCCGATATCCGAATATCCGTGCAGATACGGATACGGATATGGTTTTAAATTTTAACTATCCATATGAGAATAGTAAATATATAATGAGGAGGGATCAAGTTACAACAAAGTTACAATAACAGTTTTTTTTCATTTTCAAAGTCAAAATCGCCGATCCAAACCGTTCAACATGATTATCTAAATAAAATGTGCTTCTAGATCAAATTTTACATTTTTTTGAATTTTTTTACTATTTATTAAAATGGGTACAAAATTCAATAGTCTGAATTTGACTAGTTTTTGTAAAATACTTAATAAATAGTAAACAAATTTAAAAAAATGTAAAATTTGATCTGGAAGTATATTTTATTTAGATGATCATGTTGAACAGTTTGGATTGACGATTTGGACTTTGAAAATGAAAAAACTCATTGTTGTAGCTTTGTTGTAACTCAAAATTGTTGTAACTTGATCCCTCCTCATATATAATATATAGTTTAATATATATTATGAAAAAATTATCTTATTCACTATTATAAAAAACAGATATCCATAACCGTTTAATATCCGACCCGTATCCGTATCTGTCTAATATCCAATCCGTATCCGTATCCGAAAAATAAAAGCGGATACGGATATGGTTTTACCACTATCCGATCCGTATCCGATCTGTTTGCACATCAAATTAACATTATCATTCTTATTCTTCTTTTTTTTGCATGTAATAACTTCTAATGATTATTTAGTTTATTTATGAACTTCTTATTGCTTGTAGAATTTGAAGGATTATTTACCTTTTAAAAGGAAGTAACCTTCCTGATTTAGATCTGGTGCCTTCCGGAAAGATTATTAATGACAATCCCTTCCTGACTATTACATGAGCAACCTGGAAATCTCGTCGAGCATTTTAATTAACTACAATCATAAAAATTACAGCATACCAAAATTATTAGCTGTTAAAATCAGATTACAACATAAATTACCTCTTTTATAGACTTGATGGCAGACGCAGGGTTAGAACGGTCAATTCGCAGATGGTTTGCCAACACGTAAAGCTGACCGAAAAGCGGGTACCATATAATCTGAAAATTTACTGGTAGTTATTTTCAGTTTGCCCAAATCCAAGTTGTTAAGTGTGCCTACTTGAGAAAAAATGACTACAGTGCTAAAATTAACACTAAAAAGTAAAAACTAAAAACTAAAATCCAGATAAACTGTATTTGTAGTGTACCCAAAATAACTATTTTTGGCCTCATGTTTTTACTCTTCTTTGTTGTACCAGCTCACTGCACTAGTGTACTGGAACAAGTACATACCAGCTGTGAGTTACAGAACTCACAACTCCAAAATGGAAAGCAAACAACAAATGGAGATCAGGAGTTGGAGGGAGGGGGAGAGTGGAAAGCTTTTCCAAAGAAGTGATAAATACTAACCTCCTTTTTAGCTATACCAACGGTACCAGTTGGAGTAAGCCACATGACAAGAAATATATCAAGGGGTGATGCGTGGTTGCATATATAAATTCCTCTTGTTTTTGAGAATTCCATCCCTTCTATTTTTATCGGGTTACCTAGTATCCACATCTGCATCACAAAATAGATCGATAAAAACATATTTTTATTGAGAGGAAATGAGATAGCAATAATCTACTTGATTACACTAGAAGAGTTAATTTCTGTTTTGAGGAAATAGAAGAGCTAATTTTGGTTATGCAAGTATGTATGTGTTTTTGGAAAACAAAATAACTGTTTAACTTTGCAAGTAAAGAACCATGAGTTCCAGAATTTACAAGATCATCCAACAACAAACATAAGCACTAGATCAGAGCCTGAAAATAAGTAAAATAACAACATTGCCCTTAATCTAACTAAAAAAGTTCTTCCATACAATTACCTCCCCTTGTCCCTTTTCTTATCTTCCTAAAGTGCTTTCTAAGGTAAGTTGTCCAAAAAAAAATGAGCAATTCTAGAATCAATATATGACTCAAGTATAACATCTCACATTTAGGAACTACGAGTTTAGTGCAGTGACACGATAAGTTCAAATTTTGAAAATAACATCTAAAAGATGTACCGGACCCTTTTAATAAGAAAAAAATAACATCGCATTTAGGAATATATTTTTTTTCGTAATAACAGAAACAATACAATGGGAGCTAATGAGTCTGCGTGCAGGCTTGTCGCAAATACAAATAACTGTGTAGGCTTTTGCACCAAAGAAATAAGTTTGTCCACTAAGTTAAATTTCCTTCTTTGTTAAATCAAATTTTTTTTTTTAAAAGGAAAGGTCGGTGGGCTTGAATTTCATTACTTAAAAGTGTTTGTTACAACAAGGCCTAATCATACAAAATTGCCTTAAAAAAAACTAATAGCATTAACTTGGTGAAAGCGACCAGTCAGAGTCACGTGTAGAGAAGAGGAGACACATTCTTTTTAAAGTATTTCTTTAAATTATACTTCCGAATATAAAAATTTGTATAATATGTTTGAAGTTTGAAAATAATTATGTTATGCTTCATTGCACAGAATTTATTTTTATCCCAGTTTTGTTAATACGCCTCTCTTCTCTCCAACTAACAAACAGCTCAGTAGCTTCTCCATTTCTCTCTTGTTTATTTCTCAATTTCCTCCCACATCTTTCTCTTCTCTACTATTATTGTTTATTGTTAGTTATTATTATTATTATTATTATTGTTATTATTATTAATAATAATAATGTTAATGTTACTGTTACTATTATTACTATTTTTTTAATAACAGTGAAAAAAATCCACATACTTTTATTAAAATTCAGTATTACTAAATGTCGGTACCTGAAAGTGGTACCTACACCTAGCACAATACTACTATTACTATTTACTAATAAATTCCTTTATTACTTGAGACAGCCAGGTGTCCCAAATGAACCTTCTACTCAATATATGGGATAGTTAGGCTATGACTGGTGACGCGGTCAAATTAAGTTAAGACACCCTATCAAAATTCATCTTAAAAAAATAAAAGGATGAAATTCATTGAAAATATATATTAATTTGATAGTTTAAAAGTAAAAAAATAATTTGTAATTTAGAAATCCGAATTTTAAAATATATTTAATATGATGATGCACATGAAAATTTACAACTTTTTGTATACAAATTTTATTGTTCATGACTTGAAACTAACAACAATTGTTGTATAAAGATCTTTGATGAAATATTAATAAGACTCAAATTGTATGAAACTTTATACAGTCTTTCTATAAATAAGAAAATGAAAAACATTTGGGATACGGCTTTGATGCTGCTCATTCACCGAATTTTTTTTACCACTGTCAAAGTTCGTTTTAAATTAAAAACAACCTGGAGCAGTTTATGTAAAAAAATACCATCCCGCATAATGATTTCACGCACCAGCCAAGACGGGTCCGCATAGTGTTTTGAAAAAAACCGGCGGTTCAAGAACCGGACCGTGGGAACCGTGGACCGCAACCGTACCGAACCGGACCGAGGTTCAAAACCGGACCGGACAGGACCGAGTAAATTTAAGGTTCTAGGAAGATTTTTAGCTAATATTTCGGACTAGAACCGAATTAAACCGGACCTTACTAGACCGTGAACCTTGCGAACCGGAACCGTGACAAAACCAGACCGAACCGGATCAAAACCGTCCAGAACCGGGTAGAACCGGACCAAAACCGGGAACAAACCGCCCAAAACTGGGTAGAACCGGCCTAAAACCGTGCATAACCGCCCAGAACCGGGTAGAACCGGCCTAAAACCGTGCATAACCGCCCAGAACCGGACTAAAACCGTGCATAACCGCTCAGAACCGGACCAAAACCGGTCCAGAACCTTGCAGAACCGAACCATTTTTTTTTTTTTTTTTTTTTTTTTTTTTTTTTTTTACAGAATTCAATTCGAAATTTTGAAAAAAAAACGGCTAGTTTCCCCCCCCCCCCCCCCAAAAAAAACTCTATAAATTGAACCCCATTCTTCTCAATATTTCACATCCATGCTCACATTTTCTCAATCTCTCATACTCACATATTCTTGTTATTATCAAACTTTTGTTATTTTCATTACTCTCAAAATTATATTTCATTGTTCCAAAAAAAAAAAAATTTAGTTGCAAATTTGTTTCATTCCGCAAAGGCGCAAACGGAATTACGAATAGCGGTTGGCGGTTGCACTTCGGCACCTCCCACAATATTTGAAGGTAAAATTTTGTTTATGTTAAATTTAAATTTTATTTTAGATTTAGTTAATGTTAAATTAATTTTTTTGTTAGATTTTCTAGAGTAATTTAGATTTAGTTTATGATAGATTTATTTTTGTAGAGTAATTTAAAATTTAAATTCAATGTTAGATTTATTTTTATAGAATAAGACCTCAAAATTGAATTGAGAGTTTTAATTTATCTTACATATGTTAGATTCATTTTTAATATGTTAGATCTATTTTTATCTTGCAAAATGTCAATATTGAAGGTATAATTTCGTTTATGTTAAATTTAAATTCTATGTTAGATTTAGTTTATGTTAAATTAATTCTTTTTGTTAGATTTTGTAGAGTAATTTAGATTTAGTTTATGATAGATTTATTTTTGTAGAGTAATTTAAAATTTAAATTGAATGTTAGATTTATTTTTATAAATAAGACCTCAAAATTGAATTGAGAGTTTTAATTTATCTTACATATGTTAGATTCATTTTTAATATGTTAGATCTATTTTTATCTTGCAAAATGTATAATTTCGTTTATGTTAAATTTAAATTCTATATTAGATTTAGTTTATGTTTTTATTAATTTTTTTTGTTAGATTTTGTAGAGTAATTTAGATTTAGTTTATGATAGATTTATTTTTGTAGAGTAATTTAAAATTTAAATTCAATGTTAGATTTATTTTTGTAGAATAAGACCTCAAAATTAAATGTTATATTTATTTATTTTATCTTACATAGAATATTTGTATTGGCCGAATCATTTAATGGAAAAAATAGACACCGAAAATATTTGTAGACCCACTGTTTAAAAATATTTGCATGAATTATTTGTATTGGCCGAATCAAAAGTAAACCCACTGTTTAAAAATGACATCTAAATTTGAAGTATGAATTATTTGTATTGCATGAATTTTATTATGTATGAATTTGAAGTATTGGCCGAATCAAATGATATTGTATGAATTTTATTATGTAGATAAAATGACATCTTCTCCTCCCCACCGAACGGTGGAGCAAATTGTGGAGTCTTTTCAAACCGAAATATTTGAGGAAAATCCTAACACTTATTATACACAAAATCCTAACAATCCTCCACCGCCGTATTTCCCTCAAGATCTTAACTATTATCCACAAAATCCTAACCACCCTCCACCACCGCATTATTCACAAAATCCATACCCGTCCTGTTAGGTATGAATATAAATATACATGTGTTTTTAATCTTTATTATTTCTAATAACTACATTATTTGTTCACTCAATTTTTTTTTTAAATAGAAATAGGAGCAACAGCAGTACTGGATTGTTACAAGATTTGCAGGATGAGGATGACTCGCAAATGTCCGCAAGTAACACAAACGAATTAGTATGCTATTCTTTGGCAATGATGGAACATCAATCCATTGATGTCATGGAGTATTGGAAGCAGAATGCAAGTGCCTATCCAACACTGGCAATGATGGCCCGCGACATATTTGCCGTACCCGTGTCAACTGTCCCCTCCGAATCATGTTTTAGTTCGGCAAATAGGATCCTCACTGATAAACGCAGCAAGTTGGGTGCAAAGGTTTTCGAGAGACTTGTGTGCTTGAAAGATTGGTTTGATGCTGAAACTCGCATGCAACATGAAACCATGGAAGCAACAACATCCGGTGTCGACACTCAAGAAAGCGGTACCGGTACAGAGGCGGATGATGATTCAGACGGTGCATGTGATGCTCAAGAGAGCGACCTATGGTATATGAATAACGATTTCTAGATAGGTAATATTGGCTATTTTTTTTTTTTCAATTTACTTTTTTAAATTATTCATTTTTAAAAAAATACTAACAAAAAAAAAAAGTTAGAACTCCGCCTATGTTATTTTACATAGCCGGTCCCAAGCCCGGAATAAAGGAGGAGGGTAACTTTGAAATAATATTTCGGTCTTTTATTTTTAATTCGATACTATAAAATAAGTTTCAATACCATGCTCAACGCTATATTTCTGGGAGCTTTCTTGCATTTCTATGGGAAGAGACTATTATTACAACAGTGGCAGATTTTTGGTGCTAAAAAACGAAATCAAGGAAAAGAAGAAAAATTGATTAATGTAATTAGGAAGTAGACCGAACCGAACCATAAACAATTTTCGGTCAACAGTGGCAGATATATGTTGGTAAGACGTCTGTTGAAATAAAAAGGAAATATATATATAAACAGTCATTGACTCGGTCTAAATTTTTTTTACAAACAGTGACATCATCTAATTTAAAATATATATATATATCTTTACTTTTTAAAAAATTATAAAAAAAATACTTTTTTTTTTCTGACTTTGAGCAAGCAGCTAGCTGTTGTCCGGGGGTTATAATAATTAAAAAAAAAAAAAACATAGACCGAACCGGACCGGACCGGGACCGGACCGGACCGGACCGTGTGAAAATTGGACCGTGGTTCTAGCAAGGTTTTGAGCCAACTATTTCAAGTTGGAACCGCCGGAACCGAACCGTGTAGAACCTTGAACCGTGAGAACCGTGACCCGTACGTAACCGTGAACCGGTCGAATTTGGACCGGACCGGACCGGACCGGACCGTTTGGTTAACACTAGGTCCGCACAAGCATCTTGCGCACCATAGTGGTCCGTACCATGATTTGGTGCACCAAGTCCACGCAGGAATTTCACGCATCAATGGGTCCGCACAAGGATTTGGTGCACCAATTTGCGCGCACGGAAATTGACATATTGGCACAAATTTTAATGTACTTAGTACGGATCTTGATGCAAATCGGATGGTCCTTACAAAATTGGGCTTTGAATAGCCGGTCAAAGATGCACAAGTTTCATGAGTCACTTAACATCAATTGGCGCGGACCTGGTGCGCCAAACTATAGTACGGACCCGGTGCGCCAAACCATGGTGCGGACCAATAGGTGCGCAAAAGGCTTGTGCGGACCCGTCTTGGCTGGTGCACGAAATCATTGTGCAGAAGTGGTATTTTTTTACATAAACCGCTCCGGATGGTTTTTAATTTAAAACGAATTTTGACAGTGGTAAAAAAAAAAAATTTCGGGCTCATTCATGACACTGAGTCTGAAAATACAACAATAGTATACTATCCTCTAGTTGTATCCTGAGAAATTAGCGCCAGTTTCTATTTGGATTTTTTTTAGTAAAAAATGGAGATGAAGCTACTCAACTATTAAATATTTCTAAAATTTTTTATTTGAGTTTCGAACATGTACCCTTCTACACATAAAGTATTACTTTTGTCTCTAGATCAAATATTGGTTCTCAACACATAACAAACGGAAATCAAATACTGGACCTCTAGAATAGAGACCAAATATTCTTCCTCCATCAGAAGACCTTATTTAGGAGGAATTTTATAGGTTTGTTCTGTGTTATGATTGCAAATTTTGTGTACTATAGAGAAACATCTTATGTATAGCAGCTACCTAGAGGCGATCAGACTATAATATAACCGTTATGCAAATGGTGCATGAAAAAGGTGGTTTAAAACATAGTGTATCTAAACTAATAGGTTGAATAGAGTAACACTAAACACCGCTTGTAAACAGAAAGTAACAACCAAACATAAGCATAGAAAAACGAAGATATACCAAAGAAGCACTAACATCGCAAAAATTCAATGTCTCAATGTTACCAACAAGCCACAAATTTACCAGAAAAAAAATATAAACAAAAGACGAAATTCTCAAAATCAATATAAAGAAGAATCGCCTTACTAGCATTCGACCAGTTACATGGCCATATAAGTTCCCCTGTTTAATTCTCTCGTAAGGCCATGGAAGGAGCAAGATCATTATCACAGCCCAGATAAAAGTCGTTACCATCATACACAGGAAACAAACCACGATTCTGACTATACTCACTGCCACTGTGACCCACCTGTCATCACAGTCCTCAGATCCCACTCTCTCACGGGATTCTCCATGTGGATAATCCTCATTGGCCCGATTGCGTGTCCTCTTTTTTTCGTTGATCGGCACCTGAGAGCTGGTTTCGGATTGGTGTGATATAATTCCCCTTAAAAGAGAAATGAATAATCGCTCCATCAGATTAAAATACAGATGAAATTTGGGAGCTGGAATCGTGGGAAAGTTGTGACCTTTATTATATGAAAATGAGAAGTGGGTCAGGGAAATAGAATTCATGTGTGAGGATATGATAGATTGAATATTGAGAAAATGCAAAGAAGAGAAGATTCTGGAATCGAGAAATGCGTCTATCACTTTCACTTGTGGCCTACATGTTCGAATCTCGATTAATTTGTGAGGTGAGAATAATTGGAAAGAAAATGGTGGTGCTCTTTAAATCCGTAAGACTGATAATAAAAAAAAGAAAGATGAATAAATGGATACGTAAGTAACTATACATTTCCAGGTGGAAAAGGAGCTGCTCTAGAAGCTGTAATTATCTGTTTCTGCCACTTGTCGTTACCGCATTGGTCTGGCCCGGCCGCCAGGGTCAGGTGAAGATAAACAAATGACCCGGTCAGATAAAAGGGCCAAAACCCAATTAAATTAGATCTCAACACGTATTGTTATTGCTTTAATCATTACCAACATTGGACATCCATTGCTCATGTGGTTCAATTTGCAATGACACTTCCTAAAAGAACCAAAACAGTCTTCCTGTTGGTTGTCTGTGCTGTTATCTGGAGTATTTGAAAACACCGCAATGATTTGTATTTTAATAATACTCGCATTTATTCTGCTCACAATGTTATCTTACAAATTTTGTCTTTGGTTTCTTATTGGACAGGTGCAGCTAAGGAGGAACTTCAGGTGGACGTGCAGGAATGGCTCCCGGTTGACATGGATGACATTCCTCTTCAAGTGGCGGCGTTTGATGACATTCAGATGTTGGAGTGGGTCACTGGTGAGCCTCATGAAGACTGAAGCTATTGCTATATCTCCCAACCATTTTGCTTATGTTGGTTGGAGATTATGCTATCTTATTAGTTCTGTTAGTGGTTTATATCTTAGCGGCACCTTACTTTGTCTATGTTTGCATCTCTATTTGTGTTATGTGCTTGTGTGCTTATGTTTTGGAGTTGGGACTATGTTGTTTAGTCGTAGTCTCTTTAGATACATCTGGGATATGCCATCTGTTACGATGGCTTGAACTATCTTCTATTTTGTTGCTGTAATTTACCAGTTTCAATATATAAAACGGGCTTTTGCCTTTTTTTTTTTTTAAAAAAAACACGTATTGTTAGCTTTTAATGATGAGGGTAATCTGGAAGTAAAAACCTTTACATATTGTTAAATAAAATAAATAGTCTATTGTGATTGGATTTGAACTCTTATTAATAAGAGAATTAAAAGGATAAGAAGGTTGTCAGATCCGTTATGGCGGATTGGTTTTCATCACTTTGCTTTTCAGTTAAAACAATAAATGGAAAATGTTGCAACTCCTCAATGACTATCGCTGTGAAATTCTTCCTTTTATTTCCCTTGGCACCGTCAAGGTTCCATAAACTATATCCTCCTTGTCTGTTCCCGCCTGTGTAGTTTCTACATAGCAATATGTTTCAAGCCAGAAAAAAGAAGTGTCGTGAACTCGTGATAGACGTCCCGAATATTTTTTATGGAAATAAACTCAAAATTATATTTTTGTAACTCCGATTGGATTTCATTTCTAACATATCCAACTTGGAACTAAAGGTTTGATTATTGTTGTTGTTGTCTTTTTCGTATTGTTCAAGGCAAAGAAGAAATGATTGTTGCAGTTATGGTTGTTAATGAAACTCTTTTAACTGTTTATTTGATCCATATCGTATTCGATAAAACAGGCATGAATAAAATTCTTTTTTATTAAGTTTTTTTAACATGTATGTGTATGGATAAGATTCTTTTTGTTAACTAATTAGATAAGATATGGATAATTGATAAATATTAAAATAGATATGATGCTTTTTAGGATAAATTTTGTCAGAGATTACTAAACTTCGTCCATTGTTACAAATTGGTCACTAAAATTTAATTTATCTCTCTATAGTAATTGAATTTTTTTTATTTTTTTTTAATAAAGTCACTCTATGACTTTTTCATCCAAAATACAAACTAAATATCTGAATAGATAATTAAATATATCTGGGTCATTACAACAACTGCAATCAACTATATCTCACCATCTTGTGTATATCAAACATTTTTTTTCTAAGCTACATTTAATGGCATGCAGAGCTGATGATGATTTTGTATTTCATTTTTTTCTTCTAAGAATGAGCTGTGCGCCTGTGCCTGTGAATCATTCCTTGTAAGTTACATTTAAAGACATGCAGGGCTAAATTCCGAAATTCAAGATGACGACGATCTGCCCTTTCGTGTAGAGATTAGCAGTACTTTGTTCATTCTAAGTTTTTTTGTAAAACAAATGACCGTCTATTCAGTCTAATAAACCTAGCTGCAAATTTTTCTAAGATCATTGCACAAAATCTTACAGAAAAAAATCATTGTTTACACCATTAGGACAATCAAGTTTCTTCATAACTGGCCTCCACCTACGCAAACGAAAATTCAAAACAGAAGTTGGATAGCTTCTTCACCTAAGCAAACATATTTGCAATATATTAGTACAACAATTGCTGAGACCAAAAAAAGAAAAAGAAACACACTGGCACACGGTTCATTGAGAATTGACCTCATACTTGCACTAGAATAGAGCATAGGTTTCCTTTTCTTTTTTATTACTTATGTAGCTTTCTTCTAGTTTGCAAAAATGATAGTTTTTGTAAAACACAGCACCACATTTAGCTAAGAACACTAGCATGGTAGATTGATTCGCACAAGGGTAACTGATATGATGTTCTTCGCATAATACACCATGACATAACAAAAAATACTTTCAAATCAATATTTTTTCCATTTACCATTGTATCCATGCCTGTTATTGTTTCCCTTTCTTTTTGTTACCAGATCCTTGCTTCTTTGCCTTGCGGTACTTTGCCCCACTCTCCTAAAATAAGCACACCATGAGAATAGATTGAATATTTCACATAGTAGTACCTTACTTTTATGTATAAAAGTGCTTAAAGTTAACATATGGTCTAAAATTATAGTTTACCCTTCGATATTGTCTATATGCAAGCCGGCCAGTCATCTCTTTCCCATCTTTTGTCACATAAATCTGAAGTAATAATTCAAAACACAAACTATAAGAGAGAGTATTGGCACAGTTTACCAGATGTAAATTCCAGCATAATTTTAATGAATTTCTGGTCTTTACAGCAAATTCCAGATGTTTGCACACAACAATGAACATTTCAAGGGACTTTTTAAAATAATGTCAATTGTTAAAACCAAGTAAAACGAAATACAAAGGATTGATGACCCAATTGATTCATAATCAGCTCCTACAAGCATGCAAACCAAAATCTAAACTTATTCTTCTTGACATTAGCTTAATCTCGGCTTTACAGATAAAGAGGCAAGAAATGTATTTCCGAACTCACCACAGGCATATTTGGAAAGTTACTCAGTATATACGAGAAATTAGGTTCTATAACAGTATTATTTACTATCAAAGAATAATGCCATCTAGATACTTTATTATATTTACCTTTTTACCATCCTGTGTGATCCATTGACCAGCATTATTACCACATGCTTGGACTCTTCTTTTACCAACATCTGTCGAAGAATCTTTTTGCCGTGCATTCTTTGACCTTCTGGATTTAGCACTCCCCTTTGGATCAGTTTGTCTCCTATCAAAATACCAACAGTTTAAGATTAAAAGACAAAAGTCACTAAATACTTTCTTCATATAAATTCCCACTCCAAATAGTCATTTTGACAAATTAACAACTAAATTAAATCTAACTTACATCAATCTAAAGCGGTTAGAAGTGTAAAATTCATTTATTCAAACAAATAACAGGTTATATAGTATTGGAAGGGATTAAAAAGCACCCTTCTATAACTACAGATTACGTTATATTGAGGAACAAAAATTAGTAGTGAGTGGAGGTAGGCTCACATGTAATCAAAGTTTCCTCTTCCATTCTGTGCATCGGCCCTGCTATTTACGATTCCAATAGGTGTAAAATGAAGCAACCTTTCCTTCACTAGAGTGCTTATCCTTGCATCGTTATGATACAAGTACTTGTAACAAGGAAGCCTATTATTAGAAAATTCACTGGATGAGCCCTCTTGAGGCAAAATATCTTCAAAATCTTTGGTGAATTCAACCGGGTCAAAGACCCTAGAACTGCAAACACTAGTACCAGGCTCATCCATCTTCAGTGGGGCATTGAGGCCATTCTCCGACCTGAAATACTCTTTGCAAAACTCATCCAAAGCTGGTGTGGTCATGCTTGTTTTTTTCTTCTGCTTCTTGCCCATCTTTGCTTCATTTTTCTTTTGGTCAAAACCAAAATCAGAATAGTTATCAGAATCAGAATCAGTATCAAGTATGTGGATTTTTCTAAGAGGGCTGATGGTTAGTTTTGGCAACAGCTTTGTTCTGTCACTTTTCTCTAGATTTGACAGGGTGGAAGAAACTGAATTCGGTGCCATTTTTTTTGTTTTCATTTTGGTTGTTGACTGGCTTGTCAAAACACCTTGATTCCGTAGTGAAACTTTTGAGCTGCTGGAAGCATCTCTGATTGCACTTCTCATGTATCCATCTGACAGAAAAATAATTAATTTGATATGTGAACCAAAAAGGAGGAAAAATTCTCCCTGATCTATATACGCTACACTCTGAGAGAACAATGCCGATGGTTCTATTATAGGACCAAAAAATTCAATATCAGAGTCATGGTACCATTTTTTATTTATTGATTTTAGGTTGCTTTATTTAAGCAGGGTCATTTTTGTACTTTATAGCCTGAATTGGTGTTGGGGAATCAAATACTTCCATGATTTTGTCATGGAATTCATATTTTGATTTTTTTTTCTCTCTTTTGTTGTTTCCTTGAATGCTACATCAAAGTCTATTTTAGAGCCTAATTGAAACTAGAATTTCAACCAAGTGAGAAAAGGCCTCAGAACTCATACAGTACCCCGCTGGTACCCTTTTCCATGACATCAGTGCAGGTAAGAGTCCAAATTGTAACTCGTACCAAAAGGCAACAAATACAATTTGTATTACCTATTTACTAATGCAAATTCATTATATGGCAAAAACCCACTCTTATGTTAAGAAATTTTCTGAAAAGACAAAGCAATTAATCCCAAATAGAAGTTGTAAAACCAGACCGGACACTAACCTTGAATTTGGGGCTCCTCTTGAGAAGAAAATTCTTCTATCTCATCAACCGGACTAGTGAAAATCCCTGATCCCTCAACCCCTCCGCCTGTCTGATTAGATTTGTTCTTCGGCAAATAAAACCTAGGAGGCGTCTCAGTATCAGTGGTAGAAGAAACAGTAGAGCTGCCTCTTCTCAAGCGTTTAAAAGGTCGAGGTTCTTCAGGATCAAGATCCGGATCTGGTACTCTTACCTGATCAAATCCGAGCCCCTCTTCCTCCAGAAACAGATCGAAAGAAGGAAAATTGGATTCTTGAGCTGGTACCGTAGGTAGTTGCTTGTCTATATGATTATCTTCGCGATTTGGTTCTTGTTCCTCATCGGAACTCAAACCGAGGCCCAGAGAGAAGGAAGGAAAATCCTCCATTACAGAGGGATTGAGAGGGAAAGCGATTGGGAATAAGTAGAACCGAAGAAGTGTTGTTTCGAATTTTTTTAGTACTCACTTAAATCCCGCCATTTTCTTTTTCGCGATTGTTACCGCTTCTGTTCTTTTAATTCCGATGAAAATGCAAAGAAGGCTTGGGGGGGTGAGTCCGGATAATCTGAGGTAACTTGAATTTTGAGTTTTGATTCCGATCGTCCAATCATAATCCGAGCCAATTGTCTCCGGGTTAAATGCACGGGTCTTTATAAAATTTCGTGCCAAAGAAGATCTGACGGTCCAGATATAAACCAAAAACTTTCAGTTACTTCAGGCGATTGAATTGTAGAGTTGGGTTTCGGAATCCGTATCCTTGGCATTAACTCAAAACTTGAATGTATCTCGGCCGTTCGTCAAGATACGGACCATTCCGGTCCAACGTAGAATGTACAGGGCCCCTTTAATATTCGTGTCAATATGGATCGGACGGTCCGGATCCATTCAGCATTAGAGCATTTTCTTCCCATAAAATGTTTAGAAATTATAATTTAGTCACATCACTGAATTTAGCAATTAGAGATTCATAATTTCTAAATCACTTCATTCTAACAATTAATTTTGTGAAGAGAGCGCTATAATTAATTTCAGCCAATTAATTAACATCGTGTCATTAAACCGTTTTCTTTTAAAGCAAATTTACTAATTTCAAAATTGTAATATATCCCAACAATTCTACTAGCAATTAACACATCAGATTAGCAATCCAAAAACAATCACCATTCTAGATGCTCTTAGCTCAGGGTTTGAGTTAATGCAGAGGATATAGATTCTGATTTTCGTGAAGAACTTGCAAGGCCATAGCCTGAATTGCAATCCTTAATAAAAGCAGGAAGAGCGTATTATCCACAAAAATTAGCCCAAATATTATTCAAGTTTGTTAGAGATTCAATTGCAATAACAGTGCTAATAAAAAGGATATAGGAATATTGATAATAACTTTCATAATACACCTTAAAATTAAGTTACAAGATTAAAAATAATAAAATAAGTTGCAGAAATATTTGCTTTATAGATTGTTTGTATATTGGTTTACCTGCAATTTGAATGTATATTGTTGCAAATTTTACATTTTTTAAAATTTTTTTACTATTTTTTTAGATAACTTGATATGAAAATTATGTACTATTCAGATCAAGTGATTTTTTACCTATCTAAAAAAATAGTAAAAAAATATAAAAAATGTAAAATTTGGTTTGCAAGTACATATTCATATGGAGATCATGTTGAACGGTTCGGATCGACCATTAGGGTTTTGAAAACTCAAATATTGAGCCATTGCATGGATGATCTCTATGCTACGCGTAGCACCTTAGCCAGCTCCTTTATTGAATATTATTATCTTTAACGTATACAGGATTTATAAAGTAAGTATTATATTCTAACTGTTATATTTTACTGTTATCACGGTTGTCTGATTAAGCCATTCTTAATAAATGCGTGTCCTAATTTAAATTGAACCAAGAGACGTATGATGGGCATTGGACTAAAATTAGTCTGATGTTATGTTGGAGCCGTCTGATTTGCATCAATATTTGTGCAAATTTTATCCACGTGGATCTTGAAGTGAATTGGACGGTTCATACCATACGTTGGACCGATTTTTCACTCAAATTTCACCAGAAATTTATTGATTGCTAGAAGTATATCACAGGCAAATATGTCGCATATATAAATTTTCAATTCGCACAATTTAAGTAATCAGTTCACGGATAATCCAGACAAAAATAACAAAATGATTCATAGATTGAAAAATGCCTGAGCGAGATGAAATAAATCAAGTAGGCCAGGCCTGACTTATTTCGGGCATAGTTTGTTTTCTTGGACATTCTGTTGTCAGGTAACACTAGCTAGTTCCACACGGCCCGATTAAATTGCTTAAACAAACTGTTATTTTTACCTCATTGCATATTGGGCTGTCAAAAAAGCTCGTGGCTCGCTCGTGACTCACATCTGCTCGATCGGTAACAGCTCGGGCCAAAATTAACGAGCTGAGCTAAGACCCTAGCTTGGCTAGGCATCAATTTGTGAATTTGTATGAATTTGTGTGTATTTTATACTGTCAAGCTTGGTCCAACTCGGTTCAGCTCGGTCAAAAAAGGTTTGTAAAATTTATTTTCTTCTTAAAACAAGGTCCAACCAAACCCAGTGAGCCAGCTCGTCAGCTCGCGAGCTGGCTCGGTCTGGCCCGTCACGAGTTTGAGCTGAGATTTTAGCTCGCAAGCTGTTAACGAGCTGGCTCGCTAACAGCTCGGTCCAGAATTAACGAGCTGAGCTAAGGCCCAGCTCGGCCCGAACCAGCTCATTTACAGCCCTAATTGCATAATTCTCACAGAAAGATGTTTTATTGGCAAAAAACAAAAAGAAAAAATTGGAGATTTACTTAAAGTGGTATTTACGAGATAATATGTTTGTAATCTTCGAGTAGATAAATAAAATTATGAAGTCAAGAAGATTAATGAAATATTTGTTTAATTATGAGCTATGTTACTCCGATATTTCATATACAGTCCAATATTCGTATCCAATATGTATCATATTTTCATATCACGTATAATATCGTCTAATATCCGTACCGTGTTGAAAATTATTGTATCGCCGTATCTCATATCGTATCAATACAATATCCGTACATGTATCCATTCAACAACCATGAGTGTCAGTGTGTGTTTAAATTCTACCTCCGCCAATCATACCTAAATATGGACAAGCTAAATTCTCAGAACGCCATTTAGGAAGGGGAGAAATCCAGAACAAAAAAAAAAAAGAGTATAAAATAATTAAACAAAATGACAACTCTATAAAATTAACATAAAATTCATCCCGGGCCGCTACTCTGCTGCCTCTGGAATGGTCCGCAAAGCCGGTTGCCAATGCCGCTTCCTGTCCCGTGCCGACTCAACACGCCCTCTGTTCACGGCATGTTTAAGGAGCAACTCAATTGGCAATTGTTTATCTGTATTGATCCCGGCTTTTGCTAACATCTCTTCCAACTGCTTCTTTGTCAGCTTAATCTTTACAACTGTAGAACCACCATTAACCCTTGGAGGTACCTCTTTCAGATGTCGTGTTTTTTCGCAACTTGTTGATTCGACACAGTCCCATCCATCGTCGGCCCATGTTTTTGCACCTTGAGTGAGGCAGTTCCCCATGTATATCTCTAGATCTTAGTCTGTGTGATTCTGTGCGTAGTTTGAGGAGAGAGAGAGGAAGGGGAATTGGGGACTGGGGAGTGTGTTTATGTTTAGTGATTGTGTATGCGCAGTGCTTCAGTTTATAAAAGAGACGAGGTAAAAGGTGAAGTGGAGGTTTTTTGTATACTTTTGTATGAGATACATCCTGTGGCGAGTCATTTAATTATTGCTTGAAGTTGAAATTATAACCAAGTACAACAAATTACTCTATTTAAAATTACTTTGAATTTATTTTTTTATGCAAAGAAAATCAGAAGGAAAAAAAATTAAACCATGCATATTTTACACATGAAAAGTTGAAAACCAAATTACAATATTGCTTATTTAAATGGCGAATAATTTCGGAGACAACTCGTTACAACTTCTGTTTCGAAATGGGTCAAGTGGTCAACATCCAAAGTGAGCAACACGTACGGTTCCGACCAGTCAAGCACGCACTCAGAAAAATTTTGTCGAACTGTATTTCAAAATAAAATTTTCCTCAGCGATGTAATTCAATCCAAATTTCGAGTTTGGATTTCAATCAAAATCTACACGAATGTTAAAGGGGACTTCTAAATTTCTAAGTTGAATCGGATTCTGATCTGACAGTCTTGATCTCAAAATTAGTTTTGTGTCCCACCACTTCAGTGTTCACGGCTGTTTGCTTTTGTTTTCACCTAATTGTTAAAATAATTAAAGGCATACAACGTGTTGTGTCATCGATAACAAAGAATTCTGTATGCATTTAGAGGGGCCGATATGAGATTTAGTCAAAAGTTACTAAATCATTTCTATAATTTTAAAGTTTTAATTATTTATATTGAAACTTAATTAAATTTTAGTTTGTTTAACAGTTTTATATAGTTTAGTATCTCTCATAAAATGACAAATTTATATTTGTAGTCTAGCGATTAGAGTTTTACTTAATGTTTGTGAAGTTTTGAGTTCAATTTCCAGTGATCACACTTTATTTTTTTTTCTTTTCATTTGTTATGTATTTTTTAGTTCCGTCGCCCTATTCAAATTTTTTAGTTTCGTCTATGTCAGCATCTTACACATTCACCTCGGTATCAACTACGAATTTGTGACAGCAAATTTTTTTCTTAGTGAATGTCCAATGAAGTTAAGATAGTTAATTAATATAGTAAAGTTCATCAAGTATTTTTATGAGGTTAACTTTAAATTTTATTGAATTGACTTACAACGACGACTTCAAACAGTTGAAATCGATACACTTTATGGGTGATGCATTTACATACAAAAGTTATAAATTTCCGAATTAAATCAGTACAAAGTATAGTGATAAAATCATAAGTTATTTCATTTTATTAATTTTTCATTATTTTTTATCTGTTTGATTTTATTCTACATTAATTCAAAAATTTATCGATTTTATATAAACGCATCACTTTGCAAGCCAACAAAAAAAGGTTTGTATGTAGATCAATCTCAACAATTTAGATACGTCGTTTAAAGTTAATCCGATAAATTTTGAAGTTAAGTTTATAAAAAAAATAGCAAACTTTTTTCAGAATTTTTTTTTAATAAACTAAATATTACCCTAGTTGTACTGATAAGTGAGACATGCCTCTTTAATTTCTCGCAACATTCAAGGGAACTCATAAAAAACAGATCCGATTGGAAATTTGGAATTGAGTAAACGACCAAGTCTCCTCCTCGGACCAAGTCTTGTGATTGTGAAATCTGAATCCTCTGTGGCAGAGCAAATTGCGCACCTTGGTGTGTCATCTGTAATATGCATGATGCACTGCCACAGTGTATGATGTATAAAAAGATTCAAGCCTTACGAATGTTATTTTTTTTTTCATAAGAGATGCTAAATTTGCTTTATTTTGTTTTCAAATTTACAATAATCACTGGCGACTCATTTCGGAATGTAGTTTATAAAAAATAGAGGTTTGCTTGTAGTATGAGATGGTTCGGGTTTACAAGTTATATATGACTAGTAAATTTATGACACCATTTTTTTTTTCTTTTTTCTTTTCATTTTTGTTTGAAATATGAGTTTATGCGTGTTTTGAGTTGATAAAGTGCATGTAAAGGAAGTTTTTTTCATGGGTAAATATTTTAAGTTTTTAACATAGCAGTTTTAGCTTTATACAGCACATTAATTATATGCAGTATGCAGTGTTGTTTTGATTTTATACCTCATTTGCTACATGAAGTCAGAATTCCTCTTTTAAAATGTTTATCTTTTTTTTTATTTTTATATCTCAAAGGAAATGCCTGAAAAAATTGTACATTTTCGTCTATGAGCCTCTATAACAAATTAAAGTTCAAAACTCAAATTATAAATAACTAGTTTCTGATTTAGTGGCAAAGACACATAATCTCTACTGTGGAAGGTCATATATTCGAAATTTAAATAAAATTATCTTTGTTATAATAATAGAAGTATTAAATAGTTGATGGCTTGACCTACTTTACTTAAAAAAAAACATCAGATTATAACACAAAATTACTACAAAATCACCCATAGGCATGGATTCACAGAATGACAGAATAACCACTTTCTAGACAAAGAATAAGTCAGTACCTAGTTTGTGGTGAGAACCTGAAAACAGAGAATAAAAAAAGAGACCAAGTCAAGGACGGAAATAAATCTGCTGAGGTTCTAAAGGATTCTTGCAATTTCAAGTTTATGTGTTTTCCGATTTGTAAATATATTTTTTTTTTCAAAATTCATACATTCCAATAAATAAATAGTTAAAATTGAAAGCGCAGCATATTTATTTCCGTGAAGGACTACTTGCACTTCTATTTATTGTATCCATAGACAGAGAGCGTGCTTGGCGCTTCGGCCTCTGATTTGCATCAAGTTTTAATTGCAGTCACCGGATCCAAAATAATAAAATAGAATGGAACGAGTCAAGAGGACAAAAAAATCTTTTAATCCGCCCAATGTAACTAAAACCATTTGAAGAAAACAACTCATTTATTACATTTGTTGCGACGTTCATGAGTCTACGTCTACGGAGACTTCAATCCCAGTCTTCTATTTGATCTTTTACACGTAATGTTGTTGACTGAAGCATAAATAATTTTAAAATAAACTAGTTTTCGGAAACAATACATTTCATTCAGTAAATTTTGAACAGTTTTTTTTTTTTTGGAAAGACTAAAAACTTGTACACAAAATATATAATAATTCATTTAGAGAAATCCAATAGCAGTTCAAATAGAAAACTATCGAACTGATCGCTTTTATGGGTGTGCTTCGGAAAGAATACACAAGCAGGATGAAAAGAAAGAGAAAGAAGAAACACTTTTTATTTTGATCTCGAGTTTTAATTTCAGAAGGTGAATGAAGAAAAATGAGGAGAACACTTTCATTTATTTCCTTAAAAATTATTTTCTTCTAATTTTAAGTGTAATGAAATTATGAAATTCACATCTCCTGCCATTTTTTTTTTAATTAATACGTTTTGCTCTCAAGCGTAGTCTCAAACTTCCAAACGAATTTTAAGAGATTTTCACTTCAAAGCCCAATAGATAGAAATTGACAAGAGACTTTACAGTTTTCTTCGTCACTAAAAAAAATATGGCAGATAAATACAAAATTCGTGTTTAAATTTGAAAAATCACGTCAAACAAATAATATTTTAAAATGAGAGAAAAAAAAAAGCATAAAAGCTCAAAAATCATCTGAGCCGGGAGAAGCAAAATGGACATGAAGACGTTGATGATGTGCCACGATTAATAAACTTAATATTTTTGTGAAGTTGATGTGAAAATTTCTGCATTAACTTAGTAATTAGGTGTCTCGCATGGGGAAATTAAAATTGGATATATACAATATTTAATCTAACCGATTTCGAATATATTGAATAAATAAATATTTGACACTTTTAGAATCCGTCTCCGTCGTCCTCTGATCAGGTAGCAAAGGACAACACTTTAAGTGTGATTATAAATTAGAAATTTGAATAGAGAAGTTTTAATGTGCATTAAAAATTAAAATTTAGAGTATGTTTGGATGGTGTAAGAATAACTAGAATAGCAAACTATTAAAAAATAACTGTTATTCGGAGCTGTGTTAATAATTCATTTGAGGCCCACTTGCCTATCTTTTAATAAGCACATTGTTAACACTATTATTTATTAATTACAGCTATTCACTATTCCAAATGTACAATCTAAATAACATTTTTACTATTCCGAATAACACTATTTTCACACTATTATGAAATTTAAAATTACTATTTTTTCACTATTCTTATCTACTATTATATATAGTAGCTATTCTAACTATTCTAGAGTACATCCAAATGTACCGCATAAACCTCTATTTTGTGTTAAAAAAAAATATCCGACATCTTAACCTGAAATATGATATTTGAATGAAGGTACCTTATCGGTTATACAATGAAATAATGACGCCGGTGAAGCTATATTCGATAAAAGTTGGATTGGAATGAATGGACGAACAAATTCATCTACATACGTCTTTAATTTTTTGAAAGTCTATTATTATACACATTATCTCGTTGAAGCTTATGGATGCATTTTTTTTTTTTTTATAAATGACGAGAACGCTAACAGATATATTAATAAAAATAGTTTATTTACATAAAGGTTCTAATTTTATATTTAATTAAAACAAATGTAAATAACTTAAACGCTACTTTTATATTTTGACAAATATTGTTTGAATAAGTATTTTTCCATTCATCGATAAATACTAGTAATTTTATGTAATTAATAACACCTCTTGAGAGGCAAACTTATAAGTAGAATAATTTCATATACGATAATTAATTTTTGTCTAGTGGCAGAGATAATACTTATATGAGAGATTTTATATTCAAAATATGAAGAATATTTTGTAAATATTAAATAATTGAATATCTTCATTTTCAACCTCTTTATGAATAAAAAAATCAGATGTATCGGCTATAATTTTGACCATCGTTTCAAGATAAAAGAATAATTTGCTACACCTAATTAAACATTATGTTATTAGAGATTAGAGAACGGAGTAGCCATCAAACTTACTTTTAGGTTCAATGAGTTCTATAACTGTCTGATCTATTTAAATATCTATGCACACGAAATCGAAGCAGACACACATGAAAATTAAAGCATTGAACACGAATTTTAAAGCATATTACACGGTGATTGAACCCACCAAACCAAAGTACGAGCATCGGATATTCATAAGTCATAAAAATTAATATGTTGTTATTATAGCCAAAACTGATATTCATAAGTCAAGTATAGCCTAAGTCACACATGTACGGTTGTGCTCATATAATATGACGAATGGAAATTTTTCAGCTATTCTAGTCTTTCTAGACACCTTGATCTCTTTTTTATCGGTGTTATCGTTGAAAACAAGACACGGTGAATTAATTACCTTGACTTTTACTAAATTGCTCGTTGATCCTAACAATTTCATATTAATTGAAACGAATTAACAATATCAGGTATTAATATTTTATTTATAAAATCAGTCTTGTTATTTTGGTTAAACCTTACTCAATCAAGTCCTCAATAAGTATTTAACTTAAAACTATATTTAGTAATCATTAATAAGGAAATCAATTTTAATTAAGCTCTCGAAAATATATAACATAATTTCTCACGAACCCCACATTCCCACGGTACAATTATACGGTAATTTTTGTATTTTTCCATAACAGTTTTTGTACCTTCTCGTAGATAGAAAATTTATGTATATTAATTTGTAGAACTA
This sequence comes from Carex arenaria, assembly GCA_964058825.1. NCBI lineage: Eukaryota > Viridiplantae > Streptophyta > Magnoliopsida > Poales > Cyperaceae > Carex > Carex arenaria. The sequence continues at coordinate 748,594 of CAXKVW010000134.1, forward strand.
TATATTAGTCAAATCTCATCACGTACGATGAGATGTTACTTTTACTTTTGTTTCTGCAATTTCTTTAATGCCGCGTTGTTTTCAACTTTCTTATCTATTTTTGTATGTTTATACTTTTTTGAAGATATATATGATGTTAGACTTCGAATTCCTTTAACCTCTCGTCGAACCATGCTGGTTAATCTACTTCATGACAGCGGCGGAGACAAGTAGAGTCAGGATGGACACTTGTTAACTCCCGACTCAATTGTTTTTCAAGAATTTACTGACATTTTACCGAAATTTTTTTTATACCATATTAAGAAAAAACTAAAATACCATGTTTTTGTGGAAATTCAAAAAACATCACGGTCGTCATTTTTCTTTTGGAGTTTCAGTCTGGGATCTGCCAAATACCCTAGCGACCCCTTTGATTTTATCTCCCTTTTGTTTGAGCAGAGCGTGAATAGCGAAAAAAAAAATTGGAGTTGACAATCCATTCTGCGGACCCCAAACTGGGACCGTAGAATGAAAGAGCAGACCTAGTCTTTTAAGCCGCATAATGAAATGACAGCCGTGGTTTTTCTCGAATTCCACATAAAAAGTGGTCTTTTAATTTATTTTTTATTTTATATCTTATTAAAAATATAAAATATTCTTAACCTTCATAATTATAAATTGTGTATATTTCTGAATTTTTTGTTTCTAAATTATACTTCTATTTCTATATATATTTTTTAAATTATAGAAATATACTTAATTTACAAAATAATTATAAAATTATGGGTCAACCAAAATATATTATCCCACAAGTAGAACTAGGGTGTTCCTAAGTTCACCAAACCTCTTTGTGAACTCAACTTCAAAATCTATTGGATTGGCTTCAAATGACGAATCCAGACCGTTGAAATCTGTCTATCTTACGAGTAATGCGTCTACATGTGAAAATTTAAAATTTTTGAAATAATTTTGTATAGAGTTAAGTGGTAAAAAAATGTTCAAAAAATGAATGCATTAAAAATTTATTTATAAACTTTTTAATTTTGACCGCTTGACTTGATACTAAATTAATTCGAAATTTTAAGTTTTTGCATGTAGACACATCACTCGTAAGGTATATGGGTTTCAACAGTTCAGATTCGTCATTTGAAGACAATGCGATATGTTTTAGAGTTAAGTTTACAAAAAGAACTTGATGAACTTAGCAATACCCTAGTTCTACCTGTCTCACCAAATGCAGATTCAAATGGAGACCATGGGATCAATTGACTCATATTTTTTTTTTCAAAATCCGGTTACTAGCATTGTATTTGTTATATATTTCAGTATAAAATACTATGGGTACTTTGAAACTGACCCGTAATTCCGTACTTTTGTTACAATTTTATATATTGGACTTCCATTTTTCTAAGAAAAAATTAACTATTTAATATGTGTAATTTTGAGACTTCTAGCGTTTTCTCTTAAAAAAAAATGAGTACATCTTCTCGTGAAAATCTCTCTCTCCGGCTGATGTACCCTTTTCAACGTGGGATTTCCATTGAATTTTTTTTTTTTAGTTTGTGTTTTGACTCTTAAATTTCTGTCTCGACTCCTGTATCCCACATTTCAAGTCTGGCTCCGCCTAGTCGCGAGAGAAGTTCAGTTTTAACTATCCGCGTGACTACAAGGTTTGCAAATTTTGGTATTGGAGCGGAGACTGCATAGTGTAAAGTGGGAAGAAGCAATATGTATTTACCTTTTTAGTGTATTTTGGTATTTATGGTTGAAATTTATTAGTCGAATTATTGAATCAGCCCTTCAAGTGTTAAATTACCAATTAATCCTTGCTATCATGATATTAACAAATGCTGCTTTTCATTTCAGGTTACTATGGTCATTTTGATTTTATAAAAAAAAATAGAATTTATAAAAGCAGCATGTGTAACAAATGGAATCACATCCTCTGCTGCAGTTTTAAAGTGCAGCAGAGTGCTGCACTTTAATATCATCCGTTAATTTTTGATCGGACGGACGAAATAAAATTTTTGCACGAATTTTAAAGCAAAATTAATACTGCCCCCTCCATCATCCGAGCACTCACCGGCTAGAGATTAAATCTGAGCTGTCCAAAAGTGCAGCACCCTGCTGCACTTTAAAACTGCAGCAGAGGATACGGATTCGTAACAAATGGGGATGGCCTACGGGCTGTAAAAGAATAATAAGAAATAAGATGGGGTTGCACTGTGTGTGTGTGTGTATGGGTTTGGGCCTTGCGGGGCGGAGAGATGGGCTAACAAGTCTAGCAGGCTTCTACAAAGAGGTCAGGGTGGAGAGGGAAGAATGGGAATCACATCCTCTGCTGCAGTTTTAAAGTGCAGCAGAGTGCTGCACTTTAATATCGTCCGTTAATTTTTGATCGGACGGACGAAATAAAATTTTTGCACGAATTTTAAAGCAAAATTAATACTGCCCCCTCCATCATCCGAGCACTCACCGGCTGGAGATTAAATCTGAGCCGTCCAAAAGTGCAGCACCCTGCTGCACTTTAAAACTGCAGCAGAGGATACGGAATGGATAATGTCTTGAAGAAGAGGTTGCGGCTAGAGTTGTAAACGGAGTGATTTCGGAATGGATAATGTTAATATCAAATTTAAATATTTTTAGTGGATAGATACGAATACGAATACGAAATGTTAAAATATAAAATTAAATTTATTTTAAACGGATACAAAATAAATAATTCACGAATACATATTCAACAAAATAAATAATTAAGTCATTTAAACTTGGGTGCGAAAAGTTTGAGTTTAGTTCAAAATTAAATTTGTTCCTATTTTATTAATCACTAAATTAATTCATTTTTAAACTTTTGATAGCCAATTTCTATAAAAAAAACACAATATCTTAGACTATATGTCGAATGAATTCGACAGATATTCTAGTCAGTATTTGATAAACAAAGAATTTATGTTTAGTTATCATGTTCTGATATCAAAGTATCAAATCCACATGCTTAGAGTGGAAAAAAAATACCATACTGTAATTAACACGCTATGATTTTGGTCCTCGAAGTACCGTGATTAAAATATCAAGAGACGGTTATGGTATGCGAATGGTCACATTATATGAGTCATTTTATGTCCAAACATGCCGTGTTCAACTATAATTGGTAACTATTTTTTCATAATTTAAGTTAGTTTATTCAAAATTCATCATTTTATCAAAATCTAATTGTCCTAATCACATGTGACTCGCGTGACCATATGCCGTAACTAAACTTTTGCGTGTCATGCCAAATTTTCAAAAGATGATTGTGGCACGAGACACGCGAGTCACAGCACGCAATTGATATGCGTGCCATGCCGTTCCATGACAGAGCTGACTCTGCCATGCAGTTTTTCCTACTCTGCGTTTGCTTTCATTTCATGGAAGCCACGTAATTGAATTACACAATATACAATCGATAGAAGACCAGAGAGACAGATGGAGTAATGGACGCACAAATATTATTGTCCGGATTGGTGATGTGTAATTAATCCCACAAGGAGTGGAGTAATAGTAATGAGTTGTGTATAAGGCCTTAGACGCTTGAAGTGCCAAATAGAGTAGAGTTTCTGGGGAGGCGCTTGAAAACTAAATAATTATAATAGCAAAATTAACATTTGAATTTGTTCTAATTTTTATAAGAATAACTTGTTCTAATAAGACAAAAAAAATTGATTCCCTATTCTAACTATTTTAATCCAATCAAACACCGAATAGTTTGTTCTAAATAACAGCTTATTTTCAACCCCAATCAAACATATCCTAAGAGCTTGCTCTAGTTGGAGTATGCGGAGAGAGGGAAGCGAAATTCATTGTGCGGAGTGGATATTTCACCAGACCGCGTCTGACCAAGCGGTTCACCTACTCCAGAATGGGTGAAAATGGAGAGAGAGTGTACGGGGGCGACACTGTGCGAAGAAGAACGCTATGTTGAATTTTGACGAAATCTTTCACTTCTAAATAAGAATGAAAATGAGGTGAAATGGCGTCGTTTACCTCTCTTCTCGTTCCAATAATGAAATTTCACCTTTATTTTGTGGAGCATAGCCTAAATGTGCAGCTAAATCACGATATTGCTCTTGAATACTAAAGCAGTTCGTGTATTACCCGCTTTGTAGTTTGGAGCCCCCTTCAGTTCAATTTGGATATCCAATCCGTTTATATAGCCCCTACAAATATTCGTATTAGGTCTAGGTAGTGTTCTCCGTACTACTAAAATTATTCGGATCAACACTCGCGTATTATCCAATCCATTTAATTTGAATACGGATAACAACCGAATAACCCGTTAGAGGAATCCATCGAATGCAAATTTCTCTCGATATTTTGAACAGTAGTTTAGTTCGGTTGAGATTCTAAACTACAATCTTTGACTTAAGCTTTGGACCAATCAAACAATGCTGCGTGGCATTTTTTCTTTCTTTTTCCAAGGTGTGTTGATATTTCTGGAAACAAATTTACTGTGATTCTTAGAAATTGCAGGATTCTGCTTTTCCATATCAAGAAATTGATTTTTCTGAACAAATCTAAAAAAAATTAAAAAATTGAATATAGAAAAGTAGGCTCTTGCGATCTTGAATTGCGGCAAATTTAATTTCGATATTTCTAGTGTCATATCACAATTTGGTCACACGAGACGTGTCACATACGGTGTAATACGTACTTTAACATGTTTTGTGCCTGTATGTGTTTCAGCACAGTATCTGTCGTGTCTACTTTTGATACAATATTTACACATTGAATTGGTAAATAAATATGCTGTTATTTCTTTGAAATAACAGGAACCTATTATTATAATTTCAATCGTTTAAATTTTTCATGCATAATTTTTTTTTTAATGGTGGACGGTAAAGCTGTCAACGAATATATATTAAAATACTGATTAAAAAGGTTATTCACAAGGCCCAGCTCTCTAATCTCCACACATTTACAAGACTATACGCAAATTTCAACAAATAAATTTCGTGGTATGCAAATTTTAATAAAGATCAACAGTTCAGATTAGAATAACAAGTTCCTGTTACTACTTCAAAATAATAGCAGATCTATTTTCCATTGAATTGGCCGAAATCTAAGCATCGGACGTCTGCGTTATTATTGCCTGAGATGACACGTGACATTTCATGTGTGCAATGTCTAAATCCGTGACATGTCATGTCGATGCAAGTAGAGAAGCAGCTTGATAGGGATAGAAAAGGTAGTCTCCTCAACCATTATTTTAATGTGCAACAGCTAATAGAACTAAACTGAAAAGAAAATTAATAGAAAACGGAAACTGTTCCTTCAGGCTCATTGTACAACAGCAATATATACAGAGGAGGGATCAAGTTACATCTTTTTTTTGACACATTTTGACGTCTATCATTTTCAAAGTCCAAATAGTTGATCCAAACCGTTCAACATGATTGATATACTAAAATGTGCTTGGAGATCAAATTTTACATTTTTTTGAATTTTTTTACTATTTATTAAGATGGTTACAAAATCGTTGTTTTCGGACCATTGAAAAGCAGCGATTTTGTAACCATCTTAATAAATAGTAAAAAAATTCAAAAAAATGTAAAATTTGATCTCCAAACATATTTTAGTATATCAATCATGTTGAACGGTTTGGATCGACTATTTAGATTTTGAAATCGCAAAATTAACCTATAAAAATAATAATGTCGTAATGTGTCAAAAAAAAGAGTGTAATTAGATCCCTCCTCATATATATATCCGTGGTTCATTGGAACAATTATCATACTTATCAATTCATTTTTTTTTATTGATTTCCGTCTGGACAAGGCTGGGCTCTGGGTCAGAAGTAGACAAATCCGTTTTATAGGGATAGGCAAACCCAAAAAAGAATCTGATTAAAAAAAAAATACCTACCCCTGTTGTATGCTAGTCTCGCCACTGTTTGGAACGGGTTTGTCTGATTCGAATATGTGACAATATATTCCAAAGTGGAGCGCACACATTCGATAAAATATTTGAATTCCGAGACTATCTCGAACGACGAAATCGAACGGTTCCAATCCAAAATTCAAAAAAAATTGAGTTACTCTAGGGGATCCGGACCCATTTTAATGTCCATAGTTAAAAGAAGAAGAAGATTATATTTTACCACTTTATTTATTTGGGTTCAGACTCTGCTATTGCATGCGAGTCCAAGAATTGTGTAGTGTGAGAAGGCAACTGAAACTAGAAACCAGTTGGAACTTGAGCACAGATTCAATTGTAAGTTTATAACCCTTTGTGAGAAAGGCAATCTAATTCATGGCCATAACCATTTCCTCAACTCGATACCAATTGAAACTTGAGCACATTCAATTATGAGGTGTTGGATTTATTAATTAGTACATCCATTATGGAAAACCCGAATTCAAAAAGTGACCTGTTATAAAAGGGTGCAGACCCTTCATGAAAATGTGCATTAGTATTATATAAGCCCTATCCTTATCTCTCTTCATTAACAGTCAGAAAAACGTATGTATAGTGACAGCCAAAATTAGAGAGAAAAGATAGAGAGCACCAATAAACACTCTGTTAAGACAAGAAGGTTTTAGGCTGTGGAAAACGCAGGGCTTCCGGCTACGGTTTGTGATTCCTTGAAAAACCAGTGATACTGCTACGCTCGCAAGATCCGCTTCCGCACGAAGATTAACGGAGATTTAGAAATAAAAATATATAAAAAAAAAACAGCAGCAAAGCACATGGCATTTTTTTTTTCAAAGTTATTATCTTGGACGGCATTTTTTTTTGTATATTTTGCTAGTTATTTTTACGTTTTGCCCATGTAACATTCTAATAATGCATCTCATATTCCAATACAACCATATAAGGCTATTTTGGTAATTTGAATATAGTTATTATATATAATATCACATTCTATATTTTGTTTATTCAGCACATTCATCTAACTATTACTTCTCATTTCCAAACACAAAAAACATCAAAATTGAATTGGGGGATTTCATTTTTATCCGTTTAAACTTTATTCAACTTACAAATTATTATGGACTAAAGCTAGTGCAGAAGACTTGGTGAGCATAATTTCAAAATCTATTGAATTGATTTCAGACGAATCTAAACCGTTGAAACCGATCTATTTCACAAGTGATGCGCGCACATGCAAATTTTTCAAAATTTCAAATTCAATTAGTAAAAAATGCGAACATTTATGAGTTATTTTAATGCATTTATTTTTTATATTTTTTTACCTCTTGATTTTGTACCTAATAAATTTGGAAATTTGAATCACCTATCGCCAGGATTCTAAATAACTAGTTATAGCTACGCAATAGCTTTTTTGGACCTCAAAAGCCATAACTCTATTAACCGCTTTTCTTTTATATTGATTCTAAATAGATAGCTATGGTTGCGCTGTAGCTTTTTCGGATCTTAAAAGCTATAGCGCTATAATCGCTATTTAGAACCTTGCCTATCACTCATTAAGTAAATCAATTTTAACGATTTGAATTTATTGTTTGAAATCAATCTAATAAATTTTAGAATTATACTCACTAAGCCTTCTTAATGAGCACAACCCAGACTAACTTTACTCATTATTAATTTATTACTACGATACTAACATTGACTTTCCTCTTATTTCCCTTTATTGCTTGCTTGTGTTGCTTTGGATCCCCTGGATCCACCTCAATACTAAGATATTTGCATTTGACATTGACGGGGAAAGAGAATATCACATTTAATACTGGTACCAAGATCACTTTTACGTTCATTTGAGAATTTGAGTTGGTCCTGCCCGCAAATAAATCGAACTGTAAAAAAAAAAATATACTCCAAGACTAAAATAATTATTATGGTTTGTGTTAGATTGACAAGTGCAGTTTAGCTGTTTAGGTCTGATGGGTATTAAAAGTAAATTTGGGTCGGGTAAGCGTTGGAGCTGTCTGATGAATTTTAAAATTGGTGCGTACCAATCTCACAGTAGAGACACGAATTTTAAAGTGCATCAGACAACTCTGATACCCATGAGACCCAAATTTACTTTCAATAATCATTGGACCTACACTTTTCTCTATATTACAGTTCATGCAGTTGCGTTTATTTTTAAATCAACGCTCAAAATAGAGAAAGTAAAATCCTACGATCCGAGTTAAAATATCAGCATTAATGGAAAGCTCATTGGATTCGATTTCTTTTTCAGGGGCATGTAACATGTTGGTTCTCACGAGAATTCACTGGACAAAATTTCATAGCACGAGCCCTTCAAATAAAGATTGCATAGAACATTAGAACCACTAATTTAATAGAAAAAAAAATGTGCTGTCTTTATCATAGGAAACCAACCGATTATTAATTACCAGTCGCTCATGAGTCCCATCTTTGGTTATATTTTCTCATCGTGTCCGCAAGTTTTAATTCAAGCGGTTTAATTATGCCTTCAAAAATTCAATTAAGCAAATAAATCTTAATTTCAACTTAATTGTATCGATGCAGATCAGATATCATTCCTTCGTATCCGCATCGGTAATTTTTTTACTGGCGTGAATTTATTGCTAACAAACATATTTGTTAAAATTGTTCGCCGTTACAGTTGAATACATTATAATAATGTTAGATTTTTCTAACATTTAATCTGTTTATATATTATTTTATTGAAAACCACTAAAGTTAAATATCATTTATATTTGCTTAAACATATCAGTACACCGTACTTAGAAGGGTGTGGATAAAAATTAAACAAATATCGTGTAAACTCAAGTGAAATTAATTGGTTTTACTTTGTTCTTGGGGTTTTGCAACATTACCAATCCATCACTAGGTATCCGACTCTGCTGCTTGCTAAATTGGCAAGCTGGATTATGTTTTTCTAAATCAAACTATTGAATTTTTTTTATGCACAAATTTCAACACATATTAATAGTTTGATTTGAAAAAACAGGATCCTGCTTGTTAATTTGGCGAACTGCGAATTCCGATCCCCATCACCAGGGACAGATGTACTTGGCAATTATTTTGATGATTTACACTAAATATATCTTGCTGCAATTGATAATTTTGCTGTATATAATTAATTTAAATCCCATATGTATTAAAAAAACATTTCAATTTGACACTCGTACGGTCCTACTTATTAAGTAATAAGTTTATTAAATTAACTAAAAAATAATTAGCAAGTTATATTTATTAAATATTGCTTACCTCCGCCTGTCTACCATACAACAGGCTCTGATTATTATTTCTAGATCGCCGAATCATTTGCTCGATTCAGACAAACCGCCTTTTAATAGCTGATGTTTATGCTGCAGGTACGTTGGGAATGGCATTATAAAAAGAATAGTGGCTTAAACCAAGTTAACAATTATTATTATTTTTTTTTTTGGTGACGAATTGCCCGTAGCGGTAGGCAAGTCAAGGAATTCATCGTCTCTGTTCATGGAATCATGGCTAGAAGGTTTTCTTACTGCCTATTTCCTCCTGTTCGTAAGTACTGGAGACATCCCTAGTTTCACCTCCCCAGCGGCTGGTGATGTTATGTTTTTTTTTTTGTTCTTCTTCTGTTTTTGTCTAAACTGAACTTTAAAAGGGTTCGTAATTTACTAATAACTAATTTGCTTGGTAGATTGTAAAAAATAACTTGTGATTTTCAAAATCTGATAGTTGAAATATAATTAATATTTTGCGCATCATGCATATAAAAATCAATGGAATTAGATATTTATTTCATTGTAAAATTTGCAACAGTTTATATTAAATAGCATTAAATAAAATATAAAATAACATCCAAGTTGTACAAAAAACTGACAAGCAGTCTATATATAAGGTTAAGAAAAAAAAAATGTGATGATTTTTATTTTGAAATAAAATTATTTGACTATCATTTATTTTGATAGTATTGACAATATTAAAAAATAAATTTAACAACAATATTGGTTTATACTGGACATGGAACATCAAGAGTTTTTCAGCCCAAAAGAGAATTTGCACACACATTATTTTGTTAGCTCGTGCAACATAAGACGTGTTAGAGTAAATTAACGTGGAATTCTGTAGGTTTATTTGTTGGATCCCATGCTCATTGAATGTCATCCTTACAATTAGAATGCAACATAAGGTTGCCTAAATTTACAGACTAATACTGTAGATATGAAATGCATGATGAACATGTCGTCTCTATAAAAATAAGATTTGATGTATGTTTTACTGCTATCAAATGACATGAAATTTCAACGACCTAAATTTAACATTTTACAAATCAAGATGCATTGTTAGATAATGCTGAAATTGTATAAGGTTTTATTGTTAGACTGTATATATGTCAGGTAATATAATTATAAATCCACCTAACCTTTTTTTTTCATTTTTTTTTATTTGATATGCATAGTCATTGTTAGAGTTGTCAGAATAACTATTGTCAAATAATTCATGCTCTTTAAAATAAATGATTTAATTTGAAACGATACTATCGATGTTGTCAGATTAAGTTGTCGTTAATGGATCCAAAACCTCAGTCCTAAAAAAAACTAGCAAGAGCAATCCCTTACTTCCAAAATAATTGAATTATTATATCGGAGTTCAAGGTTGGACCAGGAGGAATTTCAATGCACGAGTACTAAACGAGGTTGAGATAATAACGGAGTTTGAATTTATCAATCTGAAATAATTTAGAGTATGACATAATTTAATAATGATTAGATATTAAAGAATTTTATTTTTGTAATATTTTTTTTACAAATATTAACATCAAACATATTTTTTTTAAATAATTATGGATCAAGAAAGGGACGAGTGCCTCTTTCTGTCCAAGCGTGATTATGTCATGAATCACGATATAATTAATATTTTTAAATTTGAATTTGAATTTTTTTCTAAGAAAATAATTTTATGGATTTTCAAACAACTTATGTTTTTAGTAAGGATTGGCAAAGGCTTGACATGAAAGACAAATTCCAATAAATCGATGTAGTTAAACAATTTCAGGAGGTGGATGGAGAGTAGAGAAAGGGAGGGAATGGAGAGAAAAATAAAGTTTTCCGAATTGTGTTTGGTTGATTAAATTATGTTGGAGGCGAATGGTATAAGAGGTTAAAAGTTTAACCTTGCATAATTATGATTAATATAATCAATTTTCTACCAATTTGAGGTGCAACGGATAGAAATAAATTTTGTTGCAAATATTTTTTCAGAAAATATGACACAAATACCTAACTCTATATCTTACCTATATAATTTTCATCTAAATTTATTTGTCACAAATATACAATAACCACTTAATTTTTCATTAACCTTCTAAAATTTAATTAATCAAACAAAAAATAAAATGAAAAAACAATTCTCATTAATTATCCAAACACCAAAAAAAAAAAAAAAATATATATATATATATATATATATATATAATATATATATATGAGTAAAGCTAATATGCACTTAAGTGCACGTGCACTTAACCCTCGGACCGTCCGATTAGCTTTGAGATCCGTGCTACACGACTTTTAAAGAAATCGGACGGTCCTAGAGTTAAGTGCACGGTGCACTTAAGTGCATATTAGCTTTACTCTATATATATATATTAATTTTCCATTCCATTCTTCATCTCTCTTCTCTTCCACTACTCTCCATCCAAACAAGGTGTTAGTTACAGCAACTCAGCAAATTTTGTGCAAAAACATTTTTCTAGTGCTGCTAATTTCACACTGGTTACCAGGTGGAGTAGTGCATAATGGAGAGTAATGAAATCATATACCGTGGACCCACATAATGGGTTAATAAATGGCTCAGATCTGTCGTCTATTGATGTTTGTGCTGACGTGGAGCAATCGAGTCTGACCTCTTCCAAGCCCTCGTGCACTGTCCTTGGATACTCTTTTTCCCGCTTCCCGAGGTTTCTTACCTGTTGAGTGGAGAACTCAACAGCAGACAGCATTATCTTCTTTAATTTTTGTGACACGTCATACTCTATGGCGAGTTTAGGCTGGTTTCTGTTCAGTGATATATTTCACAGGTTCGGACGAAACGGAGTATACGACCAAAGCAGCTTTTGAATTCCTCAAATGCCCCAGCCTACTTCTCAACAGTTTCACTGCCTTTCGAGGAACCCTTTATTTCTCCCAAGGGTAGATAAGTAACTTCATGGTTTACTCCAATATTAACCAACCACGGTTTCCAAAGACCAACAAACGAAAAGACACACTCCAGTAGCGGGTCCATTATCTCACGCTCCCTCTCTCCAACGTCTCACTCTCTCTCTCTCTCCCTCTTCTCCCTCTCTTGTATTGTGCTCGCCTCTTTTGTAGAGCTCTATCTTCGTGCGTGCTTGTGTGTTTCTAGGTTTTGAGTTTCAAATTTGGGCGCTTTTTTTCGACATTTCTATTTTTCGTCCAAAGGACAAAAGCCTAAAAGAGAGAAAAGATTTGGTTAGACGGGGGAAGAAGTGAGAACGCCACAATGCCATCCGATCTACCTCACTAAAACCGTAATACATGCCTCAGCGCCTCGCCACCAGCGGAAATCGCCACCGTCGCCGCCCGTCAGGCGGTGCCGGTGCTCGGAGGAGCGGACCCTCCACTCCTCTCCTCAGTTGGAGCTTAGAAGACCCGGTGAGCTTACCTCCTGATGGAATTTCTAAACCTGAGAAGAAGTTGCCGAATAACCGCGCAACAAGTGGCGATGCAGCTAATGGAGGTGAACCGCCTAAAGATTTGTCTGTAAGGAGACTCGCCGCGGCCGTCTGGCGTCTACAACCGCCGGAGTTCGTTGCCGCTGGCGGAGGTGACGGCGGAGGTGCTGGGCTCGGGAGATGTTCAATGGTGGACTCTGAGGTTAGTATTTATTTCTTTCATTTAACTCTGATTCGGGATTTGAACTTTCAATGGTTTCTCGTCTGTTTTGTGGTGATTCAGTAAATAGGGAGATTGTTTCTTCGCTATATCTACAATCTTGGGATAAAAGAGGGAAATTTCAGGCAGATTTCAGAGATCGACTTAATTTTATGTCAGGCTTAGTTACCGCCGTTCAAATTTTGAATCTTGAAACGAAAGAAAATTTTAAATAATGCCACTTTTCCAGCGACTTAAGATTTGATCGAACTAAAGAGTAATAAATCTTTTCTGGTTATTGATTTCAAACCTTCTCTTCAAGTACACTGTTTCAGTCCATGTAGCTGGTTAGGTCAATGCTACAGAGTGGCCTTTAAATGGACTGTTGAATCATTGTATGTGAAATCCTGTAATTGAATTGGCTTTAATTAACAAATGGGTTCTGCATCATTAATTGTTCAAGATGATTGCACTTTATATTAAATTAGCTAACTGTGATTGGGTTGCAAATACTTTGGAATTAATTTTTTAATTCGTAGCAAATAATTCAAAATTTGAAAGTTTTACCTCTCTATAGCATGCATTAATTATACGTTACATTCATTTTCTTATTTTTCTTTGTTTCAGGCAATACCAAGGCATCTTCATGTGCAGCTACTCAAACCAGCCAACCAAAGCTTCAACCACATCCCTAAAACAGAGATTTCTAGCCCCAATTCAGTTTTAAACCCCACATATTGTGATTTTAACAAGGTAAATTTCAAATTTACATGTTCTGATAATTCATATATTGTGGGAGGATTTTTGAATAATAATTTGATTTAGTGCTGTTATCTCCCAGATAATTTGTAGTTTTCTGAGTGAGGTCTAAGATACATAATTCCAAGTCAAGCTCTCTTCAGTCTCTCTCTAGTATAATAATTTTGCAGTCAGTTTGGATAATCCACTTTTGAGAAAGAAAGCCAGCAAGCCCACATCTTATTCCAACAGACGAATTGCCGGGTCTTTATTTCAAAGCAGCTGCCAATTCGTTTTGTAGTTTTGGCATTAATTTGGTTTTCCTATTCCCTTATTAAATACAAAAAGCCTTTGTTGCTCTGCTACTTTACATCCAGTTACAGTAATAACTTATTTACCTATAATATCTACAAATACAGATTGATTCAGCCGAGAAAGCAACAAAGTGGGACCCGGAAAGTGCACATTCATCAGAAGAGGGTGCATACAAACTCGCAACCCAATTAAACCTGACAGAAAAACCAAATGAGACGAGCATAGTTTTGGATCTCCAACTTGAACTCGAACAAGCCTGTGCCAAGATAACCAAACTCGAAACTGAGAAGCATAATGCAAAGAAGAAAATTGATAGCTTTTTGAATAAAATTTCAGAAGATAAGGCTGCTTGGCGTAAGAGAGAGCATGAGAAGGTTAGAGCTGTAATAGATGATATGAAGGCCGAGCTAGAAAAAGAGAAGAAAACCCGTAGGAGGTTAGAGGTTCTAAATTCCAAACTTCTAAGTGAGGCAAAAGAAAATAGATTGTCTTCGAAAGAATTGATACAAGATTATGAGAAAGAAAGAAATAATCGGGAATTGATTGAAGAGGTTTGTGATGAACTGGCTAAAGAGGTAGAGGAGGATAAGATTGAAATCGAAACATTAAAACAAGAATGTTATAGGATTCGAGAAGAAGTTGATGAAGAGAGAAAAATGTTACAGATGGCTGAAGTTTGGAGAGAAGAGAGGGTTCAAATGAAACTCGTGGATGCCAAAATTACCCTTGAGAACAAGTTCTCTGAATTGGATAAATTGCAAAAAGAACTGGAAAGGTTCCTAATTGAATCCCAAAATTGTAAAAATGGGGAAGTTGAGGTGGCAAAGAAGGCTGATGATCTATTGAGGACTGTAAATTCGGTAACTAGAGATAAAGAGATTGATGGGTTAATTTACGAGCCACCTCATGATCCTGAAGATATAATTACCATTTTTGAAGAGCTCAAGGGGATTGAGTCCTGTTGTAAAAATAGCCCGGGAAAAGACCCTGAATCGGAAATCCAAGTGGCAAGCCCTGATACGGATATATTTCTAGAGAACCCCAAAAAGTTATTTGAAAGTGGGATTTCAAATGATAGTGAAGCCGAGGAAGTGACCAGTTGGGAGACAATTAGCAGAACTGAAGAGGGGTTGGATTCAAGCAATTCAAATGGAGGAAGCGAACTATCAGTTAATAACCAAAAACTCCGTGAAGAAATTCAAAATGCAGTGAGTGGAATCGATGAGATAAACCAAATGTATTCACCTGATAACAAGAAACAACCGAGGAAAAAGGAATCAGCAATTTCGAGACTTCTGTGGAAACCTACCCGTCAGAAAAATCGAGAGATTGAAGAGGTGCTAGATCCTAGGCTTTCCAATGCCAGGATTTCAAATGCACGGATTTCTAATGCAAGAACTTCAGTTGGGAACTACTCACCAGAAGTGGGGTTGCACGAAATTGGACTGAGTCCTTCGCAGAGCCTGGGGGACCATTGGAGTTCGCCGGATTCTGTGAATTTGCAATACCCAAGGGGGTTTAGAGGTTGTATCGAGTGTCCACGTGGCATGCAACAGAAGCACAGTTTGAAGGCAAAATTAATGGAGGCAAGAATGGAAAGCCAGAAGGTTCAATTACGTCATGTACTAAAACAAAAAATTTGATTGTAGGATTTTGAAGATTTCAGTATTCAAGGAATAATCGTTTAGAAATGCATGTCCATTTCATATTAGATGTAATAGTATTTTCGGTTGAGATGTTTAGAATTCGCTTTATGTTTTTAGCATGTTGACCTTTATCCCTGTATGAATATTAATTGAAATAGTCTTCTTTGAGAACTGTTCCTTCAAACTATTAACAAACTTAGAACTTGCGCTTCAAGATAATGATTGATACATTAGCAAATATGTTCCTGTTGTTTGAAACAGATCACCTGCTTACCACCACATGTACCGAGAAAAGATTGCATGTATTTGCCTCACATTGGAGTATATGCCTTTTCTGCAAATAGTAAGGTTTTGGGCCAGGGTCTGGTAGGGGGTGTCAACGGATATGGTAAGAATTGGACAGAAATATTTTCATATCCGTATCCGTTACAAATTGTTTTTACCCGTGTTATACTCTTACTTGCTATGGTTGTCAGATGACGAATGGTAGTGAATAAATAACGCATATTACTAATGTAATAATTATTTTATTATTTATTAAATAAAATATTAAAATTGAAAAAAAATTATGATCGTTCTAAGCATAAGTAAACTAATTAAATTACTCTTTTCAATGCTTATTAATATATATGGAGGATGGCTAATATACCAACGTTGGTATAGAGCAGTTCGAAATACCAAGTGGATTTTGTGATTTTGAAGTCTAAATTATTGGTTTGAAGTGCTTCACGTGTTCTCTATATTGAAATGTGCTTGAAGACCAAATTTGACATTTTTTGGAAAAAATTTTTACTATTTTTTTTTGGATTTTTGAAAATCACAGTTTTCATATAATTTTTATTTATTTTTTAATCATATTAAACTGTGTTTTTCAAAATTCCAAAAAAATAGTGAAATTTTTTCAAAAAATATAAAATTTTGTCTCCAAGCACATTTCAATATGGAGAACACGTTGAGTACTTCAAATCAATAATTTGAATTTCAGAATCACAAAAACTCACTTGGTACAATGAATTGCTCTATACCAATGTTGGTATATTGACCAACCTCAATATATATAATATATATAATTTTTTCTTATAATTATCCGATTGGGAAACGGGTACAAAATAGACTTTATCCGTACCCTTACCTGTTTAGATAACGAAAAAAAAAAAATCTTTACTCATATTTGATATGTTTACGAAAAAAAAATCTTATCCAACCCGTCTTATTGGATACGATATAGGTTGGATAAACGGATAAAAGTGCCATTAACATCTCCAGAGTCAGGGACCCACGGTATGGATTCATATCACTAAGTTAATATTAAATATTTCTGTTTAGATCCGGACTGTTTCATTAGAATTCACACAACTATTGAAGGGAACCAATGCATTCCACCATTGGTCTGATTGGTTCGGATTTTGATCAGGTTTCCAATTAAAACAGAAATATTCTGTTACCTCATAGAATATGGACCCCATACCACGGGGGTCCAAATTAAAACAAATATTTGTGTAGAACATTCTTCCTTTTATATGTTCAGTGAAAAACGAAAGTGAAAGAAAAAATTCGCCAATGATAGTCTGCTACGTGTAAATTTTATATAAACTTTTGAAATAAAAATTTGCACTTTCTTATAAATTTATTTATATGGTGAAATATTGTGCGCCAAACGAACGAAACCTGTTTACTCGCTATAAAACATGTCTCCGAACCAAAGAACTCGTCCGTACCATTTCTATATTTAAAAAAAATCTCAATTTTATAGTCAGTTCTTATCTTTAAATTCATTACCAAACAACAGAAATGTGTGTTCGGCATCACGTACAAGGCACATATTAAACTGCTGCTTGAAAAATCAGTAATTTCCTTTTATGGGACTCATACAAGATTTGTTTTACTCAAGCGAATTCGTTCTATTTGTAGCTTAATCTATAACATAGTACAAGATCTGAATACGGACCCAAAAAATTTAAATAAACACGCATGCAATTAAAAAAAAAAAGCATCAACAATAACTTGTGCTAATTGTTCACTGCAGTCCACAGCCTTTGTACAATCTGATACATGAGAAGATGAATTCAGTTCACAGAAAATCAATCAAAAGCTAATTGTTCTAATATTAACGAACAATTATTTGCAAGAAAATGTGAATTAACTACTAAGCTGTGAAATGCGAGAAAGGTAAAACAGGTCCTACTACTTGTACATAATTTTTGGATCCACTTAAATTGCCAATTATCTTTACATTTACACATTGCTTTGCTTGTAGATCTTGGTATCCAGCACTTGTTTCCCACACATTGCACAGACACCTTTCAATAACAAAAATATAAAAAAGGAAAAAAATACTTCAGAAAAAAAGGAAGAATACTGATTACATATGTCAGTAGATTATACTAGGAGATGACATCCAAAGGAATATAAATAATTGATACTTTGTCAACAAAACAAGATCTAAATTGAAAACAAGACAAGGATATATGGTTGGAGATTTGAATCTTTCTGTTATACTTGACAACTACATTGTTTTGTGACAGGTCAATTTTTTTGTTTGGATATTCTGTCAACAATGTAGCTTAAATGAAGGTTACATATTGAGTTACAGCAGAAATTTTCAATCACAAGGAAAAGATAGGGTTCATGATACAGCGCAAATAATGACTACATACCTTTGGAATAAGCACAGGTGTGACAGTACTTGCCTTCTTGGTGTACTTGTTGTTTGCATATCATGCACTTGGTAAGAGTACTACCGTATGGGGACCATCTACCCGGCAATTAAACAAAAATTATATGAATGAAATCAGTAAATCATTTTAATAAAGAGACTCATCATAAAAAAGGAACAGAAGCTCATTTGGTGTGATGCAGATCAGAGAGAGATCTCAGATCTTTGAACTTTCAGGTTCTTTTCTGGTGGTAATTAGTTTGATTATTATGTAACTGGGATGCTTTGTAGGGCACAGAAAATAATCACCCCAAATCCTTGATTAACCCAATTGCCCTAATCTCTGAACAGTTCCCATCTGTCTCTATGAACTGATTTATCATCTCAGCATAAGATCAAAATTAAACAAGAAATAGAAATTGACTTTCAAGAAAGGACGAACCTTTTCTTCTTAGAGAGTAGCTTATTCTCATTAATCTTGCGACCACCGCCCTCTGTGGTGTTGCTTGCACCTTCCTTCCACTTGTCCGGTACGATCACCTTCCCCAATTTCTTCTCACCTGAAGAAAACAAAAAATAAAAAAAATAAAAAATCGAAGGTAAGACAAAAAAGAACTCAAATTTAAGGTTCCTCTAATACGAAATTGCAGAATAAATCTTCAATTAGATGCGCAAATTGAAAGGTGTTCAGATCTTACACTTCCCACAGACCATATTGTCTCTACTACTAGTTAGGGTTTCGTTCTTGGTAGAGGAGGGAAAGCTTCGTAAAGGCGAAACCACAGCACGGTAAAAGGAGGAGACGAGATAAATTAAATTGGGTTTTGTCGATGCCGGTGCATAAATGGGCTATACGGCCCATGTCTTGGTATGTATGCTATTTTGGATTTGTGGGTAGCTTAATGATATAGCCCAAGCCCAATATAATACGAGTACAACTTATCGTTGTTGGAGAAGAATAGCCTGTTTTGGGTCCATATTTAGGATCGGAATCTGCTGCTCGCCAAATTGGCAAGTAGGATTCTGTTTTTCTAAACCAAATCATTAATCTGTATTGAGATTCATGCATGAAAAACATGACAAAAAATTAACGGTTTGATTTGAAAAAGTATGATCTTACTTGCTAATTTGGCGAGTAGCTCATATTTAGATGTTTCAGAAAGAGTTCATCAATTATCACTCCATTAAAAATGTTTTTAAGTTTTCATATTTTTTAGTTGTATTACATCATTACTATTTTTATCGGTTCAGTTTACCATTTTTTTTTTCATATTTTGATTGTATGACTCTTATATCGTACTTGTCTTTTCTATTTGGAAGTCTGTATGATGCGTCTAAGGTATAACGTGATTCTTAAAAACACTATAATTTTTTTATTATTCCTCCTCTCTGTTGAATTATTTTGTTGTTAATATTTTTTTTTAAGAATAGTCAGTAGGTATAGGGATGGATTCAGAATTTTCGTCAGGGGGGGCAAAATAATATTGAATTGGGTTTAAATAACTAAACGGGTCCAAATCCATTAACTAATTAAGTATTTAATAAAAAATAATGCTTTAATTTATACTTTTCGATGCTCTGATTTGTAATTTCTGATATTTCAATCTATAATTCTAATTATTAATTATAATTGAAGAAATTTACTTTAATTTTAATCCTAAATTTAACCCGAACTACAAATTAAACATCCAGCGGGGGCAAAAATTTTTTTCAGAGAGGGGCAGAGTCGATCGAAATGTCCCAACTTCCACTAAAACGCAAAATCCAGAGAGAAGGGGGTAGCTGCCCCCATTGGATACACTTAGAGTCCGCCCCTACGCACACACAACACCTCAAAATCCTGCTCCTATGCAGGATCAAACCTTTGCCTTCCCGTAGGAGAGTGAGTGCCTTTACCCCTTGCACTAGACAGCGATGGCGTTGTTAATCATGTTATTATCATTTTTGTGTATCTTTTATCTTTCAAAAATGATATTTCTTAATGTTCAAATTTTAATAAACGCAAAATATTTTTATAGAGCTTATATTATTATAAAAATAATATTTTTCAATAGATATTGTTTTGGAGCGACTTTTGAGAAAAAAGCCGTAGTATCATACAAACAAGAGGAGTACATTTGAAGCTGCCAATGTTCATATTCGAATTGGATCCATGTTTAGTTATAATTTATAAAATTTAATCAATTCACCATTTCAACTGATTTCGAATTTAATTTTAATCATATCCTAAACATTTAATAATTTTTTAATTGGAGAAGAGTATCCTGGGTTTTGGACCAAAGTGATTATTATGCATTGTAAAAAAAAATTTGAACGTAACTTTTGTTTAACAAACTTATAACATAGCCAGATATCCTTGTATAAGAAGGCTGGAGGGAACGAAAGAATAAAATTCAATCATAGATATATATTGATAGAATCATGTTCTCAAGGTTCTAACTTAAAGATTTTTTAAGGCTTCATTAACCGAGATTCGGACTTCTAAGGGGCCAGTTCAGAATCAATGCAAAAAGTCCGGGACCTATTAAGAACTAAGCCCAATAAAATAGGCCTCACGGCCACAAAAGATACAGTTTTTTAACCGACGTTGGCAAGCGCCGCTTGATATGGAATAATCGACCCCACGATCTCCCTTAACCACTCCCACGATCTACCGACCGACACAGGATAGCAGTTAAGGAATAAGCCAAAAAGATTCATAGAGCAAAGATCAAATTTTCTACTTACTCCACACTAAGAGAGATATCGCATAGAAAGTTCAAATATCTTCAATCCTCACCCTGTTTCCTGAACCTATTACACTTCGGTTTGTCGCCCCAAGACAGAACGAACCCAATTCACAAACCAGCTCATCAATATTTTTTTTATTATATATCTGAGGATAATGAAACAAATCAGACGGATTGTACCATAAATAATGTGGCAGCAAAGAAACTTGAAGGCTGAACTCTATCTATGTATTGTAAAATTTTCTATCAAAGATTTTGTAAAAAGAATTACCATATTTTTATTCCAATTTCTGTGAAACAATAGTACCTTGATGCATGCAAAACTGCATGCTCCTAAATGGAAAATAAATTTTTTAGATTGTTATTGTTTAAAGACAGAAATTTGGGTCTAATGACCATCGGACTTAAATTTGCGTCTGATAGATACCATAACTGTCTGATTCGCTTTAAAATCAGTACACACGGATATTAAAGCGGACGCACACGAATATTAATGCAACATGCACAAATTTTAAAATTGATCGGACGGTTATGAAATCATCGTACTCAGTTTGAGTCTGATTGGCATCGGACCCAAACTGCTCTCTTGTCTAAAACTGATTTTAGTTATCTTTGAATGTAATTTGTGCAACTTCAATTTCTCTATTTTAACAGCTCACATGATAATTAATGACTCAATGTGGTATTTAAAAAAACCGATTACACATGCACACACACACATGTACAAACTCTAAACCGTGTATTCTGAGCCTCTTGAGGCGCTAGCACACCGATCTGAACCCAAACAGTAAAATCTTTCCTAAAACCGCTGGCGTTTTGAACCCAAACCTCGCGTCCAACATCGCTCGCGAGTTCCTCTGGTTTTCAAAATCTCATTCCCTCCTTCGCTTTTCCCTCCTATATTTCCCCCCCAATTTTTCTAGAGCACTCAGTTCCCCAACAATATCTCCCGTTTCTCTCTCCCTCGCGTGCACTCACTCTCTCCGCCTCAACTATGAAGAAGCGACCCATCTTTCACAGACGAGGAATCAACCTCAAAAACCACCACCGGTTCCTCCGACCAGGTGCTCTTGCTCGGATCCGGGACAACAAGTTGATCTCTCTCTCCGTACACCGATCGACACCGTTCGTTCTTCTATCACCGCCTCCCTCTCCACCACGTCAGCAATCCGCTGCTGCCGATCAGCAAACAGCCGGTTCTCCTTGCTTCCTTGGAAAGAGAGTGGATGGACCGGTTTGTCCCCAGAGGAAGAAGCTATTCGCTTCCAAGTATGTGTTGTTGGTGCCGTCGTCTCCTAATCTAGCATTTCCAGTTGTGGATCTATTTGGATCTGATGTGGTTGCTGCACATTGATTAAATCTCTTTTCTTTTGGGTTGTGTGGAGCGTTTAGATTTTAGCAGACTGTTATTAGGCTAGGCTTTTATGTTCTTATAATTTAGGAGCTAAAGGATGATGCTTTTGTTGTTTAATGTAAATTACTGGTTGTATGAATAGGCAAAATGCAAAAGGTAATTTTTCCTTCTTTTATTTGTAAACCTTGTCTCTATTTTGTTGATTGAGGGAATTGAATGCATAGAATCAGACGGATAATGAAATTGTGATTTGTGAAATGTAAATGAGGAAATATTTTGTGGGTTCATACATTTTGCTCTATTAAAGTAGTTCTATTTTTCAATCAAACAATGAGCAAAGGATGCCTGAGAAAATTGCTGATGCACACAATAAACCTTTTAACTTCCTAGTGAGATCCCTAGTCTCCATTTCATCCTTAATGCCTTTCCAAATTCACCCATGAAATCATTGAAGTAGAAATTACAAAATGAATTTTTTTTATGGAATTTACTGTCAAGGTATGAAGTCCTGAACATTCTAGATTCCATCATTTCCTCCCTTGTGCTTACTTTTCAGCATGGAGCATACGGAGAGGAGGGTGTCCGATGCCCATCGGACCAGAACAGTGTACGATGGGTGGTTTTTACCGTCTGATCCACTTTAAGATCTGTGTGCACGAATATTAAAGCAAACAGCACGGATATTAAAGTGATGAACACAGATTTTGAAGTAGATCGGACGGTAAAAACCACCCATCGAACAGACTCTGGTCCGATGGGCATCTGACACCCCCCCTTTCCGGAGCATACAGTTTGACAAAATGACCCAGAATTTTTTTAACAACTCAATAGAAATTTATCATAGGTGATTCACTTCTTGAACTATGAAGTTGAAATCTTTCTTTTATACCTTGGCTTCAATTTTATTTCAATTGAATTTGAGCTTAGCAAAACAACTAAATCAACATTTTACGGAATATTTATTATTCATAAAAAAGCGCAGGGTTAAGTTTGCAATTTAGGGAAATTTTAGTACTACAAGCATGAGAAAGTGCTTGATGATATTTACAATAATATCCTAGTTACAATTATATATCTTACCTTTTAAAAGAGACTGCTTGGAACTGAAATTGTGTAAGCACCGATGCCTATGAGATGTAGATGAAATTCAAGAATGCCAAATGGCCCAAATCCTGGAACTTCATGTGCAATGTAATTTCTACTTTGACAGTATTGTCTAGATGGTTACTCAATTTCTTTAACATCCACATGTTTTTTTGAAAGCAATATTTGTACTTCATAAATTTCGCTGCTAAAACATGCAAATGGTTTTAATTGTCAGTTTTAAGGGTTTTGGAGATTCACTTAGATAGCAATTACTATTGCATCTGAAGCAGAAATACAACCCGCCAAATTGCTTCTGCACACAACCACCAAAGGCACCACTTGCCATTATAATTTACAGCCACTGCAATCTCAATACTGTCTTCGAATGGAAACTAGAAAACTAAAACGTCTCTTTTGAGTCGAATGTTTGGTTTGTGAACAATGGACTGTCGAATTGAAAATCTAACCCGAAAAAAGTCGCATCTGGTGGTGCTGATCCTGAGTAGTGACCTGGAAAATCTCGCTGTCCGGGCTATGGCCATTGTCGTTCCAATATGTTTGATTCGTGGGTAGTAAGACATAACTCTATGGCCATGTACCAGTTCTTCAATTTCTTGTGAAATAATTTGAAAGATCATTGGCCACTCTCTTTCATTTTCACTGAGATTATCTTGAAGTAGAAAATCCTAAAGAATGCAGTATTGTATCAAGCCTTTATGTTCAGGAAATACTGACTCGATCTCTCCAAAAATTCTAAGAACTCCGTAGATCTCATTCTTCGCATCTTTAATGGTGGTCGATCTCTTTTGGTACGTTTTTCATCTATACCATGACCTGCTCTTATTTGTTCCTGGCATACCCGGCCCCTAACCTTATTTTTCATATTAACGTACGTAATCCATAACAACAGAGAATTGAAGCCTCCAAATTTTTCAAAATGAATGTGAGGAAACTTACAAAAATTGATGTAAAATTGAAATCACTTTTCTCCAAAAATATATGACATCATGAAATAATATTCCAACGTAATTACCATCCAAAATATACAAATTTAAACATTAAATGGTAACATATGAACACTCATAATACCTGTCCAAGGCCATATCTCAACTTGTCAATCATGATGTGTACATTTATGCGGTGCTTTGAGCTTAGCCAAACGGTAAAATATGTGCTTCATCTCAGTAGCTAGAATTTTCGGCTCTTGGAATAGGAAAGAGAGGAAGACAAATATTGCAAAGAGAATGTGGAGAAGAAGCCAGATAGGGATGTAAAAAAGTCACGTATAGTTTGGTACTCATGTTTGTTCCGTTTCGTGATTTACGTATTTGTGTCGTGATTTCATTTGTGTGATATGATTATTTTTTGAAAAAATTAGTACGACATGATAGATAAATTGGTTGGTCACATGACACCACGCGATCACACAAGTCACGCTTGATTAGGACCGTTAGATCTTAATCGAATAGTGAATTTTTAATAAACTAATTTAAATTATGAAAAAAATAATTAAACACGACCAAACGTGACTAGTCATGCATGTGTGGTCATGGCGTGACTAACGTGCTGAATCCGTTTCTCCAATTTGATCACAACATGGATGACAAGTAAAAATCTGACTTTATCACGACACGACCCAATATGACATAAATGTACAAAGGCTTTAAGATATATTTTTTATTCGAATTTCAGAGAATACAAAAGGGGCCGTTTTTTTTACTATTCGATCATTTAATCAAGGACTGTTCTTCTTTTGTTTGGGTCTTTCTCAAATAGGTCCATACAAACGTATTGGGCCCTTTGGTTGGAACTGCCGAGAATATTAATTAATTTTATTAAACCTTTCCATTTTTCAATTTGCAGCTTTCACCAAACATAAACCTAGGTTGGTGATTGTAACCCTTTTTATCCTTATGCAAGGAAACAATGTATACAGGGTTCTCTCGGAATTATAAAAGGAAAATGCTTGTGTTATTATGTGCATTCATGTATTTAAAACAAATCTCTTCCACCTACATTTCAATGCTAATTTTTACATTAATAAAACATTATTATTATTGAATGTTGAGTTGTAATTTTTTTTATGATACTACATATAAAATAACCGTCAATAACACGTCTCAAGCAAATGATATACATGGATGATTTAAATGAAACATAACGAGTTATGCGTTGGTTTAATTTGGAGCTATTCTATTTTAAAGATAAGCGTTATCTTTTGTGGGTAATTTACGAATTAAAAAGTTTGAAGTTTTTTTTTTGGTTATCATCTTAAATCTAACATTTTATATGTTAATGCACAATTTATAATTTTCTCATTCCATCTATTCAAAGACTTCAAATATAATTCAATTCACTTGTTATGTGGACCAAAAGCAAGTTTTTTAGTGACATGTGCATTTTTCATCTTATTCCAATGGTTTATTTATTCAAGTTGCAACGTAAAATCATGTCAAAATATTATTCATTTGAACCGATATTAAAATATACTTGCATGGACAATTGCACTATAGTTTCTTTAAGGGTGCAAATGTAACTGCAGAGTTTTGTGGGGTCGTCAAGGAAATAAATGTGCATGGTAGAATTTTAATTCCCAACATCCCACAGGACAGCCGTGCAAAAAGCCAGATGGGTAGGAGCCATAATTTTTTTGCCTATTTAAAGATCCATAGTTCATCCACAGCCGTAGACATAGGCAGTTGAGCCCCACTGACATTTCTCCCAGATGGAACTCCCAATAATTTGTTGGCGAGTTTCTTTCGTTCTTTCCTTCAATTTTCTTATAACCAGGCTAATTATATATTAAACAACCACCCGTAGTTATCTCTTAACAAAGATACGACAGTTTTTTTTTTCCGCTCCTAAATAGTCGTAGCAATTTCTAGCACTCTCTTTTTTCCCTATCACTGTAAGCACCGGTTCTCCATTCCATTTTCGTTCAGAGAAGAAAAAGAGAGAGACAGGAGGCAAGATGGAGACGGCTTTTCTTCGATCGAATAGGCCTCTTTGCTCGAGAGGGAAAATGGAGTTTAAGCTTAGACCGGACATGGCAGCTTTCGCTCAAGTAAGCGCCTCTATCTCGTTTTATTTTCTGCTACGATAATCTCAAGAAAGTTTTTGATCCCACATTTTTTTTCTTCTTGTGCGGCTTTATGGTTCAATTTTTCAGTCCTTAGCAGCTATTTATGGGCAAAAGTTATAGATGATTATATGGTATTTTAACTGGACTGAAGGTATTCTGTTTGATTATTGTGGCCCATGAGGTTGGGGTTCATGGCCTGTGAGGATCAGGTGGAGTCTACATCCCCTTGGGCACCTGACTAAGTTGTGCAGCATGCGGCTGTCCGATGATGAACTGGCAGCCTTTTAGGAGGACTGTCAGCTTTGGATTTGTAATGGATGGTTCGGATGCTGCCTCACCTTGGCAGGCACCTGAGGGAAGGGGGGTGGTGGGGGGTTGGGGGGGTGGGGGGGGGGGGGGGGTTGGGGATCCGACTCTGCTGCTTTTCTGAGAGAAAAGCAGCCTGCTGCTTTTCCGATCTCAACCATTCAAAATTTTCAATTTACGTATCTCGATAAAGTAACTTTTCCATGCACAAATCTCAACAAATTTGAATGGCTGAGATCGGAAAAGCAGCCTGCTGCTTTTCTCTCAGAAAAGCAGCAGAGTCCGATTCGGGGGGTTGGTTTCCAATATCAGGGTCTTGTAACTGTGCAATCAATTTGACCTGACTTGACATGACCTGATCCGAATCTTGATGAGTTCTGAACTTGACTGATCCAGAACCTATTAGCCTCAAGCCCGGCTGAGCCCAGAGTTTGAACCAAACTTGACCTAAGTGGCGTGAAGCCTAATAGGGGCGGAACCAGGCTTTCAAACTATGGGGGTCAATTATATAATATTTTTAAGCTGAGAATGGGGGTCAATCTTATAGTAACCATAGCATTTTACTATGAATTATATAAAAAAAAACATGCATAAATACAAAAATTTTGAAAAAAAAAAATGGGGGTCATTGACCCCCATTCAATCTACATAATTCCGCCTCTGGCGTAACCTATCATTACCTGACATTAGCCTGGAACTCTGAAAAGTTTAATTCGGCCTTGACTGGGCATGACATGAGCCGAACCCTGATAATTTCTAAACTTGACTGATCCATGAGATGACATGAATCTGAGCCTAACCCGACGGACCCAAGCCCGACTAAGTTCGCCTCCTGAACCAAACCATGATCTGAATGATGCGAAACCTGACCTGACATAACCTAACATTAACCTAGCGGACTGAAACTTTATTCAACCTGGAACTGACATGACTTGACCTGACCCGATTTACTTACGAGTTCCAAACTTGACTGATACAGACTATGTATACACCTAACCTGATGAACCTTAAGCCTGACTAAGCCTTGATCATGAACCAGACTTTGACTGGATTGGCGTGAATCCTCACCTGGCATAACCTAAAATTAACTCGCAGACTGAACCAAACGCAACCCGACCTGACGGCCACCTGACCTAAAATGACATTGATTTATGACTATTCTGATTAAATAGTGTAATTGGACAAACTTTATCTTGTACTTATTTACTCCTTATATGTCTCAGCAGACAGTTCGATTCAATGGAATACCAAGGAGCCAAGTCATTTGTGCCTCATCAAGTTCAGGTTTCATGAAATAAAAGAATATTTGGATCTAATCCCTTTCATTTTTAGTCTAGGCCCCTGATTTTATTAACTGCAACCATTAGGTCCTAGGAGAAAGCCGAGGAGAAGCATTGCTCCAAAGACTAGAGACCTCTATGTGAAGGGTTCCTCCCCTATTAACCAACAAGAGGAAATTGAAGAAAAATCACCCCAGAATGTGAGCAACGGGAAAGGTACAACTGAAGATGATACAGAGTCAAGGGCGGGTTTGGAATCTTCCTTATTTGAAGAAGAGGAGATTGAGAAACCTGATTTGTTGAGTTTCCTTGACAAACAAACCGTTCATGTTGGAGGCCGGTACAGTACCATAAGTAACACTATACTAGAGGAGAAACAAAATATAGTAGAATCAAGAAATGTGAAGTCTGCTGAAGATGAAGTCAAAATTGATGCAGTATCTAAAATAGAGGAGCCGGTGCAAGAAGAGAAGCATATTGTAGAGGAAGCAGCACCAAAAGAAAAGCCAAACATAGATCCAGAAGAATACAGGAGAAGAGTTCAAATCCTTGCCGAAAAAAATTTGAGAAATGGCAATATCTTTTTTGTTTATCCTGAAAATGTGGAGCCCGATCAGGAGATAGAAATTTTCCTGAATCGCTGTGAATCAGCTCTAAGAGACAGGTCTGATGTACAGATAAAAGGCGCATTCAATGGTTGGAGATGGAAATTTTTTACCGAGAGGTTGCATAAAACTGAATTTAATGGTGATTGGTGGTCATGCAAATTGTTTGTTCCTGAACAAGCATATAGAATTGACTTCGTCTTCTTTGACGGGGGTGATGTGTACGAAAACAACAACTCAAGGGACTTTTTGGTAAATGTGCAAAATGACATGGATGAGAGATCTTTTGAGGAGTTTTTAATAGAGGAGGAGAAGAGGGAATTAGAGAGAATTGCTCAGGAACAAGCAGAGAGAGAAAGAGCAGAGGAGGAGAAGAGGAGGAGAGAGAGAGAAGAGGAAGCGAGGAATGCTGATCTCGCGCAGGCCAAGGCTGAGGTGGAAAAGAAAAAGGAGGCGCTGAGTCGTGTGATACCGCTTGCAGGGACAAGTTATAGCGATCTGTGGGAGTTTGAGCCGCGGGGGTTCAAAGGCGGGGACCGTGTGAGGCTGTTCTATAACAGGAGTTCTAGGCCTCTTGAGCATGCACAAAATATTTGGCTGCATGGTGGGTATAACAATTGGTGCGATGGTTTGTGTTTGGTTGAGAAGCTTGTGAAGACCGATAAGAGAGATGGAGATTGGTGGTGTGCTGATGGTATGTGAAAACAGTTTTGCTATTTTTCTTTTTTTGAGTAAAGGTTGGAGGTCAAGCCACCCAACTAATTGATGTCCACAAAGGATTTGCCCCTTTCGGTTTTGAACCTGCGACCTCCCACATGGAGAGCATTGCTTTTGCCACTAGACCAAAGGCTGGTTCTCATTTTTTGCTATGATTCTGATATAAATTTGTTACTTACGAGGATTACTGTACCGTTATTCTTGTACTGTACGTATTGGAACCAACTGGTACACAGGTTGTTGTAAACTAATGGATGCAGATTGCTATATTATGATGGATTCTTCTGTTTGGGCCCACTGGGTTTCGTACCATATGTTTCATGCCAATACTGACAATTTATAAGAACATTTCACAATTATTTCCTCCTTTTATTTTAATATTTTTTTGTTTGTGCTATTTTTTTCAGTTGTTATTCCTGAGAAGGCACTGACACTAGACTGGGTATTTGCTGACGGGCCCCCGAAAGAGGCACGGAGTTACGATAACAACAATTTCCAGGACTTCCATGCAACTGTGCCAAACTCCATCTCAGAAGAGCAGCTCTGGGTTGATGAGGAGCTCAGAATCTTCAAGAGACTCCAACAGGAGAGAAAGTCTAAGGAGGAGGCCGCTCAAAGAAAGGTCTCTTTTTCTTTCGAGAGCATGAACAAGAATATCTCAGTCCTTTCAAATGGTCAAATTTTCCCTGATTTGACAACTATGCCTAAATTAAGCCTCAGTCTGACTTAATTAATCCCGACTCACTCTAAATTGTTCACTTAAGTACCAAACACGCACAAACGAAAAAAAAGGAGAAAACAGGAAAGATAGAAATTATAAAATTAATTGATAAATTTTTACCAGTGCAGTGGTCCCTAGTCCCTACTGATACCAAAACCTATTGAATTTCTATATATTTTTACTTCTTCCAGGCTGAGAGAACAGCACGCATGAGGGCTGACATGAAAGAGCGTACTATGAGAGCATTTTTGCTATCACAAAAGCACATAGTCTATACCGACCCGCTTGAGGTAAAAGCGGGAAGTACTGTTACTGTATTTTACAACCCTTCCAACACAGTCTTAAATGGAAAGAGTGAGGTATGGTTTAGGGGTTCGTTCAACCGCTGGACTCATGGTAGCGGTCCTTTGCCACCCCAGAAGATGGTCAGTGCAGAGAACGGGACCCACTTGAAAACCACTGGTAAGAAAATATCTGATTTGATATTTGTAGTCTATTGCTTTAAGACAGTGCTCTTAAAGAGGTAAAAGTGGATCTCTGTCCTAACAATTCCGAAGTCCAATAGGATTTGTTTTATTTTGTAGT
Organism: Carex arenaria; assembly: GCA_964058825.1. Lineage (NCBI taxonomy): Eukaryota > Viridiplantae > Streptophyta > Magnoliopsida > Poales > Cyperaceae > Carex > Carex arenaria. Next base: position 779,190 of record CAXKVW010000134.1, read on the forward strand.
TAAGGTTCCACTGGATGCATACATGATGGATTTTGTTTTCTCGGAAAGAGAGGATGGTGGGATTTATGACAATAGATACGGTATGGATTACCACATCCCTGTTTTGGGAGGAGTTGTGAAGGAGCCCCCCATGCATATTGTTCACATTGCTGTTGAGATGGCACCTATTGCAAAGGTAAATTTTTTCAATTTTCTTTAGATTCATAACCATGTCTGAAACCTTGATCATGATGTACCCCCAAAAGATATATTCTTTTTCCTATTGATCTAGAATTGTTGTAGAATATAGTAGCAAGAATTAGAATAAGGAGTTTGAGCTTGTTTATCTATTCGACTGACATATTAGTTAAATCAGTTAACACTTTTGTTTATGAAGGTTGGAGGATTAGGCGACGTTGTGACGAGCCTTTCTCGTGCTGTACGAGATTTAGGTCACAATGTGGAAATTATTTTTCCGAAATATGATTGCGTCAATTTCAATCTTGTAAGTTCAACATTCACACCTTTCACTTTTTATTTTAAATTTAAATCTTTTGTGTTACTTGTTCACTGAGCGTTAGACTTCTTACGGTATAGGTACAGGATTTACAATGCCAAAAAAGCTTCGTGTGGGGAGGTACTGAGATAAAGGTTTGGTTTGGCAAAGTCGAAGGCCTTCCTGTGTACTTCTTGGAACCCCAAAATGGGTAAGTAAATGCCTCTAATAATTTATACATCATCTGTTTAATCTCTATGAAATTGCATACTAATTTTCTTCTTTTGAATTTTTCTTTGAAATAAAATAAAATATGAAGAATGTTTTGGGTGGGATGTATATATGGAAGAGGAAATGATGGTGAAAGATTTGGTTTCTTCTGCCATGCTGCTCTCGAGTTTCTCTTGCAAAGCGGGTCTTGCCCGGTATGTCCTTTTTACAAATATGATGTTCTCATCTTCTCTTGATTTGCAAATAGATTTTTGAGAAATACTCCTTTTTAATCTTCTTCTTTTAACAGGATATATTACACTGTCATGACTGGTCAAGTGCACCGGTTGCATGGCTATTCAAGGAGCATTACATGCACTATGGTCTGAGCTCTAAAGTTATCTTTACTATTCACAACCTTGAATTTGGCATCCACCAAATCAGCAAAGCCATGTCTTCTGCTGACAAGGCCACCACTGTCAGTATCTTTATCTTACTCCTGTAGAATGCAAATTTATCTCTGCTATGCCAAATTACAGAAAGTAAAGGTCAAGTTTATGATGTGTAGGTGTCATATACATATTCTAAGGAGGTCTCTGGAAATCCTGCAATTGCCCCTCATCTACACAAGTTCCATGGTATTGTAAACGGAATCGACCTCGATATCTGGGACCCCTACAATGACGATTTTATCCCTGTATATCCCCCCCCATTCCTCTTTCCTCTTTTTCATTTTATCATTTTATATGGTTTAATCAAGCCTGTTGATCATTGATCATACACCAGAAAAAAAAAATGATAATTTTGGCTTTGTAGATGATGAATAATAACTACGACTTTTTTGTTAAAAATAATAATAACTAGGACTTGATCTTTTTTGGATCTCAATACAAATGGGTTAGAAGCAGTATAACAAAATTCGGCCTATGCTGCCGCATATGCGTAGTTGGTTGTTATCCGCATAGAAATCTGTATGCGGTCAATATATTCGGTTCCGCATATGCGGCTCCATATTCGATCGCATATTCGGCTGCATATTACTACCGCATATTACTGCATATTACCGCATACTATTTGTATGATACTGAATATTACGCATATATATATAGGAAATTGCTAATATGCAACGCGTAGCACAGAGGACCTCTGTGCAATGACTCAAAATTTGAGTTTTCAAAATCCTAACGGTCGATCCGAACTGTTCAACATGTAATCTGTACTAAAATATACTTGCAAACCAAATTTTACATTTTTTTACTATTTATTAAGTATTTTACAAAACTGTTGTTTTTGAATAATTATGGATCACTAAAAAACAATAGTTTTGTAAAATACTTAATAAATAGTAAAAAAATTCAAAAAAATGTAAAATTTGGTTTGCAAGTACATTTTAGTACAGATTACATGTTGAATGGTTTGGATCGCTGTTAAGATTTTGAAAACTCAAATTTTGAGCCGTTGAACGGAGGTCTTCTATGCAACGCGTAGCACCGTAGCCAAGTCCTATATATATATATATCTCTATATGTATGTATGTATGTATGTATGTATGAATATGAATTCTCATTTTAAAATCAGCATATATATAAGTCCGCATAAAAATCTGCATATGCGGCCGCATACCGTATATGCGGGTATGTTGTGGCCTTCCGCATACCGCATTTAATAACATTGGTTAGAAGGATGGGCATGAGCTTAATTTCAGTTTTCGTGTTGGGTCATAATGGATTTTCCCAATCAGGCCCACCTTAACTTTTCTAGGGTGGGAGTTTTTGGATTTTTTTTTTCTTGGGAGGGGGGGGGGGGGGGTTGCAAAGAGATGGAATATGGTAATTTACCTTTAACAGTTCCCTTAACTTTTAGGTTATAGAAGGTGAGGTGGCTTCTTTCCTTGTAGTTCCTAACATAGCCTTTGTCTTTCTCGAGTAAAGAGATAAGAGTCTTATGGGCGAATCGGTCTTTAGGAAAACTAGAATGCCTTTTTCTCTCTTTTTGTAGACAACCACGCGAACCCTAATTCCTATGCTATCTAACTTCCCCTCACCACACTCACTGTCACCACTGCAAAACCTCTCTTGATCTCTAGTTCTTTCTTTTAGGCTATTATGAACGTTTCCCTCTTGCACACAGATCTCATCTCTGACCTGATCTTATTCTGCGTGGTACCAAAATTTGAGACTATATACCTCCTAGCCACCTTTCATTGTCTTCATATGCTCAATCTACATATAGACATTGGAATCACCCATCTAATCTGTGACCAGTATTTAGCACTCTGGTCACATGAGGTCTACTACTTCCTCTTTTGCCCTTTTTTTTTTTAATTCTCTGGTGATTTGTCATTCTCTGGTGAATTTTTTTGATGCTTTGAATAAGTTCATTTGTCAGATCTGGTGCAGTTATGAATCAGATAAGGCACTGACCAAATTGGCATTGTTACTTCCTAATCTGATCAGATCTCTGATGCTCTGACGAAGTTACAGGACTTCCATTGCAATTCTGTCTGGTATTTCTTGTTAATATGGGCTTTGTGATTGAATTAGGATTTCTGATGCTCAACCTCAAGTTTTCTGGACAGTTCTAATCCTAGTTCATATGTAGAAGTGGGAATGTATTTTCTGACAAAATTATTTATTTTTTGTTAAAATTTAGGTGCCTTATACATCAGAAAATGTAGAAGAAGGCAAGAAGGCCGCCAAAACTGCACTGCAACAAAAACTGGGTTTGCGAGTAGGGGATTACCCGCTAGTCGGAATAATAACCCGGTTAACAGTGCAGAAAGGAATCCACCTCATAAAGCACGCAATTCATCGGACCTTGGAGCGTAACGGCCAGGCATGAACATTCTCTCTCAATATTTCGTTTATTTTTTCAACATCTGAGAAACATAGCAGGAGATATGACCATAAATTACTACTTTTTTGAATTATAGGTAGTTTTGCTGGGTTCAGCTCCCGATCCACGAATTCAAAATGAGTTTGTGGATCTTGCGAACCATCTGCATTCATCTCATGCAGACCGGGCCCGGCTTGTTCTGACCTATGATGAGCCTCTCTCCCATCTGGTAAGTTCTGTTTCTCTTAATATTTTTCTGCAACTTTTTAATACCTTGACATACTATTATCTAACTTTTTGTTGTTTATTGCTGTAGATATATGCAGGGGCAGATTTCATACTCGTTCCATCAATCTTCGAACCATGCGGGTTGACCCAGCTCACAGCCATGAGATATGGGTCTATCCCTGTTGTTCGAAAAACTGGAGGTAGGCTGTTTTTTTCCTCTTTAACTGTTCTTATTTTTTTTGTTCCCAATAAATTGTCAGGAAGTAACTAACTAGATGCTTTTTTTCTTGAAATTTAGGGCTCTATGACACAGTATTTGATGTTGATATTGACAACGAGAGAGCCCAAGCAGCAGGAGTTGAACCCAACGGGTTCAATTTTGATGGTGCTGATGCCGCAGGCGTTGATTATGCCCTCAACAGGTACAGTCATTTAATTAAAAAAAATGATATGTGATATCTGCTTATCTATCCACTGATTTTATTATTTTTGGCCAATTTCAGGGCAATCTCGGCATGGTACAATGCAAGAGACTGGTTCAACTTGCTGTGCAAGAGAGTGATGGAACAAGATTGGTCATGGAACCGACCAGCCTTGGATTACATGGAGCTGTACCATTCTGCACGCAAAAATTAGCAAGTTTTTGAAAGAATGTAGAATATAGAGAGGGGGAGGTAGAGTAGTCTTGTAGATAGTTTTGTACAGCGCCTACTATCGGCCATTCTTTTTGTATCAAAGTTGATAATAAGAAAGTTATATTTTCTCTGACTATAAATTAGGGGGGAAATAATATTCCAACCAAATCCAATTTTGATTCGACCTTAATAAAATTGAGGAGTGATGACATATATCAAAATTGAAAAAAAAATCCGTTTTCTTTTTTTGCTTTCATATAATTGTGGCTGCTGGGACTTTATTTTATTGGATTTCAGTCCTGAAAAACTGTTTACTGAATTTTGAATTATATAAAAGATGTTCGATAAATTTTACATGTAACCCTTTGATTGTAAACAAATAATATTTTTTGAAATGCTAAAATCCATACAATGAAGAACAACATAATTGAATTGCATGAGTATATCTACATGACAATGAAAAATGAGTAATATTTCGTTATCAATTTCATTACCTTAGACACATCAAACACATATTTAAATAAGAGAAGAAAGAAATATGAACCTTCCGATCAAGATAAATAAATAAGAGAAAAGAAGTCGAACGGTTGGTAGTAGAGGTGGCACGCCATAGCTAAGAAATTATGAAATTAAACTGACTTCCATGAAGTCTAGATTATAATAATTGGAGACTAGTTCCAATTTCACGGCACCGAGTGAAACTTTCTATTTCACGAATTATATATATCTAACAATGCAACAAGTTTTTGGAATACGCTAAAACGAGCTAACAACAGTGGTTTGGGCCAAAGCCCGTTGGACTTGAGCTAAAGTATTTAAATCCGCATCCCTCATGTTACCTGATGGTAAAGTTACGAAATCCAGTCTGTTCTTTCATCTGGTACAAATCTCAAAGCGGACATCCAAAGTCTACAATTACATTGAATTTCTTTTGATCCGGCTGAGTTTAAATCCAGACTTTTTATTTTGTAGGGTACAAATACAATACCAGAGAGGATCTGCATAATCCAGGTACGAGTTATTTTATATTTTTCGATCCTTCGATCTTTGATTGGATGATCTATTAATTTTGTAAAGTAATATTTCTCTTCTAAAGTTTATTTGAAAAAAGAAAATAAATTTGGTGTAATTTGTTTTTTTTTTTTTTTTATAATTTTGTTCCAGCTTCGAAGCATAAAAAATGACTTATTCTGTTAAATTTAAAAAAAATTATTGCTCGCATTGCAATATGTATTATATGACACAACAAAAATCTGGACGTATCGTTTATCTTTTGAAAGGATCTGAATTATCAGATCTGCTTTGACATGAATATTAAAAGGATCCTATCTATTTCACCCTGAATTAATCGAATGGTCGGATTTAAACTTAGGACCCAACCAAGCTTGAATTGATCTAACCTGCCTTGATGCAACCTCTATAGTTTAGCATCATTAGTGCAGTTTATTCAAATTAATAATATTTTAATCTGTCCAAAAATAGTAATGAATGAATATATATAGAGTTATAGACCAAGTGACGTCTAGCCAACTTAAAAAAAATGACCTGCACTTTAACAACTTACTTAGAATAATAGAAATAGTTTCCAACCATTGAAAACCTTAAAAGCGGAAATCTTTTGAAATATATTGGCTCACGTAAGCTGTATATTTTCTTTTAGTAATAGTTTATCTATATTTTTCAATAAAATAAAATTAAGCTTTCAAATTTAAAATATTTACAAAGAATATTTTAGTCAGGTTTTTAAATCCGTGTAGTGTTACTTCTTAGTTCTTAGCCACTAGGTATGTTTGGATGAAGTGAGAATAATTAGAATATCCAAAAAGTTGAAGTTAGTGCTATTCTCAATTTGTTATTCTAAGTTTGGTTAGCTAGAAACAGTTGAAGTTATTGTTTATGTTTATTATTTTTATTCTTTTTTGATGAATAACTTCTGAATTTTATAGCTGGTATAGAATTTAATTATCGGAAATAAATTTCGTCTTATTATTTCAAAATAACATGGTGCAGTTTTTGTCCATTAATTATATTCTTGCAATAGGTTTGTGTCTATGAAATACTTTCCGTTCATTTATTTATGTGTGACGCAACGAATAGCGAAAATAATTGATTTTGCAAGCACAGTCAGAAGAGCAAAACAATTTTTTTTTTTTTTTAATTCTTCAATATGAAAATGTACATTCAGCCATCCTTTACAGGGTTGTTCTGGTTCAGAAAAATACAAATAACTGCTTAAATAGACAAAATACAAAATTCACGTCCTTTCATCTGTTTAGCCTGGAAAAAATATTTTCCTGCCAAAACAAAAGGTTCTTCGAAAACATAAATTTCATATCGTCTGATCCACTTTAAAATCTGTATGTACGGAAATTAAAACGGGCCACAGAATGCTAAAGCAGAGTGCATAGATCTTAAATTGGATTGGACGATCTTAGAGTCCAACAAACTCAAAAATAGATTCAATGCCCATCAAAAATACTCCACTCTACTTCGTTAATTTCACGATGCAAAAGAAGGTTGACTACTTTAGGTAGAGATTGAGACAACACCTTTGCTGTTCCTTTCTTATGCTGCTTCTACATATCACTGGACCGAACTTAGCTGTATTCACCAAAATTGTATAAGACATTTACTACAACAACTTCCACAATTATATCCTTTTGTAATGGAAAGCGACTCAAAGAATTAGGCTTGTCAATATCCAATCCACCTGTTCTAGCTACGATTTCTCCTTCCCTTTTCTTTGAGATTTTTTTTTTATCATGGACACAAAGTTCTCAATTTATTTTCAGTGCAGAAACTGAAAAGTTGTGCCTGCAATTATTTCCCAATATATATAAACTAAAATTATATCTTAACCGATAATTTAAACCTGAAAATTTCACTTATTTCCCGTATATTGTCCCTAATTATTTATTTCAATTATATACTTGTTTTTTTAGTTCATCTCATTAATTATCTCAATGCCATTTCTGCGCATATAGAGCCATACAAAGCTGCTATAAAAAAATATTATGTGTATCTCTCATCTCACAATCTATCAGCAAGTCTTTATATTTGACAAATAATTTTTTGTTAGTAGACTTAATTCAATTATGGCAGAATAAATTAAGAATCAAACTAGAACAGGAAATTAAGGAGGACGTGAGTTCTGTGTATAGTATGTAGACTAGTTTTATAAACTTATCTTTATTAGTTATCTATTTAAAAATATGTTTTATTATAACTAAATAATCTGTAATGTATGTATTTTAAGTCAAGTTCTCCACATTTTTTTTGTTATTAAAAAAGTCCAAATACATGAGCCATTTAGGTAGGTTAAAGAAAGTGAGACTAGTGGAGAAGATAATAGAAAAATGAAAAGATGCTGGCAGGCGCTAAATCCCAAATAACAAGCTGTCCATTGGTAGTTTCCGAACTAGTCACTTTCGATATAATGTACTTTCAATTATAAAGAATACATATATGATCAGTTGACATGTGTTATATTTATGTAGAAATGATGCGAAAACAGTCCAACATCTATTCAGTCAATGTGCATTTGCGAGCTCAGAAGTCAGAACCAATTAATGGTGGGTGATTCATGCAGAAGAAATTAATCTGTTCGTGTCATTCTCAATTCAGGCTACAAAGAAAGAGATTAGACAAATATTTGTTTTATTCTGTGGAGAGAGCGATGGCGACGAGTATTCACATAAGAAGTGAAAACTCCATATATTTGATAATGATAAAAATTACAAATAAGATTACAAGCTGATCATATGGAATCACATAGAAAAACTACAAAATAGCATAGCGCTGAATGCTTTTATTTTTTTTTTATCTTAAAAACTACAAATTAAAGATGCCGGCAGACGCTAAATACCAAACGCAATTTATTCCTTTATCCTTTTAGTATGTATTTTATTTTATTTTTATCAAAAAAGTGTATATTTTATTTTAGTTTTGGTTTTAATTTGCTTTTTGTTTTTAATCAAAACTTTATAAAGCCGGACACTATTGATGATGTCCATATCAATGGAAATATGGAATATATATGAAGGCATAACCTTCACATTTAAAAAAAGAAAGAATACATATACCAAAGATAAAAATGGTAAGAGATTTTTTTTCAGCTTATTCTAGATTTTATAAAGAAACGTTGGCCAAACTCATGAATGTATCCCAATGCTAAATCATAGGAATTACAACAAAGAGGAAACATATGGAACCAGAAAAAGAAGACGACATGGATAGAGGAATAACGCAACAGTTATCTTAAACACTTTAAAGAAATTAACAAATTCCTCGTCTCCTGAATAATGTCTCTACAAATTATCATGATGCAGTCTTTAACCTTATCAGCTAATAGTCACACACATCTCTTTGACTCTTTCTCAATGAAAAAGCAGGCGGGCGGTTTGTCCTCTAGTTTTCTTCAAATTAAATAAAGGCTGAAAGGGGCAAGTGAGGAGTAGTTTCCATTTCCCTTCTCCGTAAGAGGAAGCGTAAGTTCGATAAAAGAAACTTGTATTCCTCCACTTGAAAGTCTGAACCATCAGCATCATGACAAGGACATGTGGGATTCAAGTGAATATTCTTTTTTCTTGCAAATATAAAAAAAGCTATTGTGATTCGTCTCGAGCTAGAAAATTTTGATAAAAATAGCTGAAAATTAAAATACATAATTATAATGAGTGAGATTTGAATTCAAGATGTCTCAATCATAAAATAAAACTTTTAACCACTAGACTACAACTAAACATTTATCTTTTATTAAGAATGACTAGACTATATAAACAATTTAAGAAAAGATAAAATTCAATTAAAATCCTATACATATAATTAAAATTTTGAAATCATAGGAGTGGCTTAGCTACCTTTGGCTAAGCCTTAGATCCGCCCCTGATTGTAATTATAAATTTATAATTAGGGACGGACCCACACACAGTCATGGTTCTTGAATTTTGAAATTCAGTGAGAAAATACGGATTTGGTACTATTTTATTCATTTATGAAAATCATTTTGTCTCTCTCTGGAACTAGAAAACTCGCCAGGTCAGTCCAAAAGCAATGTTAATGAGAAACTTTGTTGTTCTTATAGGAATTTTATAGAAATTTACGTGCCCGGACCAATTTTGTTGTTTTTTAATATGTAAAATGATATTGTTTTGTTATTTTTTATTATGTAAGAGGAGAGTAGAACTATGGTGTTCCTAAGTTCACCAAGTCTCTCTATGAATTTTAAAATCTATCGGATTGACTTTAAACGACGAATCCAAACCGTTGAAATCTTTCTACCTTACGAGTGATGTGTCTACATGCGAAAGTTTTAAAATTTTAAATTAATTTTGTATAGAGTCAAGTGGTCAAAAGGCATCAAAAAAATGAATGCATTAAAATTAATTTATAAACCTTCTGATTTTGACCACTTGACTTTATACTAAATTAATTCGAAACTTTAAAATTTTCACATGTAAACGCATCACTCGTAAGATAAAATAATTTTAATTGTTTGGATTCGTCATTTGAAGTCAATTCGATATGTTTTAGAGTTGAGTTCACAAAGAGGTTTAATAAACTTAGAACACCTTAGTTCTACTCGTAAGAGTATACCATTTTTTATTGTTTCTTATTATGTTGATTGTTTTTTTTTTTTTTTTTTTTATCTAGTATTTGATTAGTTAATAAATTTAAATCCAATAAACTATTTTAACTCAATTTCTGCACTTTCCTGACAGAAATTTTCCATCCACCCCCCTTTATATTAATAATAGTTGAGTTTGCAAACTTCTTTAACTACATATGTCACGTCATACTCACCGCCAACTACGTCTTAATTATCCGTTTCTTTCTTGCTATTTATATTAATTTTTTATGTTTCTTTCCTCTTTATTTAAAATAGATTGTGTGATTGATAAGCTTCTTTTGTAGAAATTCCCAATTGCTTTTTTATTGTACACAGTTTTAGCGTTTTGAAAAATTATTTATTTGTTTGTTGTTGTTTTATACAGAGAAGGCCATACAACCGAGTCACGCCCAAAATATCCTCACAAATTTGCTTGGATATATGAAATCAGCAAATCTATGCATAATTAAAATTTAACATGGCTGGATTCGAACTTATGCAATTCCCTTCTATATGTATTAGCACTTTGTTTCAGTGAAATGAATCTGGGCTTCGACCATTTTAACAAAAACAAATTCCCTTCTATATATAGGGCTAAAAGAAATCCATGGAGTCAATTAATTTAAGCTGACTCAATTAATCATCCAAATTCCTAGTATAAAATATAAAATGATAAAATTAATAATCTTCACTACAGTATACAAATTAAAATAAAAGTACTATAGTAATTAATCTAATAAATAAATAAATTGGGAAAAAAAATCGAAATTTAATGTATACCATTTTTTATTTGAAATTTTAAACACTTATATCACGCTAAAATAAATAAATGAAGGTGCTTTCCTCTATCCCTTCTTCCAAGTACAAGCACAACTGCGTTATTTCAAGCGGTACGAAAAAAAGATAGAAAAAGAAACTAATTAAATATATAAATTATAAACAACAATGCGCAGACCGGCGATTGGGTGTATACAATCTCGAGCAATCATATACCTCTCTCTCTTATTAATTTACTACAAACAAAGTACCAAATCCTTCCACCTCACTTGTTAAAAATATAGGTTGATCTTAGCCATTCATCAATGATTAATTAGATTGAATAAAGTAGACTAGGTACAGTACCAATGGTACAATAAAAGAGCCGTTAGAATTCTTTGTATAAATAGTGCATAGGAATTAACAGTGTAGAAGTTACTTAATAATAAAATCTCTTTCTCATAAATTCAACATGGTATCAGAGCGATTCTGAGAATCCAATAACAATAACCCGATAAAGCTCCAAACTTCCGATAACAATATCTAATAACCTGATAACCCGATAAAGTTCCAAGCTTCCAGCAAACTTGAGTGGCAGATAATCCTGTCGCAAGTTCCGCAAACAACAATATCTAAACGAGCAATACTGGAAAAACCACAGTCAAGCACGATCTGTTCTTATCGGCTTGCCAGACCAGAAACCAGAAAAATACCAAAGAAAATTGTCAGCTTATGTCAAAATTGTCAGATTAGACATAAGCTTTGCTCTCTGATTTCATACCCGAAAAAAATATACCAAATAAAGACCATATCAGATTCAAGAAAAAACAGAACCTTTTTTCCTTAAATATTTCTCCCATTCCCAAACCATCTCATACCAGTAGCAACAACGAAAAATTTATTTTACCAGAAAAATTCAGAACCGATTAGATCTGTCCTAGCAACTCTTACCAAACCAAAAAATTCATCAAATCAAAAAATCGTGGCAATACCAATAAACAACAATTGTTAGACAAACCTCAAACCCAATTCAAGACAAAGCGTCATGGGGTGTCCGCAAGCCTTCGGCAAGGAACACGGCCGCCATGCTTTTGCAATACCAACTCAAAACCCTAGCGACAAAGGGGAAGGAGACATATGCACAAACTGCAAGAAGGTCGGCCATCAACGGGACCAATGTTGGTTTTTGTACCCTCATCTTGGACCTAAGGGATGGACAGTGGCTGAGAAAAGAGGGAGAAATCAAGAGGAAAGAAGAGGCGACAGAATAATGGAAAGAAAAAGGGGGGCGTGGGAGGAAGTATCTCTGGCCGAACCCTCTCCATTTAGAACAGGAATGGAGGGCTCCATTCCATGGGGAAATTGGTCATATCCAAGCGGCTTCAGTGGTTTCTGCTCTGGCGGGTCAAACGGGTCTGGAGATCAAGTACAGCGCCTTCTCCAGCAACTCTCTGTGCTGCTTGGTAATCAAAATCAAATTTCGAGCTCATGTGGTATTGTATCTCACTCTAAGAATTTTAATTTGTTTGACCAAATAATTCTTGATAGTGGTGCAACCGATCACATGTTCGGAAATGAAAATTTATTTACCAATTTGAAATTGTCCGAAAATAACCGATATGTGGTAGTTGCAAATGGTATGAAGGAAAAAATAAATTGTATAGGTGAAATTATTTTGTGCAACAAAAAAATTAGTAGTGTTTTATTTTTTAAAATTTTTCCTCTAAACCTATTATCGATAAGACAATTTACACAAGACTTTAATTGTAATGCAATTTTTTCTTCAAAAAATGTTATATTTCAAGAACGGAAAACCAGAAATAAGATTTGTGAAGGGTTTCTTGAAAACGGACATTATTTTTTAGATCAAAAATCATTTTTTTGTGCTATTACAAAATCTATAAATTATAATATTTGGCACAAGAGACTTGGACATCCTTCCGATAAAATTTTAAATAGTGTGTTAGATTTCCCAAATTCTAATTGTATTAATTGTGATATATGTAAGTTGGCAAAACAAACGAGACTTCCTTTCTCACTTTCTAATAGTAGAAGTGAAGCCCCGTTTGATTTGGTCCACTCCGATGTATGGGGTCCGGCCCCGATTAATTCGTATAATGGGTTTAAATATTTTGTTATATTCATTGATGATTTTTCTAAAGCTATATGGTTATATTTACTTAAATCAAAAGATGAAGTATTTAATTATTTTCGAGAATTTCTATGTCTTGTAGAAACTCAATTCAATGCTAAACTTAAAATTTTTAGGTCGGATAATGGAACCGAATTTGTAAATAAAAATTTCACAACTCTTTTTAAAGAAAAATGAATTATTCACCAAGCTACATGCATAAATACTCCCGAACAAAATGGAGTGTCGGAAAGAAAAAATAGGCATTTATTAGAAATAACACGTGCATTATTATTTCAAAATAATGTTCCAAAAATATATTGGTCGGATGCCATCCTTTGTGCTACACATCTAATTAATAGACTACCTAGTGTTACTTTAAAAAATAAAAGTCCAACCGAAATTCTTTACCAACAAAAAAAGAATCTTGATTATTTGAGAGTTTTTGGTTGTGTATGTTTTGTTAAATTAAAAGAAATGATAAGTTGGATTTTGTTTCAACAAAAACTATTTTTTTGGGATATTCATCTTCTAAAAAAGGCTACAAGTGCTATGATCCAATCAATAAAAAAATATTTATATCTAGAGATGTGATATTTTGTGAAGATGAACCATATTTTAAAAATAGTGAGATAACCGAAAAACCACATGAAAATAACCAAGCTAGGCCGATAATACCTTCCTTAGATTTCATACCAAATATGGATTATGAAATTGAGACCGATAACCATGAAGAAGAAATAAATAATAATAATAATAATAATAATAATAATAATAATAATAATAATCATCATGATGATGATGATGATGATAATGATAATAACAATGATAATAATAATGATGGTGATAATAATGAGGAAGAAGAAAATACCATGGTACGAAGGTCCATAAGAATGCGCCAACCATCTACCAAACTTAGAGACTATATAACTAATTATACGGTACAATATCCTATACAAGATGTTGTATCATACCAAAATATCTCACCGGAATACCATGCATTTCTTGTTTCTATTGAGAAAGAAAAAGAACCAAATAGTTACCAAGAGGCGATCACAAATCCGGTATGGTGCAAAGCCATGGAAGAAGAACTAAAAGCCCTTGAAAAAAATGAAACATGGGTAATTGTTCCATTACCAAAAAATAAAAAACCCGTTGGTTGTAAGTGGGTATACAAAACCAAATTCAATAGCGATGGTTCCATCGAACGGTATAAGGCACGATTAGTAGCCAAAGGATATACCCAAACCTATGGTATAGATTATAACGAAACCTTTGCACCGGTGGCCAAAATGAATACTGTTAGAATTTTATTTTTTATTGCGGTAAATAATGATTGGAATTTATACCAAATGGATGTAAAAAATGCTTTTCTTCAAGGGACACTTGAAGAGGAGGTGTATATGACATTACCACCGGGCCATAAAATGCAAAATCTTTCTAATATAGTTTGTAGGCTAAATAAGTCAATCTACGGATTGAAGCAATCTCCTCGGGCATGGTATGGCAAACTTAGCTCATATTTATTATTATGTAATTTTAAAATTAGTAGTGCCGACCACTCATTATTTACCAAAATTGAAGAAAAAAATATAACCCTTGTGTTGGTATATGTTGATGACCTAATAATTACCGGAAATAATTTGGAGGAAATTAGAAAAATTAAATCTCAATTGAAAGGAAAATTCGACATTAAAGATCTAGGTTACTTAAAATATTTTTTGGGTATAGAGGTAGCTTTTTCAAGTAAAGGTCTTTTTATTTCGCAACGAAAATATACATTAGACTTGCTAAAAGAAACCGGTAAACTAGGTTGTAAACCGGCCTCTACACCAATTGATACCAAATATAAATTAAATACCGAGGATGGTGAACCGTTAGAAGACATAACCCAATTTCAAAGACTTGTAGGAAAATTAATTTATCTTACGGTAACACGTCCGGACATTTCTTTTTCGGTAAGTCAAGTTAGTAAGTTTATGCATGCACCAAGAACGCCTCATTTAGAGGCCACAAATAGAATATTAAGATATTTAAAAAGGAATCCTGGAAAGGGTATAAAAATGACGAATAATAATTCTAACGAACTATGTGGCTATTCCGATGCAGATTGGGCCGGTAGCTTTGATAGAAAATCCACCACCGGCTTTTGCACATTTGTAGGAGGTAATTTAGTCACATGGAAAAGCAAGAAGCAAAATGTCGTAGCTCGATCAAGCGCGGAAGCAGAATATCGAGCCATGGCATCCACCACAAGTGAACTAATATGGATCAAGCAATTGCTTAGAGACATGGGCATCGAATGTGATCAACCCATAAAGATGTATTGTGATAATAATTCCGCTCGACATATAGCATCGAATCCGGTGTTCCATGAGAGGACAAAACATATAGAAGTGGATTGCCACTTTATTAGAGAGAAAGTTCAAGCTAAGGAAATAGAGACACCGTTTGTACGAAGCGAAGAGCAATTAGCGGATGTCTTTACTAAAGGATTGGATCATAAACAATTTGAAGATATTTCAAGCAAGTTAGGATTATACGATATTTACCTTCCTAACTTGAGGGGGAGTGTTAAAAATATATGTTGATCTTAGCCATTCATCAATGATTAATTAGATTGAATAAAGTAGACTAGGTACAGTACCAATGGTACAATAAAAGAGCCGTTATAATTCTTTGTATAAATAGTGCATAGGAATTAACAGTGTAGAAGTTACTTAATAATAAAATCTCTTTCTCATAAATTCAACATCACTAAAATACGCGCAAAAGATTTTTATTTTTTATAGATATGCATGCATGTTCAGCAAATTAATTAATATCCCATTATTTATTCCTCTTCGTGTTCACTTAGAAAAGGCAATTTTGATGGCTCCAACGGAGACCGTATCCTTGGAACGCGGCACGAGTGTGACAAAGACAGTGGGGTCGTCCTCGGCCCCAATGTCATCCAGCAAATCGGTGATGCCAAGCTTGAGCACAGTTTCGAGCTTCGTCTCCTTCTTCCCCTTCTTGTGCCTGTGCGGCACGTGCACAAAGCTGCCGGCGAACTCACTTTGATTGGGTGTAATATCATCATCATCTGTTGCGTTTATGTACACATCAAACTTGATGAATTTGCTGTGGTCCAGCTTAATCCCTGCAGTTAGAAAAGGATTCAAACCATGAACTCATTCTTACTTTAGTGCTTCGTAATAGAGTTTCTCTTTTATTGTAATCAATATCCTCGTTAGAATAGAAGTTATTTCAATTTCTGAGTCCAAATTCTATATATGTTTGTACAATTTTTGGTATCGTAGTAGCAACAGTAGATTCGTGATGTTGTGAAAATAATAACATTATAGTTTACTTAATAATTATAAATTTATGAATATATTATGATTAAAGGATAAATTTAATTGAGGTAATACCTTCAACAATAAGCACTTCCTCTTCATCGTCCTTATCCTTACTGCTTCGCGACACCTTGGGTCGTGAAATAGTAGCAGTTACCGGCCGGTCAATAGTTACTGGAAAACTGGGTTCTGTAAAAGTAGGTGCAGAGGTCTCCTTCGATTGCGAAAGTGACCTTGCCTTAGACTGTAACTTCTGTACTGTCTTTTTTGGTGTAGGTCTGGACTTGAGCCATGGGATGTCTACATCTTGGTACGTAAATCTCATGGCCTCATTGTCTAAGCAATCCTTGACTTTAACTCTGACCTGTTGAGAAGTCAAGCCATCAGCTAAGACCTTAATTTAATTCAGTGTGTTTTCTTTTTTATGTTAAGTATTCAATGAGGTTTCTATCAAGGAAGAGGTATGTACGAAACATTGTTCAACCACAGAGAAAATTAATTGACGTTACAAATATTTGAACGCTTATATATATATATATATTACAACTAAGGTGTTCTTAAGCTCACCAAACCCCTTTGTGACTTGTGAGCTTAACTCAAAAACTTATTGACTTCAAACTACATATCCAAATAATTGAAAGCGATCTACTTCATGTTTTTTCTTTGTTTAAGCTAAATATTCAATAAGGCTTCTATCTAGAAGGTATATGCAAATAATGTTTAACCATAGAGGAAATCACTTTTGTTATAATTTTAAAAAAAAAATAATATGTACCAATTGAGCGTTCTCATCATAGAAAAGGAAGGTCGTATTGAGCCAGTCCGAGTCAGTGAAATCCCGGTGCTTCCCTCCAAGTTTCTTCCAGACATTCCACAACCGATCGATATTCCCGTGGTGTGCAAAGAAGATCGGGTCACGTCCAGCAGAGTAGAAAGTGCCCATGTCTTCTCCATTGGGCTGGTTCCGATCCCCCGTCCATATATGCACGTTTCCATGCGGTGTGTTCTCTAGTGAGCCGGCACCAGGGTTTGGTTGGTCGCCAGCTCGATATGCTGACCCCATGTAAAGTTCTGGTGTTTTACCATTGGATATCACCTGTACTTTTCAATTAACAAAAGAAGAAGATATATATCAATACATACATGTTAGATATTAGAAACAAGTCAAACAACTATTAGTGTGTGTGTGTGTGTATTCGATCTATAGAATTTTGAATATATATACTTCAGAATTTTTTTTTGGAATATATCTCATATATGTGCTTGGAGTTGGAGACATGCCAGAATTATTCTATGACATACCTGACGATACATGATCTTCAGGTTATGGTCAATCTGTTGATCTTTGGTAAATGTTGGATCTGTCCCGTCAAAATCTAGGTCAACTGGGAACGGTGGTTGGTGCTTCGCATCACGTAATTTGTCATATAGCGTCGATGATTGGTTTGCGTACAACGCCGGGAGCTGCATACCGGCTGGTGCGTCCCAATTCCAGAATGGGATCGCAAAAGTATCATCTCCAATCAACTTCCCCAATATGCGCTCATGAAAGTATAGGTAAAACCTGTGCCATGGGAAGAAAAGCCAGGAGTTGTGAATCTGTAACTCAAGATCTGGAAACCCGACTTGGTCGTAAGCACCATCGCAGTATGCACAGTGCACATTCGCCTGTTGCGTGAAGTTGCGCGGATCATCAGCTGGCAGTGCTTTCATGAGCTCAATGGCTTTGGTATATTTGGCTATGTATTCTTTATCCACTGCATGAGCTGCGGGCCGTACACGAAGCGGGGCCGACTTGGGTGGAAGTTTGAAGTCGACTATTTGACCTTTGAATGGCGGGCAGCAATTGAGACCTGTTGTACCACTCGGTGCGTCTTCAGGCGGCCCACACTTGGAGATATCTGGTGCTTGTACTGGTGCAGCCAATGCACTGTAATTCATGCCAAGGCTGGTTGTCATGCCATATAAACCACCGAGGCTGATTAAGACCTCGCGCCGGCTGGAGTTGGGTTTTTGGTTGTCGTCGGAAGTGGACTTGCATGCAATTTTAGGGTTGTATGTTCTTCTAGGGAAGTGAATAGGGGAGGAGATTTTGTGGGGCTGGAAGTTGCATGCAGAGGAGGGAGAGGAGGGAGAGGAGGTTAGAGAAGTGGTAGGACAAATTAGCTTAGACAGGCTTGACATGATGTAAGGCTTATGCTTGTGCAAACGAAATGGATTGGCAATGCTATGGTTGATTCGCCTCTGTTTTATAGGATGGGGTGGAGCCGTGGTGGTGTGAAATTGAAAACTTATTATTCACACGTGTATTAAATTAGTTACATGGATTGGTTGAAAGGCAGTTCCTTTTTGGTTTCTTTTTGGTTTCTTCAGTTGAATAGTTTTTGTCATGGTGCCTTGAGATTAGGTGAATTTTGACTTAATAATTAGATATATCCTTGACAAAAGATTTGTGATGTGCTCTTGCGAGATCCTTTGCTTTTAGTAACAGTCATAATTGCTAATTGCTTAAGCATTTAATTAGTGAGCACGAGGAGCATTCTTACATTTATAAATGACATCCATAATCCGATTCTTTTGAATTCTGACTCTCAATTTTAAAATATCACTAATTAGGGATAACTGATAAAGTGATAATATAACCGAGATAATTACAACACATCAAAACTACAAGGAGAATGATATGTATTATCATTTATCTAAATTAACCTCTCCTAAGCATCTATTCAACATGGTTTACTTTAAATTAAAAAGGATTTTTCACATGAACCATACATATTAAAAGAGACCAAACAAATTTTTTGACTAAGGATTATTCTGTAAAAGGATTCTAGATGTTTCTTAATTCGGTAGCCTTGTGTAGTTGTGTTGGGTTTAACCTACAGAAGAAATTATCACGACTTTAAATGAAGAAAATGTACACATACACAACATCTTAATTCGGTAGCCTTGTGTTGGGTTTAACCATATATTGTCACGACTTTAAATGAAGACAATGTGTACAAAGACACTCTTGGAAATAAATGTCAGCAAGTCCTAACGAAATATTTTCTAGAAAAAATCATGTTAGACATTTTAGAAAGATTAGGTAATCCAGAATTAGCTCCCTTCCCCTACATATTCTAGAGATCGCTTATATGAAATTTACCATGCATCCACAGTATCTTTTTAAAAAGGTCAGCTTTTTACATTTTCGACGAACTCTCAAGTATTGTATAATACGGAACCGAATCCTCTGCCCTCCAGGGGGCAGGATTTTCCTGCTCTTGAGTCACTGACATGTGGACCAGTAGCAAAACTAAAACCAATATTTAAATGTTTAAACCCGTCTAGACCCACGTGTCAGTCGCACTGGGGGCAGGAAAATCCTACCCACCGGAGGGCAGGTGATCTGTTTCCCATATAATACTTTCTAAAGTGTCCCTCGTAGGCAGATTAAACCACGGGCAAAAATCAGCAATGATGATTATGCTGTTTGTAATCTGGAGGGAGCGGTGTGCTAGATTATTCACTGACAAGCATAAGCAAATAGGGGATTTAATGGAGGAAATCAAGTGGCAATTGCGGTTTTATGAGACATCAAGGCTACAAGCTTCAAGCACAGATGGTACATGAACATGGAAAATAACAAGGAAATTAAATCACTTAAATTTTAGTTGTCTGACAAAAATCAAAACCATTGGAGAACCGGTACCATGGTACTGGTATACCTACTGGTAAAGGCAAAATGGTCATGTGGCTGTACCAGCAAGGAGAAGATGGGAAACTGGCTCACAAGTTTGTGATCTCAGTTTTCTCTTTTTGTTTAATTTTCATGTATGCTTTTAATACAGTATTTCAATCTTTTAAATTTCCCAATTTTTCAATTTATTTTCTTTTTAGGCTCAACTGTTTTGAGCAAAACCTTTTATTTCATTTAGGTGGTTACCACCCTCGTGTAACGAACCATTATTTTCAATATATAAATATAGGCTGGACCTATATTTTTCTTCAAAAAAAAAGTGTCCCTCGTACGAAAGATACGCAAAGAAATACTAATCCAGTACGTGGATTGAAATATCTATATAGTTTATGCCTACATTATATTATTATTTATATATGCACATTAAAAAAGCGGCATATTAATATTTTTATTTGTATTGATATCAATCAATAATTTGAAAATGGAATGTCTAGAAACTTTTCAAAACAATGGATTTTCAGAACACCGAAAGTCAATCAAAATAAAATTCAAATGTGGTAAAATATTAACATTTTATGTAATTAGAAAAATAATATAGATCACGTGTAATGATTTTATATTAATAATTAAATTTGGAATCAGTTAATAAAAAAAATCAGAAATTAAGGTATAGTAGAGGCAGAGAAAATAAATACATTAATTATGAAAATTTAGATTTTACACCAAGGACCTCATAAATTTAAAAAAAAAAAATTAGCCATTGTTAAGTTGAATAATTTAATTTCTTAGAAAATTATAAGAATGCACTTAACTGCCATCACGCATAAATTAATATATAAGTGTATGTTAAATTAGTTCTTGGTTATAGGACTTCCAATTTTTTAGTTTTTTTTTTTACTTTCAATCAAAAAGTGCTTGAAGTTTAATTAGTTTTTTTGTATATTTGATGCCAGTGCAAAAATATAATATAAAATCTATTGAACGATATAAATTAATTAAGAAAGTATTTTTGTAGTTATAAAAGATGATTTAAAGAATTTGCAAACTGAATAATAAAAAGGCACTAGCTAGTGAAGTAGTGATGCTTAACATTATTGGCACTTTTTGCTTTCAACTTTTTTTTACCTTTATAAGTACTATAATTATCAATTGGCACTTTCAGAATCACTGAAAATTTTAAAAATAATAATTTATGTAAAGAGATAAAAATTGAATAGAAGATGATGGGGATATTGATGATATGACATAAATAAAATATCTTAAAATTTAATTTTCTTTAGGAGAGTTGATTGATTTATATTATAACACATTTGCATTAATTAATGTATGCTAACGACACTTAAATCTTCTTAGACTAAGACTAAGACTAATCAGTGGAGAAGTGTGGAACTACTGTTGAAGATAACACCTAATCCAACAATTGCACCGGACTTTTCCGCTCCTTATACATTTTTTCCTCTTTTATTTTTATATTGCAACATACAATTTTAGAGGTCTGCTAATAGACCCCTGCTAATTAACCAACCCCCCCCCCCCCCCCTCCGGAATTTGTATCGCCTGTCTGATCCGTGTTGATACATATATTATTAAAGTGACTCCGTACATTTCATCTCGAGTCAGATTAATTCAAATTCTGATCGGATGATCGAGATACATTAACTCAAATTCAGAATTAATGCAGATGGTATATTACATTTGATTCTGTCTCTTTCTTTTTAATGTTATTTTTTGTTGAGATAGAAAGATGGAGGTCTAGTCTATTATCTTTTATTAGCTCATAAAGTCTCGTCTGAATTTTGAACTCATGACCTCCTACACAGAAGGTGTTGCTCTTTACCACTAGATCAATTTTTTTTTTTAATATTATTGGAATTTATATTCTTATTATTTTAGCTGGTGTTTACAACTACATTTATATTGATGAATTATTAACATAAATATTGTTTCCTAAATTTGTAGAGGATGTATATTGATCAAATATTTTTTTTTGTTGAGATAGAAAGATGGAGGTCTAGTCTACTATCTTTTATTAGCTCATAAGGTCTCGTCTGATTTTTGAACTCATGACTTCCTGCACAGAAGGTGCTGCTCTTTACCACTAGATCAACTATTTTTTTTTAAATATTATTGGAATTTATATTCTTATTATTTTAGCTGGTGTTTACAACTACATTTATATTGATGAATTATTAACATAAATATTGTTTCCTTAAATTTGTAGAGGATGTATATTGTTTCAACCAAGATTTAAAAAATAAACATGATTAAACCGTTTGCTCAGATTTTGAACCCTCCTGACATTAAAGTTCTTGTTGTTAACTTGTGTTTGTTCTTTTGAAAATTTTACAGAAGTTGTGAAGTTATGAGAAGAGTTCGAACTCACGATTTTTGAGTAACTATAGTTTAAGAACATTTTCTCCTCGTCAACTATGCTACAGCCCATCGTGTTGTTATATTGTGATTAAACAAAGGTGAAATCATTAAATGACACCCTCTATTAAGTGCCGATAAATATCTTTTGAAAAATGGTTTCAAGTTTCAACTAATATTTATGTTGTTGTCTGGTAGTATACTAATTGACGTCTCTGATATTTTGATTAATAGAATATGGAAGCATAACTTCCACATTTTTTCTTTAGAATTAAAAGCTGGTAGTATACTAATGAAGTTGTACAACATATATATAATGTGCTTTCTTCAAGTCATTGAGGTCATTATTTCTACTACCTCAATTGATATAATATGCAAATTTCTCAATATACAAATTAAGCTAGAGTGTTCTTCTGCACAGTCAGTAATTAACTTGAGTGTGAGATGTGTACAAAGTATGAAGAAGTGGCTTACTGTCAAGCATGCTAAAAAAAGAAGCAATAAAGGGGCCACATCACCTAGCTAATTGGACAAGAAGAAACCATCTCAACAGCGATTCCACAGGCCATACGCGAAAGGACAATGAACCAACTATTGATGAACGACTCAGCGAGGAATTTTTCCTCTTTGATAATGGATAATTAATTGAAAGGGGAGGTTGCACAGTTGGATAGGAAAAAGTTTTAGAACTGTTGTATTCAAAGGTCGAAGGTCGAGAGTTCGATTCCCCCTCACGACTTCGCAGCCTCTGCGAAGGTTTCAAAAAAAAAGATAATGGATAATTAATTAGGTTTCTGGTAGTGATACGCTCCGGTCCAAGTGGTATTGGGCCACGCGATCAGAATATGGACTACCTTCAGTGAAGGGTAGCTCAAGATGATTTGTTAAGAGGGGGTGTGTGTGTTAAATAAAACTTAGTTCGGGTTTCTTAAGCACGCAACTCTATCTCATTGGTGCCTTTTCTGTCTTATATTTTCCGTCCCTTGTCTTATTGAATTTCTGGGTATTTATAGGCTTTTATGTCGGTTTAGGTCTACCTTCGGGATACCAACAGCTTATCTCGAAAGTAGGTCGGTTTGAGCTTCGACTCAGGACATCTCAAGTTGACACCGAATTCATCTTAATTCGGGTCTCTTCTCGATGTGTTTCGTTAGTTGATTCCGATATGTCTAATGAGGATTAGGCCCCCATCCTGAATGGGCTCTTGGTTTATCCTTTCTTTTGGATTTTATGATTCTTGGACTTTTAAGATTCATTCTTAAGTAATCTTTATAAGGCTTTTAGTAAATGATCAGGTAGCACAGTGCTTTTTATGTGCTGACTGATTCAGTGTTGATTTTTGAGGATCTTATTTGTAACTTAAGTAAATACTAGCTTTACTTTTTTTCCTTATTTATTGTAACAAACATTTTATTCTGGTAATGATTGACGCCTACGGACTTTACCTCAAAAAAAAAAAAACAGTAACTCAAGTACCTTTTCTGTTTATTGATGTTAAATTATTTTATATGTATATTTTCACTCCCAATATAATTTGTAAAATTCATTTTAATATATTTATTTTTACAATTGAAATACTCAATCACAATTGCTGATTTTGAAAAAAAAACATGATTAAACCGTTTGCTCAGATTTTGAACACTCCTGACATTAAAGTTCCTGTTGTTCTACTTCAAAAAAAAAGTTCCTGTTGTTAACTTGTGTTTGTTTTTTTGAAAAATTTACAAAAGTTATGAAGTTATGAGAAGAGTTCGAACTCACGACTTTTGAGTAACTATAGTTTGAGAACATTTTCTCCTCGTCAACTATATATGCTACAGCCCATCGTGTTGTTATATTGTGATTAAACAAAGGTGAAATCATTAAATGACACCCTCTATTAAGTGCCGATAAATATCTTTTGAAAAATGGTTTCAAGTTTCAACTAATATTTATGTTGTTGTCTGGTAGTATACTAATTGACGTCTCTGAGATATTTTGATTAATTGAATATGGAAGCATGACTTCCACATTTTTTCTTTAGAAAAGCTGGTAGTATACTAATGAAGTTGTACAACGTATATATAAGGTGCTTTCTTCAAGTCATTGGTCATTATTTCTACTACTTCAATTGACATAGTATGCAAATTTCTCAAGATACAAAGCTAGAGTGTTCTTCTGCACAATCAGTAACTTGAGTGTGAGATGTGTACAAAGTATGAAGAAATGGCTTACTGATAATGGATAATGGATAATTAATTAGGTTTCTGGTAGCACAGTGCTTTTTATGTGCTGACTGATTCAGTGTTGATTTATGAGGATCTTATTTGTAACTTAGTAAATACTAGCTTTACCTTTTTACTTCTTTTTTTTTCCTTATTTATTGTAACAAACATTTTTATTCTGGTAATGATTGACGCCTATACGTACTTTACCTCAAAAAAAAAAAAGTAATTAACTTAAGTACCTTTTCTGTTTATTGATGTTAAATTATTTTATATGTATATTTCACTCTCAAATATAATTTGTGAAATTCATTTTAATATATTTATTTTTACAATTAATTGAAATACTCAATCACAATTGATGATATGATATATATGATAATTTCAACAAAATTACTATATACTATAGACGTTGTCACGTTGCAATTTCCACATTAAAATTAAGTAGTTTGAAATGTAGTGTGCATGCTCTAATTAATAGGTTTTAATTTTGTTTCTAGCATCTATTAGTCTATTACTATTTATTGCAAGTTACGGACTGATCAATTTCCGTATTTTATTATTCAAAGGTCTAGTCCTTTGCTTTGAATGCTAGTGAGATTTATCCGTTAATTAAACACTGTATAAGTTGTTTTAAGAAAATTGGCTGTGGTCTGTATCCGGATACGATCGGATATTATCCGATCCGCTTACACTCCTATTTATAAATAGGTTAATTACGTTCCATCAAGGACATTGACAGATATTTGAAAGAACTAATTAAATCAGTAAAATTAATACAGATATATATCTATGGATATCCAATATCCATAAATATATATATTATGAAAATATTTATGTGTATATATATCTATAAGTATCCAATATCCGATCAGTATCCGTATATATCCATCAAATATTCCATCTGTATCCGTATTCGAAAAATAAAAATAGATACAGATATAATTTTACCACTATCCGATCCGTTTACACTCCTACCTATAAAAGTCTTATGCATTTTTTCTTTCTTTGTATGAGAACGATACGTTATAAGCTGTTAACCTTGCATTTGACAAGTTTGCAATACACTTGATTTGATTTGACTTTATACACAACCTATTGCTGGTCCTCTTTTAAGTTTTGAATTGTATTTGGCTTGAACACCGTGATTTTTATTAATATTCAAAATTAAATATAAATTGTTAAACTTGTCCAGAGAAACTAGCTATTAATAAAAATGCTCAAACCGGTCAATTATTAGCCAGTTCTTATTATTTTTTCTAATAAAAAATAAGAATCAGTCAATAATTGACCAGTTTGGGTATTTTTATTAATAGCCAGCTTCTCTGGACAAATTTGTCAATTTTATTTAATTTTGGATATTAATAAAAATCACGGACTTGAACAATAATATTGCTCGTTAAAAAAACATTTAAATTTCAATCAGTAAATAGTTTATTATTATTTTTTTGCTTGAAAGAAAGACGAATTATGTATATTAAGGAGTAAATCATGTACATATTTTGATATAAAAAATAATAAAAACTGTATTGTTAGGAGTGATAATTATTAATACAAGAGAAGAGAAGGGTTCTAACGCCTTTATTATGTCTCCAACTTCAAATTTAAAATTTAAATATTAAAATAAAACAGTTAGATATCTTTGTATCATTATTTCATGAATATAAAAAGTATAATATTTTAACTTTATTTTTAATTATTATCTAGAGCTTGTAAATATACATAATGTGAATAATTTTGAATTTTTAACTTATTAATTCATATAAAAATAAAATTGAAAAATAATATTTTTATATACATATAGAGAAAATAATGCAGTTAATATCTAATAATTTTATTTTAACATATAAGTTGAATTTTTGTTATTAAAAGAATGAAGATATAATGAAAGTATAACAAATAAAAATAAAAATATTTGTACTCGCCATTAATTACAATCCACGCTAAGCTAAGTCCGCAAAAAGTTTTTTTTAAGAAAGTAAAATTGGGAATCAAGTCATCCGATTGTTTTAATATTCACAAGGGATACTTAATACCACTAAACCAAAAACTAATGATATTTACTCCATGGCTTTCACAAAAGACAAACTGTACAGATGCTGATTATAACTATTGAGTAACTATCTCTGTCTAAACAGTTATATTTTTTATCCCATAAATTTGGATAAAGACTATATTGTACCTTAATAATGAGCGGAGGGGTCGTTTCAATTTATGTATAGAACAACTTATGCTTTGAAGTCACGTTGCGCTGTAGTGTCAATTTCATGAACAATAGGTGCTTCAGATATATCAATATCAATGACAGTCAAAATGCAAACAAGAGTTATCTTTTGAGTTTGGTGCGAATCAATTAGCCTCAATCATATATCAAAATTAATATTCAATTAAATGTGTAGTAAAACCAACATACATATACAAGGAGAGTTTTCTCTCATGAATTTTTTTTTTTTTTTTTTGCAAAAGTGGAATATCCACCGGTTTCATTACGAAACAATGTTTGTACAAAACTTATAAAATCGTGCATAGCACCCAAAATCTACTTATTCTAAACTAAAGAAAGAGAAATATCCAACTAGTAACAATATCACCCTACCACAACACAAAGCAAAGAAAGAGACAAAAATCATATAAAATCAATCACTAATGTCAATCAAACTAGGTGAGGATGAGGACCCAGTATCCACCAAAGACCAATCACGAGACGACAAACCAGCGGCCTCCTCAATGGCTTCAGAGAACTCTCTATCAGACACGGCGAACCCAAGAGTAGGGGCCCCGTCTGTACCCGGATTGACCTGTGAATCCGAATCCGATAGAACAATCAAGGGGCCTAGTTGAGTTAAAGGAGAAACATCGAAAGGCATAATCAATGAAAATTTAAAATAAGAGTTATCTAAACGAGCTTTACACTAAAAAGAAGTCAAAACAATTATGGAAGAGGCTACTGAACTAATAGGAGGTATTGGTGCATTCTGAAAACAAATCTTATTTCTGGTTAACCATACAATCCATAGAGTTGCTGCTCTAATCAATTCAACCAATAATGAATCCTTAAGAGAAATCCAATAGGCAAAATGCCAAAGGTTAGAAACCTGGGTACAGTTAAAAACAAAATTGTTATGATTACCGATCTAAGACCACAAAATATAAATAAACGGACAAGTAACAAACAGGTGGTCTACAGTCTCAGGGGTACCACAAAATAGACAATCAATATTACCCTGCCAACCCCTAGTACGCAAATTACATTTAGTAAGAATTTTGTCCTGCCTAAGTAACTATACAAAAACTTTTATCTTTAAATGAATGTTAGATTTCCAAATATTATTGTAAATGTCATCGGAGATACTACTAGATAATAGAAATTTATAAATGGAGTTAACGGTAAAAAGACCCGAAGAGGTCCATCTCCAGTAAATAGTATCCTGCTGAGTAGAATCTAAAGTATGAAATGTAAAAAACCCCAAAAGCTGATGCCATTCTTGAAGAGCAATTCCTGTTAATTGCCTGCTAAATTGCAAACTAAATGGAAAATCAGAAAAGACCTCAGAAACAGTAATGGAAGGAACAATTGTAATTCGAAAGATATTAGAGAATAAACAATATAAAGTGCAAGAACTATACCATCTATCTAACCAAAAAGAAGTGCCTCTACCATTGCCAACAGTTATATTAATACCCATATTGAAGATAACTGTAAGATCTAAGATACTGGCCCAAAAAGATGAAAACCTAAGAGAAGCTAAACCAGAAGAATCGTATTTAGCAATCAAAATAGATTTCCACTTACCAGATACAGTGGGGTCTTTAAATCGAAACCACCATTTTGCCAATAGCACAATATTCATAAAATTAAGATCAAGTACCCCAAGTCCCCCTTAGTTTTTAGGTAAACAAACAATTTTCCATTTGATAAGATGGTATCTCATACGACCTGCAGAACCATTAGCCCAAATAAATCGTTTTCTAATAATGTTAATCTTATTTTTAATAATGACAGGTAATCGATAAATTGAAAGCCAATATAGCGGCATGGAAGACAGGACTAAATTTAACAAAGTAACTCTACCACCCAATGACAATAAGGAACATTTCCAAGATTGTAATTGTTTTTCAATTTTGTCAACAAAAGGGTACCAATAATTTAAACTTAACTTCTTCCAATGAAGATGAACTCCTAAGTAAGAAATTGGAAAATAAGTAATTTTACAATTTAATTGTCTTGCTAAACAAGATGATTCATAAGTAGAAATATTTAAAAGAATAAGTTCACTCTTGTCAAAATTAATTTTTAAACCAGAAAGATTTTCAAACCTTAAAAGCAAAAATTTAAGATGTTCGACCATAAGCGAGTTGGCCTCCAAAAACAAAAGAGTATCATCCGCTAAATGAAGGTTCAAAACCTTAACCTCACTACCCAATCCAGATATGAAACTTGCAGATTGTGCATTACTTAGAATTTTATTAAGGGCATCTGCTACCAGGTCAAAAAGTAAAGGAGAAAGATGATCATCCTGACGAAGACCTTGTTTATAATGGAAATAATCACCTAAGTCGCCATTAAAAGAAATACATGTTCTACCACTTTGTAAAATATCACGAATCCAATTAATAAATAAAACCCCAAAACCACGAGCTACTAATACCTCTAGCAGAAAATCCCAATTGACCTTATCAAATGCCTTCTCAAAATCAAGTTTAAGGAGTATACCTTTATGTTTAGATAACCTAACTTGGTCTCATGAAATTTTATAATGACTTTTTAATTGAAATTTTAGATAACCTATCTTAATTGAAATACCATTAATTAATTTTTAGGATTTCTTAAATAATTACATGTATTTAATTACTTATTAATTTTATATTGTATTAATTTGGAATTCCATATCAAGCTCGAATTTTCTAAAAGTCTAATCTAACAAATTGAATAATATTTAAATTGACCTTGAATTAGTCATGAGTTACGATTTGTTTTACCATGCTAATAATAACTCGTATCTCGACGAACTAAAGTTGGAATTGATGAATTCACCTTCTCTGCTTACATGTGGGCTGGAAATTCCTATCAACACAGTTCATCTATCCATCCATTCATACTTGAAACGGCCAGGATAAAAATATTGTTTTTGTCTTCTCAAAACTCAAATACTATCCCTATTTCAATCCTAATTATTCAGATCATAAATGAATGGATGAATAAACTGTGCTGGGAGGATAATTTTCAGAGGTTTGTTCCGTCTCTTTAAACGGTCCAATCAAGCTCTTATATTAGTATCAACAAACTACAGATAATCATCCAACGTGTCGCTAACGTGTGTTGTTGCACTTTTCTTAACAAAGTCGATTGTGTCATTTTTGCTTTATGAAAGAAATATGGTTTTAATTACTTACCTCTAAAGAAATGACCCCGAGTCATTTTCTCTGACCATTCTATAGGGGAAGCAAATTTTATCAAGTTTCTTTCTCATACGACTCTTCTCAGCAGAATAGTAAATTTAACAATGACAGCAAATAACATGCATGCAGTAGAAACAGTACTCGTACGTATTAATTGATAATGATGATATACACCAACATAAAAGTGTGTTATATTGAGTAAAATTTTTTAACAATGACAGTAGTACAATATCATTAATCAATTATATCAACTATTGAATTATGTTAATTTTTGTACTCAATGTTAGAAACATTCTTTAAAAAACGTTACTTGTTGGCCATATTACTTCTTGTTTTGACAAGCTTAATAATTTGATTAATTATAATTTCCACATCGTTTATACTTAGCCCCTCGAGCAAAGCCATTTGTCAATAGAGTGTAAACATAACTTTTGACGAAATGAATTTTGAACAAATTCCTAAGAAAATCAAATAAAAGATAGTAAAGTTCGCTTTCAATTTGATCTCAATAAAGATGCAAGTGTGCGAACGACCTAACCATTGAGGTTTGATATTCTTTTTTGGTGTCTATCTAAATAAAAGTAAGAATTCTTACTTTTCTAAATATCAATTATTATTAACAAATAAATACCATTCCTTGAAATAGCAGTATCAATCATTAAATTGTTTAAGCTCCCAAATATTAGCTATTAATTAGCAAATGTACATAAAAACTGAACTTATATATACTTCTATAGAAAGTTTATAGTAGAGTTATAAACTTTTACCATAAAATTAAAAATGACAAAAACTTCGCATTTAATTTCTTATTCTACTAAGATAATAAATAATTAAAAATATTATATTTTTTGTGACATGAAGAAAGAAGTAACATAATTTATTCTTATCATTTGATAAAGAAATTAAAATTAATGATACGAGTGAGAAAAAAATATAAAAAAACGATAAGTTTTAGTTAAATATATTATATATATAAAAGAAGCAGGATCAAGACTTGGATTGGAGAAAAGCTTGAATTATGTGAAGAAATTTGTGGAATTTGGAGATAATTGGAATTACATTATATCTACTCCTAAATAATAAAAAAGACCCGCCAGAGGATAAAAGAAATAATTATTTTATTGATTCATATCTCATATTTTATTCTCTTATAATACAACCAAATAAACATCAATAGCTAATAAAAAAAATTGAAACTAATAATATCTAAACAGTACATAAAAATTTGATGATAACTTTTTTTTTGGGCTTCAAATTGATGATAACTTGGCGGCTAAAAGAGTGGTGCGTATTATTGTGCTTGGGCCTACAACAGTACAACTACTATATATATATATTTTAAATTGTTTGAACTTGATTATTATTGGTCGTAAGAACATTGCCAACTAGATTTTTGTAATGTTGCTAATCATGTATTAATATCACGATTAGAATAGTGAGTAAATATTCCTAATTAACTTGGTCAACTGTAAAATAAAACTCTAAAAAACTATATATGGATTAATTTTCTATTTACCTCTAATTACTTCTTTAATTTTCTATTTATCCTTAAATATTATTGTTAGTGTTACTGATTAAGGCCAGCTAGAGACAGCTGTACCTTCTGTTAGTTTGTTACAGAATATTAGTTAGAGTTTGTTAAGCATTAATTACATTGCCTATAAAAGATCTGTCTCTGTAAATGTTACTGGAAAGAAAAGCAATCAATAAAATACTTTCTTCTATTATCTTCTCTTCAATTCTTAACAATTATAATATTTCCTTCGCAATAATATTATAATATGAATTATTTAAATATTAATTATTACTGGGCAACATATGAAAGGTTCTTTTATAAAATTTTGACTCAATGCAGTCATTTCGACGCAAGCAGTGATGTCATATTTTTGTCATTTATTCTACATTAAGATTTTTTAATGAATTTTAAATTCTCTAGGGGCGGCACAATTCCTCTACGGATTGCTCTTTAAAGTGGAGTTTTTTTTAATAAACCATAATTATAAAAAAAAAAGTTTCAATTTCAGCATAATTAGCTGAGTTTTTACAAAAACCATAAGAAACGGATTGCCAAACCGTTTCCTATATCCCCAAAACAGTTTGGCAAACCGTTTTTGACTTTTTTTTCAGTTTTACCCTCGAAAACGGATTGCCAAACCGTTTTCTACAGTATTTTTTTTTTTTTTTTTTACAATTTGTTTATAAAATAAATCATATATTTTGTTTGATTTTGTATATTAACAATAAGATTAATGGAACAATTTGAATATATATATTTTTTGTGTATTTTTACCATTTTATCATTTAATCATTTTATCAAATCAATGGATTGATTTTCTATATAAAAAAAATCAATGGATTGGTTTTCAAATGTACGTATTATTTTTTTAAATTTTACTTTTTTATATTTTAAAAACAAACAAATTTAATCATTTTTATTAAAACTCATTTTAATTTAAAAGTACTTATTTTTTTGTAAAAATATAAAATAAGTGTTTTATTTATGAAAAAATATGTTAGTATTCTAATTGGTCGATTTTTAAAATAATGATACATTGATCTACTACATGGAGGATTTAGTATTCTAATTTGTATCCAGAGATACAAATTTTTAGTATTGTTATTGTAATTCACTTTTACATTTTCTTTTAATTTTCTTCACGGAAATATTTATTGATTTTTTTATATAAAAAACCAATCAATTGATTTGTTAAAATGGTCAAAATACACACAAAAAAAATATATTCAAATTGTTCCATTAATCTTATTGTTAATATACAAAATCAAACAAAATATATGATTTATTTTATAAACAAACTGTAAAAAAAAAAAAATACTGTGGAAAATGGTTTGGCAATCCGTTTTCGAGGGTAAAACTGAAAAAGTCAAAAACAGTTTGCCAAACCGTTTTCGGGATATAGGAAACGGTTTGGCAATCAATTTCTTATGGTTTTTGTAAAAACTCAGCTAATCATGCTGAAATTGAAAGTTTTTTTTTTTATAATTATGGTTTATAAAAAAAACTCTTTAAAGTGATGTCTGTTTTGTACACAGAAGGTGACTTGCGTAATCCAGCATTCTAATTTCTACCTGTCTCTTTTGGTTAATTCGCCTTTTCTGCTTTACTTTATCGTCTGCCACGTGGTGTCGCCAGAAATGAACTTTGGGTGCAACAAACAATTTACATTGAAAAGACTACAAAGAAGATAGAAATTTGAAATTTGCTTGAGGTTGCAGGAATTTCCGACATTAGAAGTTTGAAGAACGATTAATACTGCCACATTATGGGAAACCAACACACCAATTTGGGAATCTTTTATCATAGTTGTTTTCCAGGTGTTGCTTCTCGCTGCGCAAAAAAAAAAAAAAAAAACAAAAAACAAAAAGAGGTAACTTTTGAAAAATTTATCCATTTGAAAAGGAAAGAGCGGATCGTGAATTAGCATTGTTGTCAGTTTTTTTTTTAGATTTTAGATTTGGATTATTTGCGTCCCTATCTATGCACTTTTTTTATCTTAAATATATTTGACTAATTGAATCGTTATAGTATAATTTATTCTGATTAATACTTATTTACATGTAAATAACACCCGGTATACATTATGTTTGCACTTTTTTTTTTGTCAAGAATTAAACGATTCAAGACATACAGATTAGCGCTTCATCCAAAGTGACAATCTATGTTAATCAAAATTTTCAATTGGCACTTACATATCAACCTGTTAAGATTTTATTTATTCTGGAAAGAAACATCTTGCATTTATATTTGACAACCAGCAGTTTATTGGAGAACAAAATAGCCATGTAGTATATAATAAAATGTATAGAATAAGTGGATTTTGGGTGCTATGCACGGTTTTATAGGTTTTGTACAAACATTGTTTCGTAATGAAACCGGTGGATATTCCAAAAAAAAAAAAAAAAAAAAAAAAAAAAAAAAAAAAAAGATATATATATATATATATATATATATATATATATATATATATATATAGAGTCTGGCTAATGTGATTTTAGCAGCATTTCAGTTGAAGTGCGGTCAACTCTGGAGCCGTCCATTCTATATTTAGATTTGCGCTGTGATGATCATGGGAAATAGGTAACGAAGCGCTCCGTTAGCTAATTTTACAAAATAATGAATGCAAAACCCCTCTCCGTTAGCTCATCTCCTCCATATTTCTTTTCATTCATATTTCTCTCTGACCCCTTTGAGCTTCTCTCGCTCTCTCTCTCTCTCTCTCTCTCTCTCTCGTGCTCCATGGAGAGCAAGTCCCGTAGAATTGCTATATCCTAGCTATCTTCGACCCCGCTATTTCCCCTTCGATCTCCTCTCTCTCGGGCTCATCTCCATCGAGCCCGCTACCCTACCCGACACGACGGAGCGCTCTGTCGTCTCTCCCCAATTTCGAACCATTGTTGCATTTAGAAGGATCGATACTCTCTCACTCCAATTCAGTGAAACCTAGGGCATTTTGTCGGCTCACCCCCTTTCGAAGCACTGTGTTGCACTACCCTACCTCCTCCCTTATCTCCTTCTCTTTCCCGGTTTGGATGAAATTGGTAAATTTTATTTATTCATTGTTTGAGAATTTTAGTCGTAAGTTGCTGGTTTTGATAATAATTAGTATTAAAATATAAAATTATTGAGTTCTGAAACTTGTAACTAATTGCTTGAGTGAGGTGTGCTTAGTTTTATTAAAGACCAACAACTGTTTGACATAATGACAAAGAACATAAAAAAAATATAGCAGTATAACATTTATAAATTGCATGAAACCAAGTAAAACAGAAATGAAGCATATAGTTTTCAATTAATTTTAATTGTTGTTTATTCATTTTGGTTAATTTTAAATTGATCTGTTAGGTTCTATTTGCGTTATTTTAACCAATTTGTACTAATTTGGATATTGTACTTTTATCAAGCATGGCAAAATTGTGAGAAAGTTACATTGGAAACCTCATGGTCGTACATTTATATATAGTTGATATGAAATTTCTAATTAATTTATAAATTTATGGCAAATTGAAATTTTTGAGAAACAGTATAATTATTCTCAAATCTTAGTTGTCTATAATGCACTGGTGTTGATCCTTTTTGGATAACCTTTTTGTTCGTATTGCCATAAAAAGGAAGGTCACAATATGCGAGCGTGTCCAAAGGTATAGTTTACTTGTTAATAATTTATGGCCAATATTTGCTAAAATAAATTTATTTAATGCTTTCATCTTAAATCTATTTGTAGAAAAAGAAGGATCGAGCACAAGCTTCCAAGACACATGAACATGAAGAAGACAGTGAAGATAATATTCAAGACAATAGTGAGTACAAGACTGAAAATGACAGTGAAGATAATATTCAAGATGGCAGTGAGTACAAGACTGAAGATGACAACTTGTTTTGAAAGGGGTACATAACAGAATAGTAATATTTTGGTATATTAAAAGATAGTTATATTTTGGTATATTAAATGATAGTTATATTTTGGTATAGAAAGAGATAGTAATATATATTTTGGTATAGAAAGGTATAGTACGAGATTAAGCAAGCATTAAGGGCTATGTTACCAGTGATGATATTTTTTATTTATTGGTACTTTTGGTTTACTACAAAATGCTTGTTATTGCTTATCTGTTTCAATGTTATGTTGTATATCTTCAGCCTCAAATATGTTGTTATGATTCTGTGCTGTGTTAGCTTCATAGTGAATATGTGCTTGTTGTAATAGTGCCAAATATAATATCTTTGGATGAAGTATGCTTCTTGTTACTGGTAAATTAGTAATGTATACAGGTATGGAACAAACAAACAACAATATTTTAATTAGTAATGTTTATCTTGTATACCTTCTTGTTTAATTTTATATGCTAAATTAGTAATGTATACAAGTACAAGCTGGTACACAACTATTATATTTACAACATTTCTAAAAAAGTTGTAATTACAACAAACCATAATACACACATCCAGTTTTAGTGCACAATTACAACAAAATAACAAGTGCACGACGATTTACAATCATAAATTAATAACAACAAAAAAGTGCAATAAAGTAACAACT
Source organism: Carex arenaria (assembly GCA_964058825.1). NCBI lineage: Eukaryota > Viridiplantae > Streptophyta > Magnoliopsida > Poales > Cyperaceae > Carex > Carex arenaria. The sequence goes on from CAXKVW010000134.1 coordinate 815,118, forward strand.
ATGGAAATCCAACAAAGTAATTGAATAACAACATTTTCCACAAAAGAAATTAAAAGAAACTAGAATTCTATTCAATTCAATTCATGGTGCTATCTATATCTGAGCCTTCTATGTTGTCGTTTCCTAATATTGTGCTCTCCTCATCATCATTTGTCTTTTGCTTGCTCTTTCTACTGCCTTTCAACTATAACAATGAACTAATAAAATTTATTAAGCCAGCAATAAATATAAGTAAAAAAAAATTACAACAATCACTGAAACAGTGAGAAATAAAGACTATTCTGGCTTACAAATAAATTATTTTTCAGATAAATTTAAGGTAGTATTAATTGTAACCAGACTACACAGGTCTTGATGCCCGCCGTTTAACTTTGTCACCTGCTCATAGAAATGTATTGTTAGTATTAACTGTCACCTGCTCATAATAATAAAGGGCACTGTCCAATTAGAAGTGGTCTTGATGCCTGCCGTTTAACTTTGTCACCTTCCTCTATTCTTATTTTCTACATGGAATTCAAAAGGAAAATATCATTGCTTGTATTCAGAAATCAGAATAACCTAAAAACAATGACATGAGAGAGAAAGAGAGAATTTCCCTACTATGTTTTGCAAAAGTATTCTAAAACCAACAGAAAGTAATATTTTATAGTTTCCTTTGACTAAATAGCCCGGTATTACACATAGCAAATATACACACAAAAAAAGAAGTATTCTAAAACTATGTTTTGCAAATTGGCTGAAACCAATAGAACTGGAAATAATTCCCTACTGATTCTAATTAATTGTAACCAGACTACATAGGTACCTATATACCAGTAACCCGAATGCACTGTACCAGTGCAATTTTGTGGTTAATGCAAAGGGTTATAACTTATAACCCTTCAGAAAAAGCCAATAATGAATACAAGGTTCTAAAATCGGCTAATGTGCCTTCTATTCTCCAAGTTCACAATATCTTTTTTTCGAACTAAACCAAAAGAATTAGGCAAATTGGAAAAAAAAATCAAGACAAGTGAGAGAGGGAGAGATATATATACCAGTTGTTTCACGAAAATTGAAGAAGCAAGAATGCCCTAGGTTTCACTGAATTGGAGTGAGAGAGTATCGATCCTTCTAAACGCAACAATGGTTCGAAATTGGGGAGAGACGACAGAGCGCTCTGTCGTGTCGGATAGGGTAGCGGGCTCAATGGAGATGAGCCCGAGAGAGAGGAGATCGAAGGGGAAATAGCGGGGTCGAAGATAGCTAGGGTTTAGCAATTCTGCGGGACTTGCTCTCCATGGAGCACGAGAGAGAGAGAGAGAGCGAGAGGAGCTCAAAGGGGTCAGAGAGAAATGTGAATGAAAAGAAATATGGAGGAGATGAGCTAACGGAGAGGGACTTTGCATTCCTTATTTTGTAAAATTAGCTAACGGAGCGCTTCGTTACCTATTTCCCATGATCATCACAACACAAATCTAAATGCAGAACGGACGGCTCCAGAGTTGACCGCACTTCAACTGAAATGCTGCTAAAATCACATTAGCTAGACTCTCTATATATATAATAAAATGTATAGATTCAAGTATTGAACATATAAAAAGTGAGGCTGTGGTACTTTGGTATCCGCAGATTGGTCCTTTATATTCGTATCTTCATTTTTAAAATTCAAATAGTCAATTTGAACTGTTAAATATAAATTCCATATGAAAATGTATTTGGAAATTTGATTTTACATTTTGATTTTACTATTTTTAGATAAATAAAAATTACTACGAAACTTTCAGTTGATTCAGAATCTTTAAATCATATGAAACGGCAAAAAAAAAAAATTGCTATCCAATGTAAAAAAGTTGATAAAAAATATTACTATTTTCAGTTTATCCAGAATATTTAAATCATGTGGAACGGCAAAAAAAAAAAAAATTGGTACAGATCCAAGTACATTTTTCTATGAAAATCATGTTGAATAGTTTGAATCGACTGTTTGAACTTTAAAAACAGAAATATAAATTCATCTGTATATTACAAAATAGGAAAAAATGGTTATTTGCTACTCTAAAACTTTCAAATCTGAAAAATACCATCACAAAACTATAAATCTGAAAAATACCACTCTAAACTTAGTTAATTCTTAAATTTGCCACAAATACACAATTTTTATACTTTTTTTATTAAAAATTAACTGAAAAATACAGTTTTGAGATACGTATTTCTGTATTTCCCTATATACCTTTCAGACCCCTCATTATACGTATCTCAAAACTGTATTTTTCAGTTAATTTTTAATAATAAAAAAGTATAAAAATTGTGTATTTGTAGCAAATTTAAGAATTAACTAAGTTTAGAATGACATTTTTCATATTTATAGTTCCGTGATGGTATTTTTCAGATTTGAAAATTTTGGAGTGGCAAATAACCAATTTTCCCTACAAAATAACATAGCATCCCTCACATATAAATGATAACTATTGGATTAGGAATCAATGGTCTACTAGTAGCTCGGTAATAATTCGCTAGAATGGTAAAGAGATCATGAATTCAAGCCTCCATTAGTACATGTAAGAGAAGTACATAACTATAAAAAAATCTTCGAACCTAATACAAAGGTTAATCATCAGTTCATCACCGTCATCCTATTAAAATTGAAATCTCGTAGATTCGGATAGTGATAGTACCAACCGCGCAAGTGCGCAATTACGTAAGAGGCAACTAGGCCTTCCATTTTCTTTTTATCTAGTCTAGCTTTTAGGTAGGAGGCTGTAATAGGCCTTCTATTTATTTTTTCTATCGTATTAATAGAAGTTTTGTGGGCCCAAGTTAGGTTGTCTTGTTTCTTTTATGGGCCTGTTTCGAGTATAATTTAGTAACTCAGATATGAAGGCCTTGGATGCCTAGTGGATTCGACCTTTGTATTCGCGACACCACCTCATCTCTCTAATCTCTAGCTCAGAAACAAGTAGAGTACTATGACTATCTGTTGTCTCTATTATTAGATCTTAACCGTAATCTTCCTTTTCTCTAAGAACATTTAAGTTATTTGAATTGTAGTAATCCATAATAATTTAAATCGAGTTATAATATGAAGGTACCGTACATTAATATAATTAATTAGGCAACAAAAACTTGGTACCAATATCCTCCAAGGTACCGTAGAGGATGGGCCTCACTTTACAGTTTGAGATTCGGAGAAAAATAAGGGGCAGTATTATTGGGCTTTGAGATTCGTGTCAAGCTAAAAACAATGGTCCGGATCCACTAATTGTAAATGTGGGATGTGAATTCCAAAAACTTGAACACTATCTGTTGACGGGAAGCCGAAACTGAATATGGGCTTCGGCCCATTGTGATTTTTCACAGAAAAAAAGAGAAGGCCGCGACTCTGTCCAAGCCCTATCACTTAAGGTAACATAATATTAAAGATGTCCCGTATGTTTTATTTCGTGCTGGATTAGTCCAAATTCTGATCGAACGGTTCAAATTTTAACAAAAATATTTTGTTACCTCAAGAGTCAAGGATATGGAATTTTCTTCTTCAAGTTATATCTTTTTAGGATCGTTTTGCTTTCTTGTACAAATCCACAAAATTATACTAGGAAATTTTAAATTAGTATATGAAATTGTAAGAAGGCGTGAGAAAGAATATTAATGAATTATTGATCTTGTTGTATTGTAAGCTCCTTAACATAGTGATGTTGCCTTGTGCACCTCTGGTTTTCTCCTGTAAGATTTTTCATATAAAAATCTTTTGTCTCTATTTTATTTTATTATTTTATGTGCTTGATTGTTTCTTTTGTTTATTTATCTTGTGTATTTTATTTTTCTTCATTTTATTGGATATTGGTGTATGATTGCAACATGTTTGACGAATTTACTTATTGAACATTTCCGTACGACTGTTCCAAACATTATCACTCTGAAAGAGTACTTTGTTACTATCTTCATAAATTGAAAGAGAAGATTAGCACTAACTAATGTGTAATTTTGGCTGTATTTTAAAAAGAGGAAATTTGATGAAATGCTCCACTTGTTGAAACATCAAATGAAATATCACTTCTTCAAATTTACAAAATACACGAGTAGGAAAATTTTATTAACAAAGTTGAGTAAGTTTAAATGAGGAATGTTTTATTTGATGTTTTCAAAAAGTAGAGAATTTTATAAATTTTTACTTTTTAAAATAAAAGAATGACGTTCATATTTTTTTTTTCGCTGAACGGATTTTCAAATTTAAATTTATCTGAAATGTTATAGAGATAAAACATATGCATGACAGAAAATAAATAAAATAATAATAAAAGAAACATGCAATAAAAATTATAACTAGACCTTTGGACGAGATCAACAACGATCATGATTCAAATTTGCAAGATGTGACTCTATATTACATGATAAGTTTTAATACAAGTATTGGAATTTTGGTGTGGAATCTTGCGGTGGATTTTTCTTGAAGGTATTTGAATCGATGTTTGGATCAATGCTGAAGAAGCCTTGGGGTCAAGAAGGGACGTGAGAAGAGGAAAATTAAGCTTTGATTGGATCTGACTAGGGTTGTTTACTTGCTTCAGAATAGTAAATCTTAGAATGAACATATGGAAGAGAAATAGAAAGGAGGGGAAATATGAGTTTATTTTAAAAATTTAGTCATCTCTAATTTGAGATGTAGTGGAGGTGAAATAATTATTTATTCTCTTCCTCTTTCATCTCTTTTCTTCTCTTTAATAAGCTCATTGTGAAGCACAACCTTTAATCAATTCTATGAAGATAAAAATGTATAATTGTGCTTTTTTTAGAGTTGCATTGTAATGGAAGCGAGGATCTATTAAAAAATGTGTATCAAACCAAAATTAAAAATTGTGTAATTTTCCAAAGATTTGCTTCACTAGTAGTTTTATTAACAAATTTGGATCCACTACAACATGTAGGGTAGGCATATTGACACCACAAAACTTTATATTAACACAACATCTTAAAAAAAATTAAATATATGGACAATTTTAACCTTCATTTTATATCTTTTCAACTATCACTATCCATAATGTAATTAATATTGTGATTATTTGTTAATGATTTTATTTCCAAAATGGCTAGATACTCTTTTCTGATTTATTCATATTTAATTTTTTCTTCTCATTTTCTTAATGCAATTAGTATTGCGCATCACAAAATCACAAAAACAGATTAGGATATAAAAGTTGATTTTACTTGAAAGAATTCGTCGTTCATTTTAAGCTATGTATTAAAACTCATAAAAATAGAGCTACATAATTTACAAAAATAGAATACATCTATTAAGAAATTTAATAATATGATTCACACCCTTTAATCAATAATGCCATCCAAATCAAATATATTGTTTAATTTGTATATAATTTTCTCTTACTTTGATACTTATAATCTATATGTTATTTTAATTAAAATTGTTAGGACAAAATTTTAGTTCATGTTTTGTACTTAATTTATATTTATTAATTGAATAATGGAAAAACAATCTCCTAATCAACAGGAAGAAAATTTGGAAAATAATAATAAAAAAAAGAAACTTCTTAATTTGAAGTTTGAAAACCGTGATGATTGTTCTTGTTGTTCGTGAAACTATTTATTAATTTTAGCAACATGATTGATGTAATTTTTTTTATTGTAGTGTTAAGTTGTACTATTATTTTAACTTTTTAATCATAAATTACACTCAATATTCATGATCATTTGCACTTAGTATGTTTTTATGATTAATTTATATAAATAATCATTTCATTTTCTATAGTGTCTTTTGTAAAATTAAAGATAAAAATGTTAATTGCTAAAATATTTTTTAAGTAAATTGTCAATAAAATCTGTAGGGTTGGTAAAATAAATTGATATATACAATGTTGCTAGATTTTCATAACAGAATAAAATCTGTCACTATTGTATTTTCTTTTTTAAACCTTAAAATGTGATGAAAACAAATAATGAAAATAACATACTATTTACTAATTGATATATACGATGTTGCTAGATTTTCATAATAGAATAAAATATTTCACTATTGTATTTTCTTTTTTAAATCTTAAAATGTGATGAAAACAAATAATGAAACTGACATACTATTTACAAATTTAATAATCTAATTTTTAAGGAAAAATCGTATAATAATTTGTGAGAGAAATCGTCATAATTTTTAAGGAAAGAAAATTTGTGAGAGAAAATTTTTAAGGAAAAAAATCACATATTTTATCAACATAATTTTTAAGGAAAGAAAATTTTATGATAAGATATGAGAGAGAATAAGTTATTAAAAGAAATACATAATGAAGGATAAAATTGTATATATAAAAAAATATTTAGATAATGTTGTGTTAGTAAAAAAATAACTAGTGTCAATATCATTACCCCAACATGTAATGCGATGCAAGAACAAAATTGGATTTCATTTTAACATATTTTCACTTTTATTATAACGGAATTGGCGGATGGCATGCTATATATATCATCTGTTTTACTTGATATTTGATGTGATCTCTCTCTGTCTGGGTAAGTTAGAAAATATTCTTAAAGAGAGAATGATTTGAGAGGAAAACTAATTTGTCAAGTTCTATTTGAATTGGAGGGAGGGTTGGCCAAATTGTGTAAGAGACGTTCAATACCAGTTACGAATAGAAAACTTCAACGATTAAAATGAAATGTTTAAATAGCGTTTATCGTGTCATAGTAGAATGGCTGAAAAAACAGCACTATGCTCAAATAGCACAGCTATAGCGCGAAATAGCGCACTATAGCGCCGATAGTGTCATAGCTTTTATAGTCTGAAAACGCTATAGCGCGTTATTTAGAACCTTGATTAAAATAATTGCATGTTCTTTGAGTTAGAGAAAAGGAAGCAAAAAAAGAAGAAGAAGATGAAATTAAATTATTACCTTTTTAAATTGAAAGGAAACAAAAATTGAATAAATGAATAGAATATTATCTCCATTTACCTCCTCTCACTTCATTCTATATCCTACCCGTTTTACTTCAACTTCGAGAGCACACCTCAAAAGCTCAAAAGCTAAGATACTTTTAATCTTTGAAAACTAAATTAATAAAGTGAATCCTTAAAAAAATATTTATATTTTATTATTTAAATGGGTCGTATATTGCTGTCTTTATAAATATCCATTGTATATTTTTATGATTTCCGCATAATATAGTTTTATTTTCATTGTTCTCTAAGGACTTTTTGATTAAAAATAATGTAATATATAATGTAGCTAAGTTTTGTTTATAAATAAAAACGTATTGAACTACAAGTAATCCAGATAAATTATTAAATAGAATTATATCAGTTTTTCATGTTTAAAATTAACGAATATAATATCTCAATTTTAGAAATATGTTTAGTTGAAAAACAAAAATAGTTAGAATAACTAAATCAATAATTGCTCTTGTTTGTCTTATTAAAATAGTTAAATTTCAAAATTCTTAAAAATAACATATTCTAATAAGACTAAAAATTTGAATTTTCTGTTCTAACTATTTTAACCCAACAACCTAACTAAACATAGAAGAACTATTTTTTGCAAATTGCAAAAGTTTAAGGTCCTGTTTGGCTAACCAAAGAGAATGAGCATATATATATAAATTGAACTGAATTTTACTGTTTACGTGGAAAAAAAAAATTATGTGAAACTGAATTTTTTTTTCTCACGTAAATAGTAAAGAAGCCGAACAGAACCTAATAGAAGAATATCTTATATTCTTATCTCTGTATCACTAAATATCCCTATAAAACACCATGTAACACTAGTTTGTGGGCCACACTATTCCTATCCCCACATGACAGTGAAAGCAAGTACAAGAACTGGATTTAATAATGCGTAGATGAAGCATTTTTATTTTCTTAGGTTTCTTGCGCTTATAAACTAACCTATTCTTTCTTTGCCTTTCCCCTTTTCTATATCTTTACTCAGTTTCGTTTGATTCTCAACTAATAGGAATTCAATCCACTACTTCGATCAACTTTTGGATTTTGGTAAGAAATATCCCTCTTTCTTGATCCATTTGGAGTTGCATATGTTGCGATCTCTCATATGATTTGACTCCTTCGGATTAATTTTTCTCTGTAGTAGAAGGAAGCGATGGCCAGGAGCTCGTTCAAATTGGAGCATCCCCTTGGTTCGTGCTAATTTCTTGAAGTTTTTCCTTTTTGTTTCTGATCTCCGCGACTTTACTCAATTTGATATTAGGGTTTCGTTGTTTCTCTGCGTACACCATTTTAATTTCTGGTTAAGATGGTAAATTTTTTTTAGAAACTTGATGTAGGTCACTTGATGCTCGTGAAATTTTAGATCTAATAAGCGACATAGATCCCTTGCAAAATAGACTGGAAATCATTATCAACAATACAAGGATCAGTAATTGAAAACTTGTAGAGCTATCTTGTTCCTTGCTTAAGTCAACTGGGTTCTTGACCATATGTACTGGTTTTAGATTGTCAGGGTTTGATTTGATTTTACGAGTTTAATATGAGATTAAGGAGGTGCTGATTGCTGACCTATGAATTAAGATTAATCCTCCTTATTCCTAAAGCTAAAATATGTTAGTTTACATTCATTGCACATTTGTAGTTGGAACATGTTGATCTAAGTGCATGCATAATTGCATATTGACTGCAATAATTGCTGGATTCTTATATGATATATAGAAAATTAGTTGTAGCATATCTGTATGTTAGAAGAACAAAAATATTAGTCTGTTTTATTAAATATTTTCATAAAGGCAATAGACTAAATGCAGGATTTTTGTGTATAAAATCAGTTGTAACATATCAGAATGTTGAAAGCAATAAAAATATTTGCTAATTTGCATTGTCATTCTGTTTTACTAAATGTTTTCAGAAAGGAGACAGGCTGAGTCTGCCCGCATCAGAGAGAAGTACCCTGATAGAATTCCGGTTATTATTATTATTTTTATTTATTTTATCAAATATTATAAAGTTTCTATCAAGATATAGTTAATTCTGATCTTTTCAATCTATAGGTGATTGTGGAGAAGGCTGAGAGGAGCGATATCCCTGACATTGACAAGAAAAAGTGAGCATTTCTTTTGTAGACATCTTAATGCTAACACTTAAACTAACGATATTAGCAATGGTACTAATAACCAGAATTATTTGTTGTTCAGATATCTTGTACCAGCTGATCTGACTGTGGGCCAGTTTGTGTATGTGGTACGCAAGAGAATTAAGCTTAGTGCTGAAAAGGCTATTTTCATCTTTGTCAAGAACACACTTCCACCTACTGGTAAATCCAATTGCATTGAGTTAATTTTCAAATGTTATTTTCTGGGCCCGAAGTAAGCTGTGAAATAATAAAATGGATTCACATGAAACTAATATATTTATATGGATAACTGTAGCTGCCATGATGTCGGCGATTTATGAAGAGAACAAGGATGAAGATGGATTTCTCTACATGACCTACAGTGGAGAGAACACTTTTGGGTTTTTCTGAGAAGTGAAATCTGGAAAAGCCAGTTTGTCAATAAGACTCGTTTATTTCACATGATAGCCCTGTGGTGCTACTCTGTGTTCATATGATTTCAGTACATATTTTCTAGTCCTGTGGAATTATTCTCTCCTCAAGTTCAATGCAAATCTGTGTTGTATCCCAAAGGCTTAATTGTAATTTACTGTCCTGTAGGTTAATGTTATGTTCATTTTCTATGTTGGCTCAGAAATATGCTTGTGCATTGAAAATTGGACAACAAATAAGTATATCTGTGTTTATATGTTGAAAAAATTGTGTTGGCCTGAGTGCCAGTTACTGAACTATCTCTGACATTAATTGTTCACTAAACTTTTGATGGGGAGGTAATGGGGGGAAGTGGACCACAGTTTCATATCTTGAAGCAATTGGCTTGTCCATATCTTGAAGCAAACGTTCGCGACTACTGAAGAAGATTCAAGAATGGATCGTATGGAAGTGGACCAGATCTGGAACTCTAGCGTCTTAATTGAAAATATACCAATTAGTAGCGTTTCGAGAAATCATACAATATATTTTGGGAATTGCTTTGGAGGATATTAAATCCTCTGTTGTAGTAAATTGTCAGAGTATTTTGGGAATTGCTTTTGAGAGAATTAAATCAACAGTTTCTGCCGAACCGACCTGACCATTCAAAGAGAGCTGCACGGCAGCACGGGTAACAAATTGTCCTGGGTCCATGACCTTTAATAGCTTTTGTTGTGAGAAAATCTGTAACAGTTTAGTGGTCCATGACCATATATATAGGGTTAATTGAGTATATATATATATATATATATATAGAGTTGGGCTATGGTACTCTATAGAGTACCATGGCTCGGTGCTCTACGGCACTATATCTCTATTTTAAAAATTCAAACACCCGATCCGAACCGTTGAACATGTTCTTCATATTGAAATGTGCTTGGAGACCAAATTTTACATTTTTTGGAATTTTTTTGCTATTTATTAAGCCACTTTGAAAATCTCAGATCCGATGGTCCAGAAATTTTTACTGTTTTTTACTGTTCACAGCAGATCTGAGATTTTCAAAGTGGCTTAATAAATAGCAAAAAAATTCCGAAAAATGTAAAATTTAGTCTCCAAGTACATTTCAATATGAAGAACATGTTCAACGGTTCGGATCGGGTGTTTGGATTTTTAAAATGGAGATATAGCGTAGAGTACCGAGGCGTTTTACTCCATAGAGTACCATAGTCCATCTCTCTATATATATATATATATATATATATATATATATATATATATATATATATATATATATATATATATAGAGAGTAATGCTATTATGCATTGCGAATTAAAGCATCCGCTTTAATTCGCGCTCATAATGCGATTTCCAAAGTTCAAATAGCTGATCCGAACCGTTAGATGTGTTCTCCATATTGAAATGTGCTTGGAGACCAAATTTTACATTTTTTGGAATTTTTTTTACTATTTATTAAGCCACTTTGAAAATCGCTGATCCAACGGTGGCTCATAATGAACAGTGAAACCGTTGGATCAGCGATTTTCAAAGTGGCTTAATAAATAGTAAAAAAATTCTAAAAAATATAAAATTTGGTCTCCAAGCACATTTCAATATGGAGAACACATCTAACGGTTCGGATCGGCTATTTGAACTTTGAAAATCGCAATATGAGCGCGAATTAAAGCGGGTGCTTTAATTTGCAATGCATAATAGCATTACTCTATATATATATATATATATATATATAGAGTATGGCTAATGTGATTTCAGTAGTATATGGGCCGAAATGCTTACGGTCCAAATTTGAAATTTCAAAATCCAAAAAGTCGATCTGAACCGTTAGATGTGTTCTCCATATTGTAAAGTGCTTGGAGACCAAATTTTACATTTTTTGGAATTTTTTTGCTATTTATTAAGCCACTTTGAAAATCGCTGATCCAACGGTGGCTTAACCCAATAGTGCCACCGTTGGATCAGCGATTTTCAAAGTGGCTTAATAAATAGCAAAAAAATTCCAAAAAATGTAAAATTTGGTCTCCAAGCAGTTTTCAATATGGAGAACACATCTAACGGTTTAGATCGACATTTTGAATTTTGAAATTTCAAATTTGGACCGTAAGCACTTCGGCCCATATGCTACTAAAATCATATTAGTCACTCTCTCTCTCTCTCTCTCTCTATATATATATATATTTAAAAGTTTTTGTTATTAGAAATTTCTTCACCAAAGTCTAAGTAGTGAAGTCTGGATGGAAAAAAGTGGTAATTTTTTTTAGTTTGGATGATATACATCTAACAATAAATTTTTTATGAAGAAGTTTTAAGAACGAAGTTTTGAATTTTTTATGAGTATGTACACATTTATTATCTATTAAATTAAAATAGAAAATCGAATTTCTCTATTAGTTAAGCTTGTGAGCTTTTGAAGGCCCGTGTGGGGATTATTTGTTTGGCATTGGCAGGCCGAATATTTTAAGAAAAGAAACTAGACATTATAAAGATAAAAGATGAGAGATCCTTAACTCTTAATTACAAGAAGAAAAGAAGCTTTACTAGTATTACTACCAATACTCAAATTATTGTTCATTACAAGAGCCGCAAGGCGTCCTTTATATAGGCTAAAATCCAGTCTAGATTCAATATATCTAAATATCACGGAAGTATTATCCAAATTTTGTAAGATATTATTTGTTACAATCAAATCACAATATTACTAATAAAGAAAAAAAAAACATAAAGAAAACAAAAAAAATCTATCTCTGGGAAATATTTTTCGAATGTTTATTTATTTATTACTCTTGATTTGAGAAATCGTTTTCAATGTCACGGTTGCTCGAAAAAGAAGCCAATAAAATAACTGTTGCAAAATCTTCTATATTTATATTTTTTATTTTGTTGACTCCTAGACTACTAGTCTGTCCGACTATCCGACATCATTATCGTTCCCAAAAAGGCAAAAACCCATTTTTAGTCTGGTTGTTAGCAGATTGGCTCGTAAAGGGATATGCTTCGTAGTTTTTGGTGAATTCATATTCACCTCAGGTAATGGTATTTTTGTTTAGATTAGGACCGTCCCATTGGAGACCGCACGAATATTAAAGGACTCGTGTATTTCACTTCAAACTAGATTGGCTGTGTTGAAAATTAAATTTGAAGTTGGTAGAAATTGATAGAAAATGCTAGAATATTATTGTATAAGGAGAAGTCTAGACCAATTTTGTATTTAAGTTGATAGAAGAAGACACTAAAATATTATTGTATTATTTATATTTTATATTTTATATTATTTTATTGTATAATCTAGAGAATGCTAGAAATATGTGGATACTAATGAAGTTTGGAGAAGAATAAATATCAAGTTATATCTTGTGGAGGAAAAAATTGTAAATAAAAAATTATGGGGCATTAATTGTGGCAAATTTCAAATTGAACTTGAATTTCTCCAACCATAATAGTATATAAATATAAGAGATGTATGAGAAATATGTATGTGAATGAAAGAAAACAAAAGAAGAGTACTTTTGTAATATTTACTTAACGTGAATAGTTATTGAATTTCAATTCCTCCTCTCTTTCTCTTTTGTCTCTCATTTGTTGAAAACTATCATTCTTGCTCACCATAACTTCCAACAACCCGGATACTGATTGGACGGTCCTGATCTAAACAAAATATTATGTTACCTCTAGGCAGAGGCGAGGCCACATAGGCCCAGGGGGGGTAGGCACTTGCCTACCCCTGGATTTTTTTTTTTTTTTTTTTTAAGTACCGTGCTTCTCACAGAGGGGAGGCAGCCCAAGAAGGAAAGAAAGCCCAACTTGCCTACCCCTGGACCGCGCGCTGGACCTGCTGGAAGCGGAGAAGCGAGACGAGACGCGACGCGACGCGACGCGGAGACGCAGTTCGCCCTGTACCGGCCTCCGCCAGTCCGTCCTGGACAGCCTCCGCTTCTTGATTTCTGATTCCGATTTCTTGATTTCTGGTACTGGTAATGAAACTGGTTCTTCATTTCTGATTTCTTGATCTCTCTACAAAATTGCTTTCCGATGTTACTCATAATTGATCCATCTACAAAATTGAAAATTGATTCTTGATTACTCAATTGATTCTTGCTTTCCGATTTATTGATTACTCATACTCTATGGTCTCTTACTGTTGTCCAGTACCGTTAACTGTAAATAAGAACTTTTACATAGCGGTACCAGTACTAGGTAGGCGCCTGTACAAATCCATTATGGCCTGGCATGTATGGTATCAATTTGATTTGAATAGACCCGAATCTGAATAACTCGTAACAATTTTTTACCAAATCCATATCATGCAATTGTATTCATACAAGCTAGGTTGCTATTATACACCCACACAGTATGATATACCTCAAAATATATTTCTTGATATGTTAAAGGATCGTTTGTTATACAACCACACAGTATTATACACCCACACTCGTAACAATTGTATTTTGATATGTTAAAGGATCGTTTGTTATAAATTTATTTTTGGTTTAGTTGAAATCTTTAATATATTTCTTGCATTAATATATTTCTTGCTATTTTTTTTATTTGTGTCTTGAATCCGAATCCAAATTCGTATCCGAATTCGTAACCGTTAATTTATTCAAACCCGAATCCGATTTTTGCCTACCCCTAGATGAAATCCTAGCCTCGCCACTGCCTCTAGGATATGGACTCGTTTTTGGTCATCTAAAATCAGTTCTGTATTATGAGGTATCTGAACTCATCTTTGCTAAATGACTGTTGTTGTTAAATGATGAGCAAGGTGTCAAATGGTTGTCCGTGTTCATTCATCTCAATTTGCATCTGGAGGTATTGGAACATCAATAAACAAAAAAATGATTTTTACCGTCGAATAAAGAAATGGGTATGATAGGGCGATGTATCAAGAGCCCTCACAAAACTGGTCACGGGCCAAGAATAGTCCGGGATTCGGACTCTCATCCGGAGCCAGTCCGAGATCAAATAAGAATAGCCCATGACTCAGCAACAATTCGGCCCAATAAGGCCTCTAAGTGATCTCGCCTAACAAGGTCCAACGGGATCTCGCTCGATAAGGATCCGGTCTGGATTCAGCTTATGGTCACCGCCTCCTCGTCCGTACGAGTCGGGTGCGGTATAGTGACTGCTATTTTATGCGAGCGACACCGTTTCTATGCGAACTTCTCTAACTGCTCTGACAACGCAAAATGACGGTTATGAGACGATTTAGTTAAGACAAAAGGTCTCATTACACAGGAGCTAACTTTTCCGACAAACGAGATATCATACATGATAGAGTCTGAATACCTTTATACTTTTCCACTTCTCTAAATCTCGACCAGTCTTTCCGAGACGGGGCGAACCAAAAATCCGAAAACTTTTACATACAGCCTATTCTCCTGAAGATAGGGCGTATCAGGGTATTAGTGATTGTAAAACACGGTTCATAATTTTATTATGTTTTCTATGTAGATACGTCAATAATCAAACAAAGATTACTTCCAGTTGCTACAAATGCGAAATTAATTATTTATTCTGTGACGGTTTCTTCTTTATTTCTTTCCTTTTAGAATAAGGACATAGGAAAGAGATATTTCAGTTAGAGAGGAGTATGCTTGAAATTAAGAGAGGATAAGAAAATAGCTAGAGAGAGGAGAGAACTTTTTACATGAATTTCTAACACATAATTTTTATCAATACAAGTCACGTCATTACAACAGAATTCAATATATCAGATAGACTCAATTTTGAAAACAATATCATATATAATTGACACATGCAGGGGTGCAAACGGATAGGATATTATCTGACTGCATCCGACTCCGTATCTTAAAATTAGATATGAATATCCGATATCTGAATATCCGTGTGGATACGGATATGGTTTTTAATTTTAATTATCCTATAAGATATATAATATATAGTTTAATATATATTATTGAAAAATTTATGTTATTCACTATTATAAAAAACGGATATCCGATCTATATCATATCCATCTAATATCCAATCCGTATCCGAAAAATAAAAACAGATACAGATATGATTTTACCACTATCTAATCCATTTGCACCCCTACTGACGTGCCAAAAATCAAATAAAATAAAATATCATAATTGACTCGTACAAAAAGAATATCTAATCAAATCAATATAAATATAGCATTGTGTTATGTAGATTTTAAAAAAAATTATAGTAAAACCTAACTAGATTTATTTTTGCTCGCCGTGTAGAATTTCTCCATAAAATTTAGCCATGGTGGAAGCATTAAAAAAATGACTAACGAAATCAGAGGCAGGCCTACTATACAAAAATGGAGGTAAATTGATCCATATTTTTTTTCTTCAAAAACTAGTACTAAAAATGTACTTATCTTATATAAATTATAGTAAAATGCTAGAAGTACAATAAATTGACCCCCATATTTTTTGTGAAATTTTATACTATTGATCCCATTCTTTAAAAAAATGATTTTTGTATAATTTGGGGGATTTCTAACATTTTAGAACTTTTTTTAATAGAAAAAAAAAATCAAAAACTCACATGTGACACTTCTTATTTTATATTCTCTCTCTCACTCACTATTCTTGTTAAAAAAATTATTTTTGACCTCCATTTCATGAATTTCTGCCTCCGCCTCCAAACGAAATTGTAATTCAATTGATATCAATTAATCAATACTCAATATACCGATATGCGTAGCATCCAAAAATACAACAGTTTCATGGCATAAGTATAGAATAGCCGATAATATAATGGCAAGATGAACTTTTCTTGAAAATTAATGGTCCTTTTATTTTGAAATAAGGGATCCATGATGGATCTCCGATTAACTTTTTCAGATGCTTTCTACATGAACTGAATTTGCATCTCTTCATAAAAACAAGAGATACACCACCATCTGTATTAGACTTGCAATTCAAAATAATTATCTTTTGATCAATTTTTGTACGAGGTAACTGTTTTATTTTGAAACAGGAGCTTGAAACATTTTGAAGATAGATAGGTAGTAGTAACAAAAGAAAAATAAAGCTTGTAAAAACATCAATCTTTTTTTTTTGTTCAAAACCAAGCAAGCGGAAGGAATTCTTATTATTTATTTATTTTAGAGAAAAAGAAATTCTTATTTCAAAACGCGCTTGAACTCTACTCGTGATATCATGTCTTCTTGTTATCTAAAGAATTTTTATAATGTATTAACAAATACTTCTATAAACGTAAGTATGCGCTAGTACAAATTCGTGGTCTAATTATATATTTTTTAAGTCGTCATAGAAATTATTATTTTTAATATACTTTTCAATAGTAAATAAAATCAAGTGATCATTAATTAATAAAAAAATAAGATCGAGCATAAATTCAGGTCTCAGTACAATATTTAGTTTATGGCTAGGGGTGGCTACTGGCTAGTCACACTAAAAATAAATAAAAATTAGCAATTTTGTCCTTACATAATATTTATAAGTGCTAATATTTTCAATTTAACTTATAACTTAAAATTACATTATAATAACTTATTCAGCCTCCAATTTTCTCCCGTCTAGCTCCTTTAAAAATGATTTATAATCTGTCAGCATTAATTTTACCTACTATAAGATCTATACAAATATCTTAACATCACAATCTCATTCCTTACCTAAGTTATAAGAACCTAAGTTATAAGATTTGAGTAGAACTAGGGTGTTCTTAAGCTCACCAAGCCTCTTTGAGAGCTTAACTAAAAAAATTATCGGATTGGCTTCAAACGACACATCTAAACCGTTGAAACTGATTTACTTCACGAGTGATATGTTTACAAGTCAAATTTATAATTTTTCGAACTAATTTAGTGAAACGTAGAAATCTTGAGTAAACGAGGGTGGACAGGGCCTCACAATTGTGCGTTCTGTTTAGGTGATGAATCAGTTAATCATCTTTTTATACTATGTCATGTTGCTAATCAATTATGGCAATGGATTTCAACCTTTAACGGGTTTGTTTTTGAGGGATTAACTATGCATGATTTATGGGATCTTGATAGGTTTATACCCATGAAAGACTCAAATCTTGTAGAGCTTATAAAGGGTGTGGTGTTGTGGACAATTTGGTTAGAGCAAAACAGAGTGATATTTAAAGGTGGACAGGTGCGAAGTATACAGAGTTTAAGGACTCAAATAGTTTCAACAGCTAAATTTTTGGTGTAGCAACATGTTGTATGATACTTTGGCGCATTTTGAGGTACATGACCTACAAAGAGGTTTGCCTACTATTACAATAGAGGCTACAATTCATATGCCTGGGATCGGAACTGATTATAATGACTCATGTTCAGGTTCTTCTAATGGCAGCAGTATAGGTAATGACAAATGAGCAAATTGAAGATTGAAGAAATCATCTTTTGCTATTTTCTATAGTTGCAAGGATTTTTATGAATTTTTTTTTAGTTTCAGTTTTGAATCTGTTTAGGTATATTCATATATGTTAAGGTATTTGACTGTAATATCTATGTAGGTAACTTTCTATTTTGTATGTGCATGTGTGGTACTAGAATGATGGTACCTAACTGAATGCTTTGTATGATTTTTTATTAAATGGAAATTGGTGAGTTTCACCCACATTTTAAAAAAAAAATTAGTATAAAGTCAAACGTTTAAAAATTAATGAAAAGTGAACGTATTAAAATTTACTTATAAATCATATTTTTTTTTACTCTTGACTTTATACTAAATTAGTTCAAAATTTTAAAAATTTGACGTGTAAACGCATCACTCGTGAAGTAGATCGGTTTTAACAGTTTGAATGCGTCGTTTGAAGTCAATCTAATAGATTTTTGAGTTAAGCTCACAAAAAATCATGGTGAGCTTAAGAACACCTTAGTTCTACTCATAAGATTTTCCCCATTCATCATAAAAATAGCGGTTGAAAATATGCATAGTTTGAATGCTCCATAATAGTTGTCCTAGCAAGATCTTTTCATGTGATACCAATTAATACGGAATGGGGGACGTGGTATTGTATTTATTAATTTTTTAGACATGAGGGACAAAAATGAGGTCCCAATTGAAGAAAAGAAATGGACGATATCTAGGAGATGACAAAATATAATAGATAGAGAGAGGAAATACAAGTCAAACCTTATGCAGGAATTCAAATTAAACACTTTTCATTCATTCAATTGTTACAATAGGTTTGAGACCTTAAAGTAGACACCAGAACAACACAATGATTGACTCGTGTCATGTAAACAAAACAAAAAAAAAGATAAACATAAAATCTTTTTGCAAACTAATAAAATCGAAACAAACCTAACTAGATTCGATTTATGTCATGCATGCATGAATAGGATCATCATTAAAAGATTTCAGAACAGAATATAACAAAGGGTACTTCATATCAGAGTTACAGCTAATTTTGGATAGCAATGTGTGCCCGCGAATTGTCGCGCCAATATTTGAAATGACCCTTCTGCAGTTCTGCTAGATTTTTTTTTTTTTTTTGAGATTACTGCTTGATTTGTACAAACCCAACAGTTTATTTACATGACAAGTTTACAAAAACAATCCTCTTAGTCTAATAATACAAATCTCGAACCAAAACATGAATCTATATAGAATATAGCCCATTCTCATCTTGTAAATTGACAAAGCCGGTGACAAGGTATTATAAAATTCTCATCTTGTTAATTATAGGCCTTTTCAGTTTAAAAAAAAAAAAAAATCTAAATTGAGATCTCATATAGTTGTTATGCAATGCCATTATGGCACTGCAATTCACTTCTGATATTAGAATATAAATTTTAATATGACATTTTTGCTCAAATTGTGGATTACTTGGAGGACTATTTTGCATATTTGGTAGATAGCAAACATGGTCTGCATGACGAAGTTAATGCAAGCATTTAATAAAAGAATAGCAGGAATCAAAAAAATCAAACCTTTTTGAATACTTTCCAATCTCCCTCATTTAATTATCCAACTTCCTTTTTGTTTGATCGTTTCCTCATTTATGGCCGCCTCTTCTTCTCTTTCTCTCTTTCTTCCTTTCTCACTCTTGTTTGCACTCTATTAAAGAACCCACATCTCACATTCTGTCTGTTCTAGGTCTTTCATCCCCCTTTCTCTCTCTAAAAATAGAATGAAAAATGATCCTCTGTTCCTTTACCTGCCTCACTCATCGCCCAAAAATTGCATGTCTTGTGGAGTCTAAGCATGTTTGTCTAGAAGTTTTTCATTCTCGTTGTTTGTTCTTTTGTAAGTTATATGCCATTTTTTTAAAATCTAAATTTTGTTTTATTTTTGGCATTTTTTCTGCTTATCACCTTTTTAATTCACTATTAATTTACTACTGAGGATTGGCTATGTATATATCTTTGAAAGGGCTGATTAATTTGCACGCTTGAAGATTGGTAATTAGAGGGAAAGAAAAAAAAACTATTTTGTGGATAACAGGATGAGAATAGAAATCTCTTTTTAAAGTGTATAATTTTAGCTCCGTTACGTTACAAGTACTTAAATTTTCATGTTTACAAGGCATGATTTAGTTTAACAAGATATTGGTCCGGTTCAATTAGAGAGTTGGTGCCTCTGAAATGGGGGCCCCACTCTTTAATTGAGCCGTGCCAATATCACGTTAGTTGCTTATCTGGTTCATTAACGCAGCTTCTATTTCAATTGTTACAATAGTGATCATTATGCAAAAACGATTGTCTTATTTTGGGTTAACATGTTCGAAAAAATGTATAATTTTTCCTTGACATTGTAATTATATTATTTTGGCAATGATATGAAAGTTAGGTCTTAAGTGTATATTTATAAAAAAAAAAAATCTAACCTTCTTCCTGTAATTCAACTTGACAGCTACTGTGAACACTTTAAAATACACACACACATATATTTATAGACACACGCGCGCACGCACGCACGGTGCTTCATGAAGTAAAATGAGTGTTTTACTTCACACTCATATTTTGGGATTTTAAAGTTCAAAACATAGATCCGAGCCGTTGAAGTTGATCTCCATATTAAATTGTGTTTGGAGACCAATTTTACAATTTTAAGAAATGTTTTGCTATTTTTTTTTTAAAATCACTATATAGCCGGTGGTTGAAAAATAATTTGGTGCTGCTTTTGGTGACGAGACTGACAAGAAGGACCAATTAAAAAAACTTTGATAATCTTGCTTAAATGTGAAGGTAGAAAAATGAATTAAATATGTGAAAGCCAGAGCTATTAATGGCATCAGTCTCCACAGTTGGGCCTCCATCCATAATGTACAGGACTTAATAATGTCACAATTAGAAATTCAAAATATATTTGTAAAATATACAGGACTTAATAATGTCACATTTTCACTTGCATGTAAAAAAAGAAGAAGTGGGAAAGACAGAGATTATGCTGGTTTTGTTGGAAAAATATCAACTAACAAACTAGTTTTAAATCTGAATTTTGATCAATAAAATAAATAATAATTATATTAAAAAAATATAATCAAGAATATAATTAAAACTTTATTACCCGGAGCTGCAAAATGCGGACCTAAGGCAACTTCCCGTCCTAAGCGCAGGATTAATCGGTTAAGCTTGCCCCAAGTTACGCCGGTATTCCTCTGCCCGCGGGCGCAACCGTGGTAGAGGTTGATGTAGCTTCTTTCAACAATGGTAGCAAAATAATAGTTTTACTATAAAGAAAATATTTGTTTGTGGGAGAATAAAAGTTGAACTTTATGAATTATAGAGCTAAGAGAAAGAACAAGAGTAAGTGAATAATTGGATAGATTATTCTTCAAATATCATATGTTATTTATAGGCAAATATATGCATTCAAGGCATTCAAATTCATATTCAATATACATTACCGTTTTATATAATAATGAAAATGAATGAGTTTAGCTTAAACGTAAATTGAATGAATTGAATGGTTTTGAAACTGGCACAATTCATATTTATTTGCCTATAAATATTGCATTGATCAACAGCTCATATTTCATACATTATTGAGTTGATCTTTTGTGACAATAAACAATGAGCTTCTATATAGAAATCAGATTAATGAAGTTACTTCACAGATAGCTCCATAATTCATAAAGTTAAAAGCATTAATATTAAAATAAGTATTTATTTATATAAAATTTTGTGTTTTCAAAATATATTTCTAACAGGTTTCAGTTTTATTGCCTAATTTGTAATCCTTTCTACAATCATTCGAACACCTAATTGGAGCATGAAGAATTACAACCAAGCCAAGTGAAGAATTGTGACTGCCTGTGCTGCCTTCTACTCCTTCTCCAACTACTTGTTGAACCATTACATTTGGTGTGTTTGTTATGTGTTTAATTTGTTGATCTTTCTGTTAAGTTCATAACATGTTAATTATCTTTTTAGTGTCAGAAAAGAATAAAAACAAAATTTCGTGTTTCAGAAGAGGTGAATCTTAAACGAACAGAAGTATAGAACCAAGCAAGTTCTCTAGGGCTTAGCAAAATAAGTAAAAAAGACATGAAGGATAAGAAGCATATGCCCGAAGTTTTGAAGGGTATATTGATAAAGTTGTTATCTCTCCTAAATTTCTGGTTACTGGTTAATCCTATGAAGTTATTAAATAATCCAGTCAAACATCCATCAGGTTTTATGGAGTCTTTAACAAGTTGTACCATCCCAATTCCGAGGTGCGAATTGAACAAACCAGTGTGATTGTACCGGTCAGACATCCCTGAGACCCTGACATAATTAATGAATGCATAGTTTTGTGGCGTGCATGACCCCACTTACAAAAATAAGAAAAAAAAAACTAGTGAGGAACTGATCAAATAAACAAATTTCAATTAGTCTGACAAAATAGATCGGTTAAAATTTACCAAAAAGTATCTGTCGGATATGAAGGACTCTTGTCTCTGTCCTATTGTCCACTTGTCCAGTAGGGATCCAAACGGATCAGATATTATCTGTCCGAATTCGAATTCGTATTCGGAAATTAGATAGATATGAATGTGGATATGATTTCAAATTTTAATTATTCATATTTAAATAGTAGATATCTACTATATAGTTCAATATATATTATGAAAAAATTATATTATTCACTGCTATAATTAGATAAATATTTTATGAATTTTGATAATTTTTAATAATTTTTATATATTTTTAATAAATAATAATATTAAAAAATAGATACAGATATTCGATCTGTATCCATATTCAAAAAATAAAAACGGATACAGATGTAATTTGACCACCATCCAATCTGTATCTGATCTGTTTGCATCTCTAGCCCAATGTCCTTCCTTCATAGTCCTTTTCTTTTCTTGCAAATATTAAATAAAATAAAGGTTTTATCCATGAGTACGTGAAATCCACCAAAACAACTGTCTAAAAAGGATATAAATTGGACAAATTTAAATTTTTTGATAGTTTAATAGTCCCGGACGAAAGAAGCTCAAAATCAACCGATACTGCTAGGAACCCTATAAACACAATCCATTTCTAAACATTGCCCAATAAACTACAACGGTATAAAGCAAAAGGAAAGGGAAACACAATTCCTTTTCTCATCACTAGTTTGGGAATTTTTCTAGGTGAAGTGACTTCGTCAACGGGATAATTTTTTTTTTATTAAAAGTAGTGAGTGTCGATTAGTGCTTTCAATTTTTTTCTGGTAGTGTCTGTGTTTGGGTAAAAAATAAAATTTATGAAGACGTTTAATGAATCATGTTATTCATGTACATCTCTCTGGGGTTATTTTTTTGAGAAAAAAATAAGAGTCAAGCTCCTATTTGATTTCATTGATTAATAAAAGGCTTACAGAAATGTTAGTTACACGGTTGGTATAACTAGTAAAATTACAAAAACAAAGAAAATATGCTCATAAAGGTAGTTGAGCATGAAATTGAAGATGTTAAGGAAAAACCAAATGGGCAAAAGTGTAAACAGAAAATGACAGTAAATGGAACACTGTGTGTTGATGTTGGTGATGCAGTATGCATCTTTCTCTCAAGTTGATCCGTCTTCTCCCATCAGCACCAAGCACGATGTATTTTTGTAGAATTTCAGTTGCCAGTTTATTTCTTCCATGAGTTCCTCCACCCCTTTGCTGGTATCTGAGAATGAACGGGCACACCTTTCTCTCCAGAGGACGAATTGCATTATCAGTAGAGCCGTTCTCTGTGAAGCAGTTAGGGTGCCTGCTTTCTGTGCATTTGTCACTTCAATTGTTGGTTTCCTAGGCCAACTATGCGGTTGTATGACGCATTTGAGTCTGCGATACAACTGAGCTGTGTATGAGCATTCTTCAAATATGTGGCGCACTGTCTCCCTCTTCCTCTGGCACAGAAGACACCTGCTCACTAGTGTCCATCCTTTCTTTTGCAAGTTGTCGTGTGTCAGGATTTTGTTCCTCATTGCCAGCCACGCAAAGATCCTGATTCTTGGCGGAGCCTTGATTTTCCAAATTCCGACATAGTGTGGTTTGATTCTCGGTTCCGATTTGAGATATGTGTATGCTGTTTTGACTGTAAAGGTACCGGTGTCTCTCTGGGGTTATTTGAACGGAAGAATAAAATATGCTCAAAGTAGTTGTTTTGAGCTATGGTACCACTGGTACCATGGACACCACCACTGTCATGCTAACGCAGTGCATTATGCAGCAGCAAATTATACAGTTTGTAATGTTGTTTTGTTTTGTCAAATTGCTGTGCCCTGTGGTGGTACAAAGAGTTGTTGATTTCTGGTTTTTTGGGCAGCTCTGAGATATAACAAATTGCTGTTGGTTTTGCTTTAATGAATTAGGGTTAGTGAAAGGGCTTTGAGTTGAGTTGAGTTTCTATCTTGATCGGAGTGCGATGGTGAGTAGATCCAGTCGTCGTCGGTGTGCGGTGGCAGCCGAAGAAACGGATCCGGACGTGGAGCGAGAGGGGAGAGACCAGAGCCAATCGAACCCGATTGGAGCCGAGAGTGCGGTATAGTCAGAGTTCGGAGCTTAGAGTCTCCATCTCAATCAGAGTAGATCTGGTCGTCATCAGAGCACGGCAGTGGCCGAAGAAGCGGATCCGGTCGTGGAGCAAAATGGAGATTAAGGTATTAGAATAATTAAGAGTGTATATAAGTAGAATTAGAAGATTAGAGTGAGAATAATATAATAGATTTAAGAATTATAGTCATTTAACTCATTGTAATACGTTTTTTATTAATGAAACTGTTAGTAGGCATTTAGAAAGGGCTTTGAGTTTTCTCATAATTCAAGATCAATGATGTGACTGCGTGGGGACTGAGATTAGAAGTTTAGAACCCATCTTTGAGCTACTGTGAAACCAGTGCAGCTACTGATGAGGTTCTGTCAGTGAAGCAAATAGTGGTGTGGCTGAGATCCTGAATATGCAAGGGTTTTTGTTTTAAGGGAAATGGGCGCTGATTGTTTTGGTTTCTACTAAGATTGTAAGAACATCAGCAATAAGAAGAAGTAGCACGGAATAAAACAGCACCATTTTAATTCATATCCACCATGTGATAGCCCTTTGTTTTTTTTTTTTGCTTCAGCCCTTTGTTTCAACTAGGACGGTTGAAACCATCCCAGTTTAGAAGTAGGAAAAAAAAATACGAATAATCGAGGGGATCACGGTTAAAACTTAAAAGTAAAGCAATCCGTCTCCTTCTGTTTTCAACTAGGATTGTACTCTCACATTTTGTCGCGGAGATAAAATTGTTTAATGCAGCGGTTATTGTGTAATATTATTGAATAGATAGTTGCCAAATGCATATGCTACACGTTAAAACTCTAATTTAGTGAGGAAAAAATTGTGATTATAAATTTTATAAATAACTTTTAGATTTCTTTCATTGTTTAATATTATAAAAAAATATAATGGCGACTGATAAAATATAGGTTCTCCTAATTATTGTTTTTAGTTCAATTAATTCGAATCCTATTAATTTTTGCAAAAATGAAAAAACAAAACTATCTTTTTTACCTATACATTAAATTACATATAAAAAAAAAGATTAATTTGACTCACCATATTAATAATAGAAGTATATTGTTAAAAAAAATAAGCAAAAATATAACATTGTAAGAGTTATTCAATATATTTTGTTTTGTTGCTGATGTGATGTTAAGCAAAAATATAGCCAGTTATGCTTGGAAATTGCAGCGTATAATGAGAGTTGGAGCTAGTAAGAAGGAATGGGATCAATGGTCCTCATTTTTTTTTTCAATTTTTTTTGCATTTATATATGATTTTTCATATAGTTTGAGTAAAACACCACAGGTACCGTAAAATTGACATTGAAACAGAAGTATGATCAAATTTTCTGGAACGGAATTCCACAAATAAGAGCCGTAAATCATATTGGAAGGATTGTGAAATAATTTATTGACAGTATACTTGTGACGGAAATAACACCATCTAACTTGTAATTAGATAACAAGAAGATATCCAGCAGAAAACCTACGGAATAAAACAATAAGAAACTTTCACAGATGTGCATCCTGGAAGAATGCACAAGAACTTGACTTGTTAACCTTGGCCAACAACTTGGGGAAAGATACACATCACAAGACCAAGCTTACAAAAACTAGCATGAAAATAAACAAACACCAAATATATTCATAACTGATATCCCATGTATCATATGTGTGCATGAAAAGATTCAAGGGACACGTAAATACAAGCAACTAAGTAGCATTGTTCACAACAAATTTCATGACAGTGCTCTCCTGCCATTTATTTAAACCCTAGTAGTTCTACATTCAACATAAACATTCAAACCGCAGTTTGCCGAATTAAGCTTTTCCCAGCTCCTTCAGGAAATCTATGTGGTCTACCAAGACCTGAAGACAAGGAGAATTGATGTGACATGTTTATCAGAATATGTAAGAATAATTTGCAATTTCTATTTGAATATTTTAGTTGAACTTGGATTCCTATGTCAATAGTTGAGTAACATGACATGTTCTACCTTGACCATACCAGTACCATAATGAAGGATATCTGATCAACGGCGGTATCAAAATCACACTAAAAGTTTTGACTTCGGCAACTTAAGTTTTTGCAAAATCATAATACGAAGGCCTCCATAAACCCTATTCGGCTTCAAAATATAATCTTAAGAAGTTAGAATGCTCAAGAAACATGCATACCGTTTTCCAGCCATCTGGATCAAGGAAGGCAGTAATTTTGGTATTTAACCCAGGAATTGGGCCTGGCTGCCTTGTTATTTTGCCTCCCAATTCCTTCGTCATGATATCAACCACCTCTGCACTCTTGTACACATCCTCTGTGCTAATAGCAATCTACATAAAGATGGTGAAAATAAAATAAAATTACCTGCAATTGCAAAATGCAGAAATGATGTGCAGAGCGCAGGAAAAATGAGAGGCATCAAAAGATAGAATGTATCACACCATCAAAGACAAGAATCATCTCCAGTGCGTTAATTTTTCAGTTACCATAGAAAGATACAGCAAGAATACCCCATCCTCATGGTTAATCTTTACATAACTGAAGAATGGAAGATCTTTCGTTTTTTTATATTGAAAGTGACCGCACAGACGTGTAAAATGCATATACTATGTTCTATTAGTGAAAATGAGATAGTTTATTGGATTGTGTGTGTGAGGGGAGGGGAGGGGAGGGGAGGGCTGGGGGCATAGTCGCATAGATAAAGACACTCCAATAAGTCATGGTCAAATATCAGGAACAACCATACAGAGAAATCTAACAATAAAAAATAGAAATAAACCTGAGCATATGCATTGCCTTTGGTGTATTCAGTCACACCATAGTTGTATGTCAGCTCAAGAACAGTAGTTTCATGTTCATCAGCATACCCCATCATGGCAATTGTATACTACGGAGGAGACCATATAAAAAATAATTTAGCAGATATGAAGTAACCAGGATCAATGAGTCATAAACAAAGTACTGTGATTGACTGAATATAGAAGTAATACCTTGTAGTCTGGGACATCCTTTTTCCTCAGCAGCTTCATACCGCAAGCCTGAATTAAAGAATACAAATAAGAACAAAGTTGGACAAAGCTAATCTCCATCAAACCATATGAATAATATCATGCATGTTCTCTCCCAGACATCACGATACTATATAGCCTTGTACAACATGAAAATTCATGTGCCCTATCCTAAGAATATCCTAGGACAGTCAAGCTGTCTCTTTCTTCCTACTTTGTGCAAGAATAAGCAGGTGGGTGGGTTTGGACAATTGTTGAGCTATGTAATGGAAGAAGTATGAGAACAGTTTGTCATATTTTGTGCATAGGCTACATTTCCCGTGTTCCTTTTACAAGCACAATTTCCCTTTTTTCAGTGTGCTTGGGCTATTTCACATTTGAAGATCTATTCAAGAAATCATCCTTAGAATAAAAAAAAAATTAAATTATTTCAGCAACACTAGCAGTTTAAATTTACTCACTTGCATAAAAAACACTTCTTATTCTTAAACTAAACCAACATCTTACTACACATTTTTGCAGGAAACACATGATTTTCACATAATTGTTATCATCAATTTTGTTTTGTTTCTTACAGGTACCAACAAACCGTCAAGTGTTTTGAACTTCTCACCTTGATTCAACCATATTTCTGACAAGTAATAGAAATCAACAGACCATCCAATTCTTTATGTCATTTTAAATTTAATTTGAATGAAGAGGAACTTGGCTTATAAAACCTTGGGTAATATTGTCAATCATTTAACAAAATATAGCTTTTCCATTTTAACTAGAAATCTGGGTTCTGTTTGCAAATGTTTCGTATAGTCAGGCGCCAATTGCAAATCTCAGATATAATGGATGATATCGGCTGCTACAAAAAAAAGGTATTTCTACTTGTAGAAACCTATCCAAAAGGCAAAGGCAACTACATGATTAAGAGAACTTCACCACATGTGCACATGTACACACATACACCACTACAATTTAAGGTTACAGTACGAAACTACTAACCTTTTGATAGAACTGGATGGAACGTTCAAGGTCCCCTACCCGAAGCATGACCTGGCAGAGAGGTTCAGGTGTGGGGCCCCTTTGGATTATTTCAAACATGTAACCATCAGGGTCTTGCACAAATGCTATTACAGTCGTACCGCCCTTCACTGGACCTGGTTCACGTGTTACCTTTCCTACTCCGGAAGCTTTTACAGTCTCCACCAGCTTAGTTATCTATGTATTAAAATATATATTATGTTGAGATTATTTATTGTCTTATTTGTTGCCTTCTAATTGATATTTATGTTCTCAGGTTTTCTAATTGAAATAAAAATTGTAGTATGTTGAAAATTAAACAACAACAAAGTAAAAAATAAAGAGGTAATTATGATGTACATCTTCAGTTGCAATGGCAAAATGGCCGAATCCAGTGCCAATATCATACTTGTCAACTCCATAATCTGCAAATTAGATGAAAAGTCGATTTAATGACAAGTAATCAGATAGAAAATTGTCAATTCAAAAGCTTGAAAGCATCACAAGCTTGAGTTGGCAAAGACTGGAACGACTAGATATAAAATGTAAAATGGAGAGAAGAGAGAGAAACAAAAAATTTCTCTTGTGTATTCAATTGATACTTAATTGCAGCAAGGGGGAGACTGAGAAAACTATCTTTTAATTGCAGTATACTTTTTATTAATAAATATAAACATATACAATAAAAAAAAAATGGCACGTACTATACGTCAATTCAACTGCAAAATTTGTATCCTCTGGACCAAATCCAAGAAATGCATTAGAGTATTTCTCTTCAGGAATATCCCTTTTCCTCAGAAGTTTCATGCCAAAGCACTCAGTATAAAACCTATCCTCAAAGTATTAACCGTGTAAGAAAAGTGGATATACAAATCAATGAATCATAATATACAGAACATTTGGGAAAAAAATTCTCTTGTATGGTACAGAGTTATACTTTATGGTACGATCCAAGTCACCAACACGATACACGGCATGTAACATCCGGCGCTTGTCCTTCTGGGCCCACTCCAACACATTCTGACTTGATGCCATACCTTGACTTGTCTATATTTATCATAAAAAAAAATCAATGAGGAATAATTAGCCTGGATGAAACATGGCTTAGAACATAAAATATAATCAACCTGGCTCGATATGTAATTACATTGGTCTCCTATGAAGCTAAGAATTTACTTTTCTCTCCCCTTTTTCAAATGTCAAGATAAGCTGGTTTTTCTGTAAATAAAAAAATTGGATTTTAACTTAAGGCCCGTCCCAAAAGTTTAAGAATAACTGTTGCGAATTCATCACAACCCGACAATCAACTCATAATTCCCTTTCTAAGCACGAAGTCCGCTCCATAATAACTAACTTAAAACCCCATCAATTGCCAAAGAAACACTAAAACTTATTCTCCATGAATGAAGTATTAAAATACGGTTCGATACACACTGTTTCCATTTTATGAGTGGTAGACATCTAATTCGTCGAGAAAGAAAATCCAAGCTTCAGAGCAATCCAAAGAAAACTAAAATTTTAAGAAATTAAACAAATTGATTAGGAAGGGAAGAAAGATGATTCAGGTCTTACCGTCTTACTGAGTAAAAAGTGAGACGATCTCAGAACCCCTTTGTTTGCTTCTGCCCGGAGAGGTCGGGATCAAGGAGGTATTTATGCAGATAATTACTTCCAAATTGTCTCCAGTGCACACGCACTCTAACCGATTAGCAAAATTTTTGATCGTAGGATCGAGATCTGTGCGAATCTAGCGGTAAGATCCCTCTACTAGAAACCACAAACTGGAGAGAGGGAATTTTTTCCAGAAATATCGCTTATCGCGATTCATACTCCTATCCGCACGAACCATTTGTACGCTCTTTTACAAGAACGCTAACGTGGCATGTATATGACCTGATTTTGAGGCTTCTGTCTTCATATCTGAGATGTGGTGTCGTGTCCAGAAAGTAGGAAGAGAGAGAGATTAAGGAGGGCGAAAAAAGAGATGTTTCCCGATCATAAGCCAGCTAAACTAAACATGATGTCGGCTCAAATATGAGTTTGTGATTTGTGCCTCAAATTTCATATCGACAATGTTGCCACCTGATCTTGCATAAATAACACAGCATAGTTGGTTATGTCACAGAACAACACGGTTACAGCACAGTACGTGTGACTTTTTCGTATCGTGACTTGCATATTATGTGCCATGATTATTCACGTGCTGTGATTATTTTTGAAATTTAACACGTCACGCGAAAAATTCGGTCACGGTACAGCACGTGGTCACGCGAGTTACGTATAATTAGGACTGTTAAGTCTTGATGAAATAGTGAATCTTAAATAAACTAATCTAAATTATGAAAAAATAGTTAAATGTGAGAAACATGACTAGTTACGTTTGGACACAGCACGTGAGTCACGGCGTGACTCGAGTGCCGTGACCACTCCTCCACATTTTAGTCACGGCACGGCACGTTTTTTCCACTCTGGTCCTTGCATACTCAATTTAAATATATATATATATATATATATAGAGAATGGCTAATATACAATCGATTGTTCCTGAGCTCCGGTGCAACCAAGTCGTTTTCCGATTTTCAAAGTCCAAACGGTCGATCTAAACTGTTAGATGTGATCTCTATATTAAAATGTGCTTGGAGACCAAATTTTACATTTTTTGGAATTTGTTTACTATTTATTAAGCCACTTTGAAAATCGCTGATTCAACGGTTTCACTGTTTGGTTAAGCCACTGTTGGATCAGCGATTTTCAAAGTGGCTTAATAAATAGTAAAAAAATTCTAAAAAATGTAAAATTTGGTCTCCAAGCACATTTTAGTATGGAGATCACATCTAACGGTTTAGATCGACCGTTTGGACTTTGAAAATCAGAAAACGACTTGGCTGCACCGGAGCTCAGGAACAATCGATTGTATATTAGCCATTCTATATATATATATATATATATATATATATATATATATATATAGAGTTGGGCTATGGTACTCTATAGAGTACCATGGCTCGGTGCTCTACGGCACTATATCTTCATTTTAAAAATTCAAACACCCGATCCGAACCGTTGAACATGTTCTTCATATTGAAATGTGCTTGGAGACCAAATTTTACATTTTTTGGAATTTTTTTGCTATTTATTAAGCCACTTTGAAAATCTCAGATCCGATGGTCCAGAAATTTTTACTGTTTTTTACTGTTCACAGCAGATCTGAGATTTTCAAAGTGGCTTAATAAATAGCAAAAAAATTCCAAAAAATGTAAAATTTAGTCTCCAAGTACATTTCAATATGAAGAACATGTTCAACGGTTCGGATCGGGTGTTTGGATTTTTAAAATGGAGATATAGCGTAGAGTACCGAAACGTTTTACTCCATAGAGTACCATAGTCCATCTCTCTCTCTATATATATATATATATATATATATATATATATATATATATATATATGAGTCTGGCTAATTTGCTGCCGGCAGCATTTCAGCAAAGTGCTGCCAGATTTATTAGCCGTCGGATGTGGTTTGTGATGTGCTCTTGATGATTTGAAAATAACAGAGCGCATCAGTTGCTAATGTTTTCGTCTGCCTTCCGTCAATCCAACTCTCCCTAAAATCTCTATTTTCCTCTCCCGTCTTTCTCTCTCCCTCTTGCTCGAACCGCTCTTCACGGCGGCCGCCCACTCTGTCGCGTCTGTGGCCTCTGTCGCTGCACCACCCCTCAACGAAGCCCTAGGTTAATCGTCCAACAAATCCGACAAAACCCTAGGCAATTCTTGCCGCGTGGCGCCTCTCTTGCCTCAGTGCCGCGCCGCATATGGTGCTATCGGAGGATGGTTCCGGTCTCCCGATGAAGACCTAGGCAAATCGAACAAATGGTACTCTCTTGTTGTTATTGTTTTACTCTTTTATTTCTTTTTATGCACTTATTGTTTCATAAATTTGTTATTTTTTCTTTGTAATTAGACAATGCTAATTTTAGTTGGGTAAAAAACAAAGATTTTTCTGATGCAATTTTGAGTTTTGAGGTAAAAAGATTGTCTAATATGCTTATATATGTTTAACCGTTTAATAAAGTTCAGGGTGTATATTCATATATTTATGTTACCAAGATTGGGGAATTGATATTGTCAGTACAAGGTTCGCTGACCTACACTCTTATGCCAAGAAGACACTCAAACACTGACAGAAGTGATCAACTCAACTCAACTCAACCTCAGACTACCAATTTCCACAACAGCAACAGACCAATTGAATAACCTATCTTACCACACAGCGCAAATTGTTTTGACAGAGTGACAGCACAGCCGGACGGAAATGGTTAAGAACTGGGGTCTTTTCGGTAAAATATGCATATAGGGCAATGAAAGATAGACCACCCATATCCAGTGGCCTTCATCATATCTGGTCAGTAAAAGCACCACCGAGGTTTAGAGTATTTGTATGGCTAATGATACTCAACCGCATTCTAACCATAGACAATCTAATGATCAAAGGTACGGTACTGGTAAACCGATGTGTAATGTGCAAAACCGACCTTGAGACGGTAAGGCATCTCTTTACAAAATGTGAGGTGGCTAATGAGATATATGCAAGAATGGTGGGTGCATACCAAATCAGAATGCCGGATTTTCAACAAGATATGCATCCACTAATCAATCTGCAGTACACAATAAAGGAGAGATCGCCCATATTAATAGCAACATTCATCTTATGGAGAGAAAGGTGTTCAAGAACATTCAGAGGGACTGAAAGCGGGTTAGCGGATCTCATGCATCAAATTAGGGAACAGTGGTGCTACAGTTCAAAGGTTGCCAGGGGCAGAAGCGGAAATTTGCTGAACCTGTGATTGCATCTTCTCTTCATCTTTTTTTCATCTTTTTTCAGATTTTTACCAGTTAGGAATAGCACAGGGTCAGCCCAGCTTGGGCTCCCAATT
This sequence comes from Carex arenaria, assembly GCA_964058825.1. Lineage (NCBI taxonomy): Eukaryota > Viridiplantae > Streptophyta > Magnoliopsida > Poales > Cyperaceae > Carex > Carex arenaria. The sequence goes on from CAXKVW010000134.1 coordinate 848,443, forward strand.
TATTTTACTATTTTCATGCTTTTTCTTTTCATTTTCGTTTAGATATGACATGTAACATACCCTATGTAACATCTCATTCTTCAATCAAATAGAGGCTTGACATCTCTTTTATTCAAAAAAAAAGATTACTAAGTGTAACTTTTGCAAGTCATGAAGGTTTTGTTTGGTTATTGTTAAAACAAAAAATTGAAGTGTAATTATTGTTTAAGCACTTGTAAACATGAGATGTATGGTTTTTACCTCTTCAACATGAATGGTTGTATGCTTGTATTTTGGCATATGTATTTTCATATGCTTGTTTGATGTATCAAGTGTGGCCATGATGCTGCCAACTACAATACAAATTCTGGTATAGTTGAATAACTCTACTCAACTTTTCAACTTTAAAAATGTGATTTACTATTCCCAACTGTAAAAATGTGACACCACTTAATTTTTCAAAATTGACTCACATAAATCTCGTATTCCCTACTTCATAAAATTAATTTGACAGAAGTACAACTTTGATATATAAGCAAATATCTAAAAGAATGTTGGTGAAAAAGCAACAAATACAAGATATGTCAGTGCTACCTAAGAGTATGATAAAACATATTGTTTCATTTGCAAAAACCTAAACCTGATTTCTAACCAAAATAAAATGGGTTTAATTATAAAAAAATCACCATTTTATAACTACTCACTGGATTGCATGCTTTAATCTCAATACCTTACAAACTGTGCTGGCATCAGCTGGTACCACATATTTCAATTTTTTCTTCTAATCCAATAGGTAGAGTTTGTAGCAGCTAATGAATTGACAGTGATATTTCCCATAATATCATATTTACTAGTACAATTTACCATATATTGACTTTGTAATTTAGTTGCATTTCGGCCAAAGCTTCAAGTACAACCTCAGTAATTATTATTGAGGCATGAACCAGCTCAATCAAATAAGACACAAATGAACAAAATAAGAACATTACATTACTCATCAATATATTATTTCATATATCCATAATCCATAAACAACAAGTTCAATTAGCAAATCAACAAGTTCAGTAATTTAAAATATTCATTCTATCAAAAGTATCATTTCTATAATTATACTGAAAATACCCTTCCTATGACTATACCATATATGCATTATCAATCTTCCAATAACAAATCTTCACTATCATATGCATTTTCATCTTTGAATAACAAGTCTTCACTGTCATAAGCATTTTCGTCTTTGAATAACAAGTCTTCACTATCATATGCATTTTTGTCTTCCAATGACAAGTCTTCATTTCGCATATGATTCTTGTGCTTGACCCTTCCTGTCACACCCCAAACCAGAATTTCTAGATTAATGTGTGATCAACCTCACCTCATGTTTATTAATCATTTAAACACGCAAGGCTGAGAGTAATCATCAGTAAGCAGCGGAAGCGGAAATATAAATATATAACACAAAAGTCGAACATCAGTCACATATCAGTAAATACACATACATATAATACAACAGTCCATGTCACATCCAAAACATAATCTAAACAAAAGATAATATATGATCTCCCAATCCCGTATACAAAAGCAACAAATATGGATTCGCAGATCAAATCAGGTGATAATCCTAACAGTCAAGCGGAGTGGCCTTTGGGAACAGCTCCTGACAACTCCTGCTGCGGGTCGCCAGACTCTGTACCTAAAACCCACGAAACAACTTGTGGGTGAGTGATAAATCACTCAGTATGTGACCCAGAACTATATCTCCTGGGGTCCTCTATGATCAAAACACTTTAACTTAACATTTAAATGTTGTTACGATTCTACAATTTAAATATGCAATTGTGTCCCTATCTCAGTATCTAATAGAAATAAAAAATACTTTAATCATTATCATGATGCGATTACTCTAGTATGCCAACATGCAAAAGTCTCCCCAAACAAAAATCCAAGCGGAGTTTAATATTATAGTCAAATCGGAGAAATCAGTATCGGAATACTGAGTGTAGAATTCATATAATAATAGTACGAATAATAGTCACCCGTGCTGTGCTAATCGGATCAAAGATCCTCAAGATATGTCTAAGGACTGCGATCATAGAGTCTAGTGATACACGGTGCCTAGTGACACCGAGCACTACTCACAAGTTAATAACATGCTAGCCGATGAACATATCTTAATTCCGTGTTTGTTCCTTACTCTAAAACGATCCATAACCAAACATATAAAATAGGAGAAATCATACAATGCAAGTTATAAAAGTTGTCAATCTCATCCCTCATGAGCAGGTGAGAACTCTACCGTCTGGCCAGATCAATAGGAAAAGGGGCTCGAGATCGGTCCCACGTATCAAGGCTCGAGATCGGCCTTCGTTCTAGGCAATGTAGCTCCTAATGTAGGTGGAGATCACTCCAGAATCGTTTGTGCCTCGGGGCTCGAGATCGGCCCGCACGGAATGGTAAAATGATCGAATGAATACATAATCAAGTTTATACATATAATATAAGTCCTAGAAGACCATCCGGAAAGTCAAGTGACACCCCGGCTCAATGGCTGCGAGGCCGACTCGTGTCCCATTCCACGAGCCGGAGCACAGTCATTCAGTCTCTACTCAGCTCTCACCAATGCATGCGTATAAATATGCAATAATATATTGCCTTCTACGAGAAGAAGGCAATCTAATAACCTAATATTCTATAATAATATATATAATATTATTTATTTACTCTACTCCTAATAAACAGTAAATTCTTTATTTATCGGGGTTTATGCAATTTCTACCTACAGTGCAGAAATGATAAACATGCTCTACAGTTTTAATGCATCTACTTAAAATAAAGTGCGAATGTCAAGTCAGGTGGAACGACTTGGTAAGAGTACGCCCACAAAAGAAAATAATTCAGATATCCCACACCTGTAACTAAGCGGGAATCGTGCGCAAGCGGCTACGCGTAAGGATAGCCAGCAGGGTCCTCGTCTAGGCCGATGGAATAATCCGCAGTCTCGGTCCACGTATCGGTGTCAAGATGGGTCTGATAACCTGTAATTCGTAATTTTATTTAATTAAAATTCTATCTACTTTACGTAATCCTTCCCTCGTTTAATTTATGTCTACTTACAGTTTACCATGTTCGACAGATAGGTCAGTTGACGGTTTCGAATTGAGCGCGATTAATTTGCAATAGTTTAATTTAATTTAATTTATTTTAATTTGAAGATAAATTGCTTCATAAATTTCCTACAATATCCTAAATGGTGTTACTACGTATTCATATGATAGAAGTACGCAAGTTATTTATTATATTAAGTGTCGCGATAATTAATCATACTTAACTACTCATAGTGTAATTTACGTGTTCTAACTAATTATCCTAACAATCTATTTAGATTATTCTCAAGTATGTAATTAATTAAAATGTGTTGCCAATAGCTTGTTTTATAACTTTTAGAATTATATATATATATTATTATTTTTTCACAACTTGTGCGTAATAACATTTTAAATACGTGATAAATTATGTCGAGAATCTTAGTTGCAACTCTTCGGATTCAACAATAATTATATGAATTAATCTAATTAATGTTGTTACTCGAGGAAGGTGTACGTAGTTTGATTACCAATTTATAGAATGAAAATTATGATAAAAATAACTAATTAGGAAAACAAAAGTATATTTTTGTTTAATTAATTACGCTAACTATCACGGTTTGCAAGCAAAGATTTAATTACAAAATAGCTAAATAAAAATATGTTGCTAATTTATTCTTTATTAATTTAACAATATATTTAGATTTAGGTCTAGATTTAGATTTTTAAAACACAAATAAATTTATTTAATGAAACTACAGTTTGAGTGGTGTTTTTAATGTGCTTCATAGAATTAACAATTTATTAAAATATTTCAAGTGGTATATTTAATAATCGTTCTATAATAATTTTGTATATCCATTGTATACAAGTTTTGTATAAATAGTAACATGTGCTTATATGTCATGCAAATTTAAAAATATAATTGAAAATGATTATGTATTGATATTCGTTTATATACTAAGATAAGTGATATGATTATATTATAATTTTTACATGTTTATAATATTTTGATATTAGATTATAATTTCATTTGTGTAGCTATAATCTATCAATTATAATCATATACCTATTTTGCATTTAATAATTCATTATACATAGTTAACTAATTTTAGTTGAACTTGTTTTCGTTGAACATTTTAGTTGAATTTTTATTTATTTATTTGACACTTTACTATACTTTTATTTTGGTCACTTTTAATAAATAATTTTATAGTTTCGGACCGAATCTACTAAAAAGAGCCATTAAGCATTTTTCATTATAAATCTCTTTATAATTTCTGTTTCGGCCTAAGCACAATTATAGGCCCCAAATCAATATTTTTAATTCCACCATTCAAATTCGGTTGATCTCCATATTTTAAAAGTTTGAAATTTTCATTTAAGCCCTCATAAAAGGGAAAATTACTACATTTGCAATTATTAACATAATCAACCCACATACTTATAAAATTTTCAAGTTTACACACCAGTCCCTCCAATAAGGGAGTATTACTACAATCATAGAAATTAACATTTAGACACTCAATTTTATTAAAATTATAGATTGGTCCCTGCCATCACAACTCGTACAATTATCAACCATTACAAACATTTCGACGCAAATTAATAAGGGTGTTCACTGTTACGGGGCACAAGTCAAGATGGTAATATGATTACTAATTCCATAACATCCCACATGGTGCTATGCACAAGAAGAGGACAAAGAACAAAAATGCACAACCAAATTAGTACACCACAAAGGCTTAGCATGTACCGAGAGAAATCAAGCAAGTTTCACAATATACAAATCAAAGAGCAAACAGGTGTTTAACGGGTTGCAACTCGCATTCAACAGTAGCTCGACAATGAGCAAGGAATTTCAAAAATATTAGAGGTTGTTTAGCCTTACCCAAAAAGTTTTATATTCGGTCTTGGCGTGGGACAGTCGGTACCAAAGCTGTGACCCTCCACGATCTCATGTCCGCCCTTCTTCTTGCTCCTGAGCACCACCAACCCAAGAAGCACACAACCTTGTAACCAAAAGCACAAGAAAACCCTAACGGGTTTGAAATTGAAAAATCTGAACCCAATAAAGGGAGTGACAGAGAGAGGTAAAGAGAGAGAGAGTGGAGAGATGGTTCTCCTTCGAAAGAGAAACGAGGGTTATAAACCGGGAGAGAGAGAGCGCAGTAGGGAGGACAGCCATAGGCGCGCACAAGTCTACTCCAGCGCGTGGGAGGGAGTTAATGCGAGCATACGGCTCTGACTTGCGTGAGCAGACGGAGGAGATGACTAGGCAGAGGAAGAGAGGAGCGGGAGCGTAGGATTTCGTTTGGGGCATTTTGTTTCCTTCTCCAGTAAGGAAAGAAATGAATGGAGTGGGGAGGGGACCACATGTAAGAGAGAGAGAGAGAGAGAGTAGTTAAGTTTGAGGGTGGGGTCCAGTTTAGAAGAAAATAGAAAGAGAGGAGCCAATCAGAGACCGTGACAGAAAGAATAAAAACCAATAGAGTAAAGAATTGAGTGAAGTGGTAAAAAGAGGTGGTTGAAGTGTTGACTTTTAACTTTCACATTTCATTTCATATATATACATGTCGATAAGGAAACTTTATTCATTCATTTAAAATTTTATTGAGTTAAGGTTATTTGAGAATATTGTTAACGTTAGCTAAACATTTTAAAAAAAAGAAATCTTAATTATCTTAATAATTAAATTATTAAGCTTATTTAGAATATCTATTCGTAATTATTTATTTTTGTTCTAAATTGTTAGCATTTTAATTATTGGAGTCATTTAAAATCATCATTTTTGCATAAATTTATATTTTGTTGTTTATATTGTTTCAACGATTGAATTTACTTCTATTCATGTAAGTTTAAAATTTTTGTTGTATCATTTATGTTTAATTCATTCAAGTTAAAAAGTTTTATTTCTTCATATGATATTCAATAACATTATTATTCTTCTTCTTCTTATTATTATTATTATTACTACTTCATCTTTGTAATTGTGCCTCAAAAATTCGTATCTTAAATTATGTAACATGAGAATCCCCTCATACCCCTTTTTATCATTTCGATTCGATCGTCTTAATTGAATTTTAGAAAATTAATTAGTTCAGTGAAATCGAACATTCGTTATGTTGATTTTAAATGAAAGTTCATATACTATTTAACTCGTACATTAATTAACTAAAAATTTTAGTTAGTCATAATTCTTTATTAGTTAGTTAGTTAATTAGTTTTAAAAATTTCAAAATATAACACTTCCCTATGTAAAGCTCAACAACACTTTCTTCTCCGAAAGGCTCTTGAACCTTGTTCCTGATTTCATCTACTTTCAAGTCATTTATTAGATTTCTTTCCAAATCTTCAATTTCATCTAACGTGAAATCATCCATCTTTCTAAAAAAAAAAAGAAGCATAAATAATTCTTAATTACTACAAATAAAGCATCTGAACTTGTCATTGCATAAACACAATCAACAAAAAATAATTCTTACAAAAAAAAAAGTTCAAGTCAAGGTATGTGTATACTCAAGGTATGGGTATACCCATATCCAACTTAATTTTTTTACACAGATCAGAGATTAAGGCGAGACTTTCAATATGAATTTTATTTTGAGATGGTTGTACCATAACACATGCTGATTTTGATACTAAATTTTTTGAATTCATAGCACATAAGTTCACAAAAGTTCGAGCAAGGATATCTGAATTTAATACTAAAATTTCAGTTTAAAAAAACAAGTACCAGCACCACCCAGACTGAGATGTTCATCCTTGATTTTGACAAAGAATATCACAAACTACGCATAATGTATACTCTTGGACAAGTATTATTCAATACAAACCTCATTGAATAGTAATTTGCTTACCTACCGTAGTTTTCACATCATTCTGCTAAGTGTCTCTGTTCATAATTTTCCTTCATGCTATATAGAACTGGGACAATATACAGAAAACAAAAAAGGCAAATTATATAAAATCTTGATTTCAAGTGCACAGCGTTGTTAAGTTCCATGAAACTTTTGTCGGAGTTTGAAATTAGTTACCTAATTTGTTAAGAGCTAATTATATCTTATTCTACTAGAAGTAATTGGAACCAATTAATCAGAAGCAATTAATCAGAAGCATAGAGACATGGAAAGAGGGAGAGAGGGAGAGAGAGACTTACATGGTTCTCTTTCGATTCTCTGCAACACGGAGGATGGAGATTCACTGGAGTCGGAGAAGAGACGACAGAGGGAGCGGAGCTGACGGGAAGAGAACAGAACAGAACAAGAGAGAGGCGGAGCTGAGCTAGCGACCTGGAAGGTAGCTGAGCAAACTGAATTCGGACGGAGTTGTCGGAGCGACCTCGAGCTGGGCGGGCCTGGACCCAGCTTGGCGGCCTGAGAAGAAAACGAGAGATGCACAGGAGGAGAGAGAGAGAGGCGCTGAGGCCTGAGGGGCAAAGAGAAAATTAAAACCCTATAAACGGAGCATTTTTTCCGTTCCCTCGAATCAAATTAGTGATTTGAGTGCTTCATCAGACACGAATCTAAAATCAGATCCGACGGCTAATAGATCTGACAGCACTTTGCTGAAATGCTGCCAGCAGCAAATTAACCATACTCTCTCTCTCTCTCTCTCTCTATATATATATATATATAATAGTCAATTTCTTTATTTTATCAATATTAATTTATAGTTTAAATTCACTGGATTTTAAAATTAAGATATCAACAAAGTATTTGAATTTAAATATATGAATAGGAAAAATATTAGAGGTTTGATGAGGAAATATTCGATAGTCGATACTAATTAAAAGGTTTGGTGATATAGAAATAATGTTCTTTTTGTTTTACTTGTAATAATGGATTGTATTTTTACGGTGACTCGCACATAACAAGCAACTAAGAGGAGCAAAATAGTCTCGCACAATAATTCATGCTGCGTTGTATTTAATTTGTTGTGATTTTGATCATGTTACAGCGCATTATAATTTCTAACAATATCAATTTATAAAGAATAATTATTTCCATCCCTCCACTTCCATCCCTCACTATCCTCACACCCTCCCCATATTAATTAACTACCTTAATTAACATCCTCCCCACATTCAATTTCCATCCCCGCACTTTCTCCATATTAATTAACTACCATAATTAGCATCATTCCCCACATTAATTATCTACCTTAATTAAATTTTATCTATTTCCTTAATCTGAATAAATATTACATTTTTTCTTTTGTCATTTCATCAGATAAATACTAACTTTCATAATGTTAAATACTAATATTCTTAAAGTTAAATACTAACATTGTATAAAGTTAAATACTAAAATATAGGATGCTAAATAAAATTAATGCAACTTATTTATAATTTTAGAGATTAATATTTTTGACTTTAAAAATAAATACTAATGTTCATATTGTTAAATACTAACATTTCTAAAGTTAAATACTGATGTGCGGGGACAATACCAAATTATTTTGTTATTTTTTGCGGGACAAAGATTGTGTCGTTGTTGGACGCGGACGGTTAATACTCCAATGAATGAAGTTAAATACTTATTCAATGCACTATTAATACACTAAAAATTGAAGTTAAATACTGCAGAAAATTTAAACAATCAAATGTCGAAACCTAATTTTTTGTCTTTTAGTGCGGGGATGTGCGGAGACTGATATTTTTATTTTTTGCGGGGACAAAGATTGTCTCGTTGTTAGACAAACAGTTAATACTCCAATGAATAGAGTTAAATACTTATTCAATGCACTATAAATACACTATAGGTATATGTTAAATACTGCAGGAATTTTAAATACTCAAAAAAATCGGAACCTAATTTTAAATACTCAAAAATGTTGGAACATTTTATTCTCACGCTAGCTCTCTTTCAAGTTACTACTAGCTCTAATTTATTATCAATTACTATTTTTTATTTTTAAAATTATCAAGCTCACTCAATTGGATTCAGTAATTCTACCTTCTTTTTTTTTAGAATAAGCCCGTAGGCCTTTGCAATAGTATAAAATTAAAGCCTGATAAATTGTCTCTTACATTACCAGAAAATGAAAGAAAGGAAGTCTTGACTATGTTACAGTTACAGCCATACTTACCAGTAAACTAAAAATGAAGTCTCAAATTGTATCTATCCATACCAGAAAGTGCATTAAGAAACGAAACTACACTGCATCAAAACTAAACTACATAAGCTTGCTAAACAAATCAATCAAGTGGAGAAAGACCAACTCCAAATCGATCAAGTGGAGAGAAGAGGACTCCAAATTAATTAGCGTAGTTCATTAAATAGAACATTGTGATCTCGACCGGTACCCGACCCAGCGAGCCCTGATCGAGTCGCTACACGTGTTCAAGCACGGCGTCAACCCATCGGCAGTGATCAAGTGCGCAGTAGCTGAGGCGCTAGTGCCGTACTACCCCATCGCCGGAAGGCTTGTTGAGGATGGCGCCGACGGGCAGCTGTCGATCAACTGTACTAGTGAAGGTGTCTGGTTTATAGAAGCTAAGGCCGAGGAGTTTGAAGGGAGGGGTTTATCCAGGGAATTTGGCTTTGGGTCATTCGCAGAAGAGAAGAGAAGGTTTGGGGGCTTAATAATTGGAGGGGTAATTTGGGTATTTTATAAATACGTTTTTTATACACTATTTTAAGTATAATTTTAATTAAATTAGTGTATAATATGTATAATTAGGACAAATTCATGAATTTAAAGAGTTTGGGATGGCAATTTTATAATTTTAAAGTTTGAAGTGATAATTTCATAATTTTTCATGTTTTGAAGTGGCACAAAAACAATTTTTCCTTAAAAGTAAAGCAATCCGTCTCCTTCTGTTTTCAACTAGGATTGTACCCTCACATTTTGTCGCGGGGATACAATTGTTTAATGCAGCTGTTATTGTGTAATATTATTGAATAGATGGTTGTCAAATGCATATGCTACACGTTAAAACTCTATTTTTGTGAGGAAAAAATTGTGATTATAAATTTTATAAATAACTTTTAGATTTCTTTCATTGTTTAATATTATAAAAAATAATAATGGTGACTGATAAAATATAGGGTCTCCTAATTATTATTTTTAGTTCAATTAATTCGAATCCTATTAATTTTTGCAAAAAGGAAAAAGCAAAACTATCTTTTTTACCTATACATTAAATTACATATAAAAAAAAAAGATTAATTTGACTCACCATATTAATAATAGAAGTATATTGCTAAAATTTTAAGCAAAAATATAGCATTGTAAGAGTTATTCAATATATTTTGTTTTGTTGCTGATGTGATATTAAGCAAAAAATATAGCCAGTTATGCTTGGAAATTGCAGCGTATAATGAGAGTTGGAGCTAGTAAGAAGGAATGGGATCAATGATCCTCATTTTTTTCTTCAATTTTTTTGGATTTATATATGATTTTTCATATAATTTCGAGTAAAACACCACGGGTACCCTAAAATTGACACTGGAGCAAAAGTATGTTCAAATTTTCTGGAACGGAATTCGACAAATAAGAACTGTAAATCATATTGGAAGGATTGTCAAATAATTTATTGACAATATACTTGTGACGGCAATAACACCATCTAACTTGGGGAAAGATACACATCACAAGACCAAGCTTACAAAGACTAGCATGAAAATAAACAAACACCAAATACAAGCAGCTAAGTAGCAATGTTCACAAGAAATTTCATGACAGTGCTCGCCTGCCATTTATTTAAACCCTAGTAGTTCTACATTCAACATAAACATTCTAACCGCAGTTGCCGAATTAAGCTTTTCCCAGCTCCTTCAGGAAATCTATGTGGTCTACCAAGACCTGAAGACAAGGAGAATTGATGTGACATGTTTATCAGAATAAAGAAGAATAATTTGCAATTTCTATTTGAATATTTTAGTTGAACTTGGATTCCTATGTCAACAGTTGAGTAACTTGACATGTTCTACCTTGACCATACCAGTACCATAATGAAGGATATCTGATCAACGGCGGTATCAAAATCACACTAAAAGTTTTGACTTCGGCAACTTAAGTTTTTGCAAAATCATAATACGAAGGCCTCCATAAACCCTATTCGGCTTCAAAATATAATCTTAAGAAGTTAGAATGCTCAAGAAACATGCATACCGTTTTCCAGCCATCAGGATCAAGGAAGGCGGTAATTTTGGTATTTAACCCAGGAATTGGGCCTGGCTGCCTTGTTATTTTGCCTCCCAATTCCTTCGTCATGATATCAACCACCTCTGCACTCTTGTACACATCCTCTGTGCTAATAGCAATCTACATAAAGATGGTGAAAATAAAATAAAATTACCTGCAATTGCAAAATGCAGAAATGATGTGCAGAGCGCAGGAAAAATGAGAGGCATCAAAAGATAGAATGTATCACACCATCAAAGGCAAGAATCATCTCCAGTGCGTTAATTTTTCAGTTACCATAGAAAGATACAGCAAGAATACCCCATCCTCATGATTAATCTTTACATAACTGAAGAATGGAAGATCTTTCGTTTTTTTTATATTGAAAGTGACCGCACAGACGTGTAAAATGCATATACTATGTTTTATTAGTGAAAATGAGATAGTTTATTGGATTGTGTGTGTGAGGGGAGGGGAGGGCTGGGGGGCATAGTCGCATAGATAAAGACACTCCAATAAGTCATGGTCAAATATCAGGAACAACTATAAAGAGAACTCTAACAATAAAAAATAGAAATAAACCTGAGCATATGCATTGCCTTTGGTGTATTCAGTCACACCATAGTTGTATGTCAGCTCAAGAACAGTAGTTTCATGTTCATCAGCATACCCCATCATGGCAATTGTATACTACGGAGGAGACCATATAAAAAATAATTTAGCAGATATGAAGTAACCAGGATCAATGAGTCATAAACAAAGTACTGTGATTGACTGAATATAGAAGTAATACCTTGTAGTCTGGGACATCAATTTTCCACAGCAGCTTCATACCGCAAGCCTGAATTAAAGAATACAAATAAGAACAAAGTTGGACAAAACTAATCTCCATCAAACCATATGAATAATATCATGCATGTTCTCTCCCAGACATCACGATACTATATAGCCTTGTACAACATGAAAATTCATGTGCCCTATCCTAAGAATATCCTAGGACAGTCAAGCTGTCTCTTTCTTCCTACTTTGTGCAAGAATAAGCAGGTGGGTGGGTTTGGACAATTGTTGAGCTATGTACTGGGAGAAGTATGAGAACAGTTTGTCATATTTTGTGCATAGGCTACATTTCCCGTGTTCCTTTTACAAGCACAATTCCCCTTTTTTCAGTGTGCTTAGGCTATTTCACATTTGAAGATCTATTCAAGAAATCATCCTTAGAATAAAAAAAAAAAAAAATTATTTCAGCAACACTAGTAGTTTAAATTTACTCACTTGCATAAAAAACACTTCTTATTCTTAAACTAAAACCAACATCTTACTACACATTTTTGCAGGAAACACAAGATTTTCACATAATTGTTATCATCAATTTTGTTTTGTTTCTTACAGGTACCAACAAACCGTCAAGTGTTTTGAACTTCTCACCATGATTCAACCATATTTCTGACAAGTAATAGAAATCAACAGACCATCCAATTCTTTATGTCATTTTAAATTTAATTTGAATGAAGAGGAACTTGGCTTATAAAACCTTGGGTAATATTGTCAATCATTTAACAAAAATATAGCTTTTCCATTTAACTAGAAATCTGGGTTCTGTTTGCAAATGTTTCGTATAGTCAGGCGCCAATTGCAAATCTCAGATATAATGGATGATATCGGCTGCTACAAAAGAAAGGTATTTCTACTTGTAGAAACCTATCCAAAAGGCAAAGGCAACTACATGAATAAGAGAACTTCACCACATGTGCACATGTACACACGTACACCACTACAATTTAAGGTTACAGTACGAAACTACTAACCTTTTGATAGAACTGGATGGAACGTTCAAGGTCCCCTACCCGAAGCATGACCTGGCAGAGAGGTTCAGGTGTGGGGCCCCTTTGGATTATTTCAAACATGTAACCGTTAGGGTCTTGCACAAATGCTATTACAGTCGTACCGCCCTCCACTGGACCTGGTTCACGTGTTACCTTTCCTACTCCGGAAGCTTTTACAGTCTCCAGCAGCTTAGTCATCTATGTATTAAAATATATATTATGTTGAGATTATTTATTGTCTTATTTGTTGCCTTCTAATTGATATTTATGTTCTCAGGTTTTCTAATTGAAATAAAAATTGTAGTATGTTGAAAATTAAACAACAACAAAGTAAAAAATAAAGAGGTAATTATGATGTACATCTTCAGTTGCAATGGCAAAATGGCCGAATCCAGTGCCAATATCATACTTGTCAACTCCATAATCTGCAAATTAGATGAAAAGTCGATTTAATGACAAGTAATCAGATAGAAAATTGTCAATTCAAAAGCTTGAAAGCATCACAAGCTTGAGTTGGCAAAGACTGGAACGACTAGATATAAAATGTAAAATGGAGAGAAGAGAGAGAAACAAAAAATTTCTCTTGTGTATTCAATTGATACTTAATTGCAGCAAGGGGGGCAGACTGTGTGAGAAAACTATCTTTTAATTGCAGTATACTTTTTATTAATAAATATAAACATATACAATTAAAAAAAATGGCACGTACTATACGTCAATTCAACTGCAAAATTTGTATCCTCTGGACCAAATCCAAGAAATGCATTAGAGTATTTCTCTTCAGGAATATCCCTTTTCCTCAGAAGTTTCATGCCAAAGCACTCAGTATAAAACCTATTCTCAAAGTATTAACCGTGTAAGAAAAGTGGATATACAAATCAATGAATCATGATATACAGAACATTTGGGAAAAAATTCTCTTGTATGGTACAGAGTTATACTTTATGGTACGATCCAAGTCACCAACACGATACACGGCATGTAACATCCGGTGCTTGTCCTTCTGGGTCCACTCCAACACATTGTCACTTGATGCCATACCTTGACTTGTCTATCTTTATCATAAAAAAAATCAATGAGGAATAATTAGCCTGGATGAAACATGGCTTAGAACCAGTGTTCTAAATAGCTAGCTATAACTACGCTATAGCTCCGCTATAGCTTTTTCAGATCATAAACGCTACACTATGAGATAAAAGTGCGCTATTTCAGCTACGGCTGCTATAGCTGTAATAGCTTACCGCTTTTACCGCTACGCGCTATGCGCTATTGCTACCGCTATGCTACATAGGCTTTTTTGCAATTTACATGGACTTCTGTGCTTCAGTTCATATTTATAATACTACATGGCCTGTTATAATAAGCATGCTAAAATCAAACTTTATGCCTTTGTTCTTATTTATGATTTAGTTTCTAATTCTATATCAGAAAATATTCAAATATTAATTCTTCCTTTTGTTTTTTTTTCGTCTAGTATTCACCTGTAAAATTATCGCCGTTCGTTTCATTGAAAGCTGATTTTGATTATAATAATATATAAAATATTCAAATAGGTATGCTAACTTTATTTCACTATAAAATTAATTGCTTTTCGTCTATTAAAATTTGTAATACTATGAAGTATGAACTATTAAATAATGTTACATTGTATATTCTTTTTATTTCCCCTTCTGATTTGCATGATTGAAAAAAATATAGACTTAGATAAGTTATCATTTAGTTATTATTCTAATTCTCTAATATTGATCATGTTGATAATTAGTAGAAATATAGACTATAAATTTTAAAAATTAAAAAGATGATATGTAGGAAAGCTTCCGTTATAGCTACGCTATTCGCTATAGCTTTTTTTTTTGCCTCCCCGCTATACCGCTATAATCGCTATTTAGAACTTTGCTTAGAACATAAAATATAATCAACCTGGCTCGATATGTAATTACATCGGTCTCCTATGAAGCTAAGAATTTACTTTTCTCTCCCCTTTTTCAAATATCAAGATAAGCTGGTTTTTCTGTAAATTAAAAACTTGGATTTTAACCTAAGGCCCGTCCCAAAAGTTTAAGAATAACTGTTGCGAATTCATCACAACCCGACAATCAACTCATAATTCCCTTTCTAAGCACGAAGTCAGCTCCATAATAACTAACTTAAAACCCATCAATTGCCAAAGAAACACTAAAACTTTCTCCATGACTGAAGTATTAAAATACGGTTCGATACACACTGTTTCCATTTTATGAGTGATGGACATCTAATTCGTCGAGAAAGAAAATCCAAGCTTCAGAGTAATCCAAAGAAAACTAAAATTTTAAAGAATTTAGACAAATTGATTAGGAAGGGAAGAAATATGATTCAGGTCTTACCGTCTTACTGAGTAAAAAGTGAGACGATCTCAGAACCCCTTTGTTTGCTTCTGCCCGGAGAGGAATATGATTCAAGGAGGTATTTATGCAGATAATTACTTCCAAATTGTCTCCAGTGGACACGCACTCTAACCGGTAAGATCCCTCTACCAGTACCAAAACCACAAACTGGAAAGGGGACTTTTTTTCCAGAAACTAGTCAAGTGTTCACGCGTTGCTGTGGATATTCGAAGTCTATTTTGATTTATCTACCAGTACTAGAACCACAAACAGGAAAGGGGATTTTTTTTTCCAGAAACTAGTCAAGTGCTCACGTGTTGCTGTGGATATTCGAAGTCTATTTTGATTTATCTACCAGTACCAGAACCACAAACAGGAAAGGGGACTTTTTTTCCAGAAACTAGTCAAGTGCTCAAGCGTTGCTGTGGATATTCGAAGTCTATTTTGATTTATCTACCAGTACCAGAACCACAAACAGGAAAGGGGACATTTTTTCCTGAAACTAGTCAAGTGCTCAAGCGTTGCTGTGGATATTCGAAGTCTATTTTGATTTATCTACTAGTACCAGAACCACAAACAGGAAAGGGGACTTTTTTTCCAGAAACTAGTCAAGTGCTCACGCGTTGCTGTGGATATTCGAAGTCTATTTTGATTTATCTACCAGTACCAGAACCACAAACAGGAAAGGGGACTTTTTTTTCCAGAAACTAGTCAAGTTCTCACGCGTTGCTGTGGATATTCGAAGTCTATTTTGATTTATCTACCAGTACCAGAACCACAAACAGGAAAGGGGACTTTTTTTTCCAGAAACTAGTCAAGTGCTCACACATTGCTGTGGATATTCGAAGTCTATTTTGATTTATCTACCAGTACCAGAACCACAAACAGGAAAGAGGACTTTTTTTTCCATAAACTAGTCAAGTGCTCACGCATTGCTGTGGATATTCGAAGTCTATTTTGATTTATTTGTTTAAATATGATTAATTTAAGGATTGATTACATAATTATTAGTCAACAATGAGAGCAAATGAAAACCTCAGTGTTTGACCCTAAAAATATGTCAAGATTAAATATTTTTAAATAAACTATGATGGAATTTTGTAGTAGAAAGGGGATTGAAATTAGGGGTATTCAAACAGTTCGGTTTGTTTGGTTTTTAACCGAAATGAAAATTTTCAGTTGAAATTTTGAATAATTTTGATCTAATTGGATCGGTTCGGTTTAGACTTCTCAAGACCGACTAAACTGAATCAACCGGTTTATATTGGTTTGACTCTAATTTTATTGGTGTTATAATGATTTCATTAAACCAAACCAAACCGATCTCTTCTCTCTCGTTTATTATCTATTAATGAACCCTAAACCCTAAACCCTAAACTCTACTCATATCTAATTAACAACCTAAAGACTTTAATCAAGTATAAATTATGTTTTAGCTAAACTTTCAAAACAGCCAACTCAAGAAACAAGTTCTGAATAAATCTCTCTTCATTTTCTTAACTGAACCAAAATAGAGTCTAAGCCCAGTATTTTTTTTCTTGTTCTCGGCTTAGAAGTTGTCCAAAACAAATATTATCAAAAATCCACTAAATTAAATTAAAGTATCAAAACAAAGCACTCAAGACTCATTTCAGTTTTAATGTATTTTCTAACTACTCACATAGACCCAACCATTTATATTCCCAATTTACAAATTTTATTTCAGCCGAATCCATACCAGCCAATTATACAAACTTGTGTTAAGCCCCTCTAACAAAGAAGTATTTACCACATATTTGAAATTGATAAAGATAAGACCTAAAATGAAAATAATTCACAATTCAGTTCATGGAGTTTGTATTAGCAAATACAAAAAATCCAAAATGCTTTATAACAACAACATATATAACACTGGTACAAGGTCTTGTAAACCAGTACCACTCAACAGAAAAGTGATGTGGTTGAGAGTAGAAATTTTGAGTTCATATCCGATAAGGGGAAATATGAAAATAGAATAAGTTCCTTTAATATCAATCATTACCAAACTCCTTTCTAATTCATTTCAGCATTGTATCAATGTTTGAATCAATCTCATCATTTTCAATGTCAACCATAATTAAAAAAGAAGAATAAATAATTTGCTATAAAAAATAATTTTAAGATTATAACTTGGGAACATGATATAGTTAAGACAACAAGGAACATGGCAAGAAATCAAATTGAAAATCAACTCAAAGGCAACCCAAACCAAAAAATCAAGCCTAACAATTATGTGTTGACTGTCAACAATTAGAGGGATATAAACAACCAGAAACAACTGTCCGTACCAACTACCAACCATTAGTAAAATCTGAAGCAAATATGGTACCACAACTGGGCTTTCATGATAATTCCCATAACAGATATAGAAATCAAAATTATGAAAAGCAACCATTAGCAGAGAGTATCTATTTTCATCAAAATATGGTGCCACGACTGGGCTTTCATTGTTTTATAGCGTTGTTCACCAGAGCAAAGGCTTTAGCAGAGAGTACCTATTTTCATCCATCATGTCAATTAGGTATTATTCCATGGAAGATTACTTTGCCATTTAAATTGTTATTCTTGTCCTAAACTTCTTGTAAGTTTTTTTCCCTTCACGGGCATTAACCTATGCATACTGGTAGGCGGTAGCATTGTCCTTGTATCAGTTTGCCAAAAGTTCCCACTATGGTTTTTAATTTTTGTTGTTGTTGGCCTTGTTTATGTTAGAAAGAGAGAGGAGGGAAATGCACACAACCAAAAATTGCAAAGCTCCTGCTAGTTGGCCTTGCACAAAATAGGGAAAAGTCTAGAAAGGTCATTGTAGCTTCTTGTTGTCAACAGAAATCAGAGAATTCCTAAATTGGATGAAAAAAGAACAGATAAATTAAAGAAAAGGGGCAGAGCAAAGGTGAAATCAACAAATTAAGTAGACTTGGTTGAGTTAAAAGGTAAAGGGGGCTTTTGCTGGCTATACCCTTAAAAAGAGTTCATAAATAATGCTTAGATTGCGAGTCCAGTGCAAGTTGCCAACCTAGAATCAGGTACAACAAAAAAATGAACAACTTTTAAGCAAAAAAGCAAGAAAAATCTATAGAGGAGTGCAACAAGGAGAGAGATACTGGAAGAGATCTAACCCTAAACTCGCAAACAATCAACCCCAAACGCCGATGCGTCAAGTGCCCAGGACGTGCCTCTCCATGTCCAAATTAGCTTCATTCTCACCCGCTCTGACAGTTTGATTGAAAGTCTCTTTTGATTACTTTCTTTAAATGTAATATTTGAACCGTATCAGCGGTTCCTTTGTTAAATTTAATTATCTTATTGTAAAATTTGTATAGTTATAGATATTTTGTTAATTACCTCACATGTGTGGTGTTTTTTTTTTGTTTCACTTCTCTCCTAGAAGTTAATCGTGACACAAAGTCATGATGCAAACTGTAAATGAATTTAGTGCTTATGTACATAAAAGTAAGAATTTGTATATTTTCAAATACTATTTATATTATGAAAGACAATTATTTTCAAATTATACATGAACTACACCGAATTATGAATTTAATCCCCACCAAATTATTCGTTAAACAACATCCAAACCATTCTTATTTCACTTTTTTTTTTTCCAAATACACCCATGTATGTAGTTGAGTACCAGTACCAGTGAGAACTGAAGGAAACTCAGTACCTTGGGATCAACATAATAAGATCGAAGTACCGTCTACATCATAAGGGGCAGGGAAGAACTGTAAATAACAAAATGACGCTATCACAGGTCCTGCCAAAAAGGTTTACAGATATTAAATTACAGTAAAAAAATCCATAAATGTAAGTCCGGTTATTGATTAAATTTTACAGATATACCTAGAATCCATATTTTGCATCTTCGTGGAATTATATTATACTTCAGGGGTGGTAATTAATGTAAAAAATTCATGAAATTATTGTATACTTCTAGAAGTGTTAAGTAAAGTAGAAAACCCAGAAATGAGCAGAGATGTATTACATGTAAGTCCCATTATTGGTGATAAAATTTTACAGATATACCTAGAATCCATATTTTGCATCTTCATGAAATTATTTTATACTTCAGGGGTGGTAATGCGAAAAAAAATACCAATAAGCCCTCCAGCAAAAACATCTTGCCAGTGATGCCAATATTCATCTACACGAGATACTGCTACAAGTGCTGCTAAAAGTAGAGCAACCACCGGGCACACTCTTGCAACATGGCCCTGAAGGTCAAACAAATTTATTTTCCCGGCCAAATACCAGGCAAGAAATCCTAATCCCGCAAAAGACCCTGCAATGCTATGAAATACAATTTAGCATGGTTTCTGCCAAAAATGAAAACAAATATTTCTACAGTATCTTAGTTTTAGTACAAAAAAATGAAATCCTAACCCCGCAAAAGACCCTGAAATTAAAAATCAGTAAAAATTACAGAAAAACTAAATTAAAATCAGCACAAATCGATTACTGGCGTGCTGGAATTAAAAAATGATTAGTTTTCATTTCTAATAATTAAAATCAGTACAAATCAATTTGTTTTCATTTCTAAAATAATTTATTTTTAGTAGAAATAACAAGGTTATAAAGTAAATACATGAAGTATGGCCGCTAGGAAAACTCTTGTGACCTTCCTTCATAAAACTCT
Source organism: Carex arenaria (assembly GCA_964058825.1). Classification (NCBI taxonomy): domain Eukaryota; kingdom Viridiplantae; phylum Streptophyta; class Magnoliopsida; order Poales; family Cyperaceae; genus Carex; species Carex arenaria. The sequence continues at coordinate 868,475 of CAXKVW010000134.1, forward strand.
TTTCGCCATGGCATATAACATCTGTTGCTACATTATAATAAACCTGGAACAATAAGTAGAGAAGTCAACTACCCGGCACAATAATTTTATCCTAGACAAAAAAATCTGAAAATATAGTGTCATTATGAGTGAGGCTATGGACTCATATTTCCTATTTTAAAATTCAAACAGTCAGTTTGAACTGTTCAACATAATCTTCATATGGCCAAATCAAATTTTACATTTTTTTTTCTTTTTACTATTTTTTTAGATAGGTAATTGAAAATTCTGGACCATCCAAAAGCAATGGTTTTCTACCTATCTAAAAAAATAGTAAAAACATTCTAAAAAATATAAAATTTGGTCTATAAGTACAACACTTTCATATGGAGATCATGTTCAATGGTCGGATCGACTGATTGAACATTAAAAATAGAGATCTGAATCCATAGAACCAGTCAATATGTAATATTCATAGTGTAAAAAGGATATTTATTTACATCTTTTCCATCAGGTAAGCAATGCCAGAAAAAAATCAGGCCTTGGTCGCACATCCCCATCTTTGATCACATCAGTAATTACTGCAGTTATAACAAATTAGTTGGTTTAAACAACTCTTTCTCAATTAATATTTTATTGTGGTTTAATATAGCACTCAACTATTATACCGAATTCTTTAGCAGTGTGATGCGAAATGACCAATATGCCCATCATAACTTTGTAATTTAGATATTTCCCAACAAAATTTAAAAATGAGTTATTCTCCCATGTAAACTCGCTCATTTGATTAATATCCAAATGCAAGTCATACACATTCTTCTTCTTTAAATAAATCCCGACAAATATCACAATCAGCAATATTATTGCTATTATCTAACAATAACAACAAAGAAAAAAAATTAAAATTACTCCAATTAAAATACAAAATTTATATACCAAGTGGTACAGTAACAACATATTGGCACAGCCCAGAATGGTATGTTATTGCCCTTCAGTGGATACCTCAAATCTGTCATCATCTCTCTTCCCACAAATCGGTGAAACGGCTCGATTATATTCAGTAAACCATCGGTCACGCCTATCATACATGTGAAATCTCGCCACAGTAGATCCATGAGATCGAATCATGTGAACTCCAAGTTGTATATCAGCCATTTCTTTATTCTGACAAAATATGTTTTGCATAATTTGGAGGCCAGTTAGAGAAGATGTCATTATTTACAAGTGTAAATTGTAAATATGAGGATCAGGTGCTATGATTCGTAAATTAACAGTATTACAATACCAATCTGTAAGTCTTAACTAAAAGATGAAGAAATGTGGTAGATTTTGCTTCAAAGAATAAATATAGCAAAATCAAAACAAATTTTCAAGTGGTTTTCATGAAACTTATTCAAGCAATTGCATTCTCAAAAAGAACCCTAATATAATTAGTACTAATTGGTAATTTGTCGATGGTTACAACTTATTGTCACTCCCAAATAGACATTTTCATAAAAACAATTGACAGTAAATTGACTCAATAGCAAATTTCTGCATGGGTTTACTTGCAATTAAAGAAAACCTACTCTAACACTGGCCTATACCACAAATCAAAGGCAAAAAAAAAATTCATAAAAAAGAACTTACTCAAGCAATTGCATCTTCAAAAACCGTAAATTGACATTTTTCATGGTTACAACTTACTACCACTCACAAATTGACATTTTCATAAAAAATAACAGACAGTAAATTAATCGCAATAGCAAATTTTTCATGGTTTTACTTGCAATTAAGGAAAACATACTCAACACTGGCACTGGTCTCCACCACAAATCAAATAATTGTGTAGCCTCACTGGCATGCTGGAATTAAAAAAAATGAAAATTATGTATTAGGCACAATACCATACCTTACTGGTAAATCTTCTTCGATCTTCTGGTACAATATCATACCAAATGTTTTTATCCTGTAAAAAGTCTTATTGCAAAGCAAATAATTAGTTGGCAGTGAATAATATTGTCTTTTGACATGACCTTAGCTTCTTTATTTACTAAAAAGCATAATTTATTTTTAGCAATTCTTCACTTCAAAGTATATAAACAACCTTAATTAGTAAAAGCTTTGACTGGTTTCCTTGATTTGGCTTCTTTCCGACCTAGAGGCAACAATTTTGAGAAAAGGCCTATTTCTAAAACGGGGATGCGGCCGCAGGAACAAACACCTGTCAGGGGAATTTGAGCATTTAGAGGAGACCTGGAGCGAAGAGGGGAAGAGATGGTGAGCGAGGAGATGAGAAAAAACCCATTTTTCAAAACACTGTATTGGGGTCGGAAGCGGCTGAAGGAGGCTGGCCGTGAAATCGCACAGGGATAGATCGTGGGGGTGAGATTCGCACAGGGATATTGCGCTCAGCCATTAAGAGGTGTGGAGATCAGGGCGCGAGAAACACAGAGAAGGGAGACAGACAAAGGAAGAAGGCAAAGCAGCAGGAGATTGAATGAAGCGTCAAGAGGAGTCAGTGGCATCGGCAAAGAGAAAATGAAAAAATGGGAGGCGGCGTCTGCGTTGGGAAGGAGAAAAGAAAAAAATACGCGTGCTCTGCTTAGAGATTGATTGAATAACTGATAGGATGGTTTGTATAGAAATGGATAAGTTTCTCACTAATTTTATGCTTCTACACACAAAACCATATGAAAACAGAAGGTATAAAATCAGACAGTGATCAATGGTTAAGATTGATTGAATGTAAGGCTGAGATCTCTTCTGGCAAGATAGCCGCTTCACCCCTCTAAATTTTAAGGTGATTTTCTTGGAGTACTGATATCACTTATTGTGATTCATACTCCTATCCTATCCGCACGAACCATTTGTACGCTCTTTTACAAGAACGCTAACGTGGCATGTATATGGGAAGGAGATCACCTGTCCCTAGTGCGGATGACACGTGGGTCCAAACGGGTTTAAACATTTAAATATTGGTTTTAGTTTTGCTGCGGGTCCACATGTCAGCGACTCAGGGGCCGAAAAATCCTGCCCCCTGGGGGGCAAAGGATTCGATTCCATGTATATGACCTGATTTTGAGGCTTCTGTCTTCATATCTGAGATGTGGTGTCGTGTCCAGAAAGTAGGAAGAGAGAGAGATTAAGGAGGGCGAAAAAAGAGATGTTTCCCGATCATAAGCTAGCTAAACTAGACATGATGTCGGCTCAAATAAGAGTTTGTGATTTGTGCCTCAGATTTCATATCGACAGTGTGGTCACTTGATCTTGCATAAATAACACAGCATAGCTAGTTATGTCACGGAACAACACGGTTATAGCACAGTACGTGTGACTTTTTCGTATCGTGACTTGCATATTATGTGCCATGATTATTCACGTGATGTGATTATTTTTTAAATTTAACACATCACGCGAAAAATCCAGTCACGGTACAGCACGTGGTCACGAGAGTCACGTGTAATTAAGACCGTTAAGTCTTGATGAAATAGTGAATCTTAAATAAACTAATCTAAATTATGAAAAAAATAGTTAAATGTGAGAAACATGACTAGTTACGTTTGGACACAGCACGTGAGTCACGGCGTGACTCGAGTGCCGTGACCACTCCTCCACATTTTAGTCACGGCACGGCACGGCACGTTTTTTCCACTCTGGTCCTTGCATGCTCAATTAAAATATATATATATATATATATATATATATATATAATAGTCAATTTCTTTATTTTATCAATATTAATTTATAGTTTAAATTCACTAGATTTTAAAATTAAGATATTAACAAAGTATTTGAATTTAAATATATGAATAGGAAAAATATTAGAGGTTTGATGAGGAAATATTCGATAGTCGATACTAATTAAAAGGTTTGGTGATATAGAAATAATGTTCTTTTTGTTTTACTTGTAATATTGGATTGTATTTTTACGGTGACTCGCACATAACAAGCAACTAAGAGGAGCAAAATAGTCTCGCACAATAATTCATGCTGCGTTGTATTTAATTTGTTGTGATTTTGATCATGTCACGGCGCATTATAATTTATAATAATATCAATTTATAAAGAACAATTATTTCCATCCCTCCACTTCCATCCCTCACTATCCTCACACCCTCCCCATATTAATTAACTACCTTAATTAACATCCTCCCCACATTCAATTTCCATCCCCACACTTTCTTCATATTAATTAACTACCATAATTAGCATCATTCCCCACATTAATTATCCACCTTAATTAAATTTGATCTATTTCCTTAATCTTAATAAATATTACATTTTTCTTTTGTCATTTCATCAGATAAATACTAACTTTCATAATGTTAAATACTAACGTTCTTAAAGTTAAATACTAACATTGTATAAAGTTAAATACTAAAATATAGGATGCTAAATCAAATTCATGCAACTTATTTATAATTTTAGAGATTAATATTTTTGACTTTAAAGATAAATACTAATGTTCATATTGTTAAATACTAACATTTCTAAAATTAAATACTAATGTGCGGGGACGATACCAAATTATTTTGTCATTTTAGCAGCACTTCAATTGAAATGCGGTCAAGTTGGTAGCCGACTGATTTTGCTATATGATTCGCGCTCTGATATCAAGGAAAATGTTGACAGAACGCTCTTTTTTTATCTCCGTTAGTTAGGGACGCTAAAGGATCCTCTCTTAGTGTTATTCGTCTTATTCGCTTCCCTTATTTCGCTCGTTCCTTGGAGCTCTCTCTCTCCAGAGTCGGGCTCTAGAGAGAGCAATTCGCAGAATTGCTAAGAACCTAAACTTCCCTCAACCCCACTCTTTCCCTTTCGAGCTCCCCTCTCTCTCTTGTCCTCATCTCCCTTGACCTCACTCCCTCAACCCCGCTGCCCTACCAATCTCTGTCACCTCTCCCCCATTTTGAACCACTGTGATGTGATGCCAAAAGATTAGTGCAAAAAGATATTTGTTTTTCTGGAATAAAGTATACAAGTAGCTTAGCTTCTTATTTTTGTATTGCATGATGTCATTTTAGTGTTATTTTTTCGAAATTTCTTGGCATATCTTAATGTATAAGCACGAATTGGGGTTCAACTGGTAAAAGTCCGCATAAAGCAGTGTTTAAAGGGTCAAATTTTGTTTGCTTGTTTTTTGTGCACATTGGTGCACTGGAATCTATCAATACATTGAGATATCAGTACATTGTAAGATCAACAGTTTTATGAAGTTATAAAGAAATGAGGAACCAGTTATGACTGGAAGCAAAACTGTGAACACAAAAATTGTGAACAAATAAATCTGATATTAGGCAGGTCTATTTAAAAGGGACTTATAGCAAAACTATGAACACAAAATGGAGCAAGTTTGGGAAAAACAACCTGATTGAAAGCAAATGGCAATTGGTTGACAAATTTATTGAGACTGATGACAGAAATACATAAAACAACACAAGAAAATATCAGTAACATATAGTCTAGAACAACATAAGAAAATAAGTAATAAAGAAAAATATTAAAACATATAACAAGAGTAAGCAATAATAAACATTTTAAAATAGCATTCAAACATTATCATATCAAGATATACATTCCAGACACCATGCAGTACACTTATTCGCATGTCTCTCTGTTATTTCACCATTGGTAACATAATCCTTTATGCTTAATCTCATACTATCCATTTCTGTTATTTCACCACTAGTAACATAATCATTTATGCTTAATCTCACACTATCTCTTTGTATAGGAAAATATTACTATCCCTTTCTATTCCAAAATAAAACTATCTGTTACTATCCCTTCACTATCATCTTCGTGTTCATGTGCCTTGAAAGCTCGTGCTCGTCATTTCACCAGTATTCGTCTATCAACAAATCGTCCATTTTACTGAAGATTAAATCATAAAATTTGAGATTACTAATTTAACATAGAAAATTTAAAAAAATGTTGCCCAAAAAGATCAATACTAGTGCATTATAGACAACTCAGATTTGAGAATAATTATATTGTTTCTCACAAATTCAAAATTTCCCTAGTTTATAAATTAATCAGATCCATGACTAATAATGTTTAGTTCGCTCAACCCTAGATCCATATCAGTAAGATAATCGAAAATTTCAGCACCAAATTGGTACAACCATAAGAACTTTCCAAACACACTTTTTAATTGAAATTAGACGACAATTATAAATGTATATCAACTAATTCATTATAGAAACACAACATGTACTGAGATGATACCATCAAAACAAGACAATTGTTCTTTACTTGAACCTATGCCTTCAAAAATTGGATTTGGCTTGGTTAATGGAACAGTGACCAACTTAGATTGATTCAAATAGCATTTGAACAAGATAATAGTGATACAATTTATAAGTTACAGCTATCAGGATGTTAAAATAATGCAAATCAACCAAATTAGAGGAAATATATTTCAGCCAAACAAGGGGAAGGGAATAAGATAGAAGGGAGACTACCTGGATACGAAAAAGGAGGCGGCGAATCCTTCAGAGAGAGGAGAGTGGAGGTAGGGTAGCGCCTGATGACGTGAGAGGGAGATGGGCATGAGAAAGAAGGAGCAGATCGGAGCAACGGACGAATCTGGAGAAAGAGACGAGCTCGAGAGCAAAACCCCACTCTCAGGCTCATGGCCACTGTGATCTTGGAAGAGACGAGATGCTTTGAAAGGGGTGCGCGGAGGATCGTGAGATTATTTGAGCGAGAGAGAGAGAGAGGGAGATGAGAGAGGAGAACAGGAGAGGGCTTTGGCTTCACGTTCCATAAAATTAGCTAACGGAGCGCTCCGTTAATCATTTACTTGATAATCACAAGCGCGCATCTAAATTCAAATCAGACGGTTACCAACTTGACCGCATTTCAATCGAAATACTGGTAAAATCACATTAGCCGGACTCTATATATATATATATATATATATAATAGTCAATTTCTTTATTTTATCAATATTAATTTATAGTTTAAATTCACTAGATTTTAAAATTAAGATATTAACAAAGTATTTGAATTTAAATATATGAATAGGAAAAGTATTAGAGGTTTGATGAGGAAATATTCGATAGTCGATACTAATTAAAAGGTTTGGTGATATAGAAATAATGTTCTTTTTGTTTTACTTGTAATATTGGATTGTATTTTTACGGTGACTCGCACATAACAAGCAACTAAGAGGAGCAAAATAGTCTCGCACAATAATTCATGCTGCGTTGTATTTAATTTGTTGTGATTTTGATCATGTCACGGCGCATTATAATTTATAATAATATCAATTTATAAAGAATAATTATTTCCATCCCTCCACTTCCATCCCTCACTATCCTCACACCCTCCCCATATTAATTAACTACCTTAATTAACATCATCCCCACATTCAATTTCCATCCCCACACTTTCTCCATATTAATTAACTACCATAATTAGCATCATTCCCCCACATTAATTATCCACCTTAATTAAATTTGATCTATTTCCTTAATCTTAATAAATATTACATTTTTCTTTTGTCATTTCATCAGATAAATACTAACTTTCATAATGTTAAATACTAACGTTCTTAAAGTTAAATACTAACATTGTATAAAGTTAAATACTAAAATATAGGATGCTAAATCAAATTCATGCAACTTATTTATAATTTTAGAGATTAATATTTTTGACTTTAAAGATAAATAATAATGTTCATATTGTTAAATACTAACATTTCTAAAGTTAAATACTAATGTGCGGGGACGATACCAAATTATTTTGTCATTTTTTGCGGGGACAAAGATTGTGTCATTGTTGGACACGGACAGTTAATACTCCAATGAATGGAGTTAAATACTTATTCGATGCACTATTAATACACTAAAAATTGAAGTTAAATACTGCATGAAATTTAAACCATCAAATGTCAGAACCTAATTTTTTGTCTTTTAGTACGGAGATGTGCGGAGACTGATATTTTTATTTTTTGCGGGGACAAAGATTGTCTCGTTGTTGGACAGACGGTTAATACTCCAATGAATAGAGTTAAATACTTGTTCAATGCACTATAAATACACTATAGATATATGTTAAATACTGTAGGAATTTTAAATACTCAAAAAGGTCGGAACCTAATTTTTTTTGTCTTTTAGTGGGGGGGGGGGGGGATATGGGAGGATGGTGGTGCAAGGACAACATTTTTCACTGTTGGATGCCAATGGTTAATACTACAATGAACGAAGTTAAATACTAGATCGATGCACGGTAAATACACTAAAGATTGAAGTTAAATACTACAAAAAAATTTAAACTATCAAATTGTTGGTAACTATTTTTTTTGTCTTTTAGTGGGGGGATATTGAGAAAATAGTAGTGCGGGGACAATTATCTGGGTCCATTTATAAAATAGTTGGGGCACATTGTGATCACACATGTGGCATCTAGCCAATTTAGTTGCATTGTATTTTGTCCATGCTTGTTACGGTTTCAAAATTCAAATGTAAAATACAAAAAAAAGAAGCAAATTAAAAACAATATTTATTTTTTTATAATTTCTCATTATTCAACAATTTAATGAACTATTTTGTCTTTATACTTCTCCGTTAAATATGAAGTTAATCAATATTTAGTGAGCAAACATGTTAATTTATTTTTGAAATTCTTGTAATCAATAACATAAATGAAAAAAAAAATTGATCAAGTAATTGCTTTTATGGCAATATTTATTTGAAGAAACTATAAGGAGAAAAACTGCATCGCGAAGCGAGTGTTCAGAGAACTAAATACTGACTTCGACACAAAAAATGTCAATACATTGACGCATAAAATAACAATTGCATAATTTTTTTATCTTAACCGTTTAAAATCTAACGAATTAAATAACAGTCATTGGCCGATCAGGAAATATAGAAAATTGTAAAATGAATAAATAATATTGGAAAACCTTATGTTAAAATAAATAAATTATTTTCTGGATTTGTTAAGGGAAGGAAAAATGTCGCAATTTATTTGAAGTTTCAAATAAAAATGTTGCAATATGTGTTGCTTTTGTGAAGCAGCTGTATTTTTTTTTTCTTTTTGAAAGAAACTTGTATGGTGCAACATGCGGCTCACGTTGCAACAGTTTCACTTGCAGATCTCCCGCAATGAAAATGCAACAAAATGTCAAACAACAATATTTGTTTCATTGGTTTTCACTGACAAACAATCGGTCCGTTTCCAAATAAGGAGACAGCTCCGGCCATGGTGCCACCAGTAATTATTTTTTATCTCTTTTCCTGTTTATTTTCTTTACACTATGCTTCTGAATTCGGTGAGAGAGATGCAGGAAGGATAAAATTTGGAGAGAAATTCATTGCTCCCAAATTCTACTTTAAATAAGGTGAACGAATATAATAGACTAAATAAATTATTCTATACAATCCAACTTGTATTTACCCAAATTTTGAAGGGAGAGGGGGGTGTCCGATGCCCATCGGACCAAACTCGGTTCGATAGATGATTTCTACCGTCCGATCCACTTCAAGATCTGTGCGCACGGATATTAAAGTGATGCGCAAAGATCTTGAAGTGGATCGGACGGTAGAAACCACCCATCAAACCGAGTTTGGTCCGATGGGCATCGGACACCCCCTCTCCCAATTTTGAAATGCAGCTCATTTTAACCTCCTTTCTATTTTTCTTATTTGGTTTTTTTTTCTGTCTCGGCACTCCTTGGAGAGATATCCAATGGACTTTTACAGACCCTTTACCAAATATTATATGTTTACCAGAAGCCCTACACAAATTATCGAATCCTGAATAACTTCTCTTTATTCCCTCGGGTGCTGTTAGCAAGGAGAAATTGAGTCGTCTTAAGTTTTCTTAAACCTTCTTTAATTTCCTTAGTCAATTAATTCTTCCTAATATTTATTCCTCAGCAAAAATTAAGATTACCTCTTTTAACTTGTTTATGTCCAAAATTTTAATTCATGTACTATACTCTTGACTTAAGATTCTTTAGTTTCTAATAACAAATTAAGACATCTTAACATGAGCTCCTTACAACAAATAAAAATTTAATCCAACTTTTATTATCAAACCGAAGTTTACATGATTAACATTTCCAAGGTAAAAAAACAGCCCCCATGACAATTACAGATTTACAGTAACAAACAAGGCTGGCGTAAGGACTAACCTTTATTTCGGAATTGGATTTGCTTGCCTGTTGTAGGGGTAAAAGCAGAGCAGATACGGGTCGGACAGTGTTCAAACTAAGCCATACCTATACATGGATATTAGATATACAATTGTGATATGAATGTGTTGGGCTTATCAAAACGGCATGTTTGAACAACTTTAGCAGCAAAGTTTTATTGCTTGAAAAAAAAAAAATAGAGACTAGTGCATAATCCAACGATCTTCTGTTTATTAGAATCAGAAAATAGGTTTTTCTTCTACCATAATCATGTACCGAAAATCATAGATTATGTTATGCATCCAACTGCTGATATAAGAATAATTTAATGATAAGCCCAAGAGCTGAATTGAAAATTGGACAAAAACTTCGTAAACTGATAACATGTCCTAAAATCTGTACATGTATATCCAAATTTATAGCCGTGTTGGGATACATTTAAAATCGCTATATTCAGACCGGAATACCCATCACATCCGTATCACCATCAGCATCAGGTGCAGGATATCCCCGTTGTATCTATATCCGTATCCATTCAGAGATACCCGTATTTATTTACATATATGAAGTATGTCGGAGCATATACTATTAAGATTCATTTCCAATCCAAGACTTGCAGATTAAAGTTAAATGTTTGGAGGGTTCCATTTAGAGTGGAATGAGAACGGAACAATAAATTTCCCCCAAGACCACAAGTCAGTTTCAATCAATCAAAGAGAGAAACAACACAAGTACATTTATTCTCAAATAGGGAAAAGAAAGAACAAAATCACTGTCAGATTGTTAGTTTATGCAAAGACAATGTAAAACTCGAAAACAGAAATTCACGATGATTTGGTCAATCAAAGAAGAATACCTTGTTGCTTTTGTTTCAAAACAAAAAAAACACTTGTGCTTTACTTCGGTGGCTTGTAGTACTTGGTTGGAACAAAGGGCATTTTAGTCACAACTGCATCATATGGCTTCCCTCTAACCAAAATCTTCGCCTCAGTACCAGGTTTGTGCAAACCCGATTTAACATACCCCATTGCAATATTCTTCTTCAGGCATGGGCTAAATCCACCACTTGTCACCTCCCCGATCTTCTCGCCACCCTTATCTGTTATCTCACTATGGCTTCTTGGAGGTGGGCCTTGAGAGAAAAACCCGACCCGTCTAATTTTGGGACCCTCCTCGAGCTGTTTCAGGATTACTTGGGCTCCAAGAAAGCCTCCTTCAGCCCTGCGACGCTTGCCTATGGCCCACGAGAGGCCTGCCTCAACTGGTGTGATGTGTTGCTCCATGTCATTGCCATATAGGCATAGACCCGCTTCTAAGCGAAGACTATCACGGGCTCCAAGACCAGTTAGCCTAACCTTCCCTTCAGATTTTTCTAATATGGCCTTGGCAAGGTCAACTGCATTTTCAGCTGGTACAGAGATTTCAAACCCATCTTCACCAGTGTACCTGGGTAAATATTTTTTAACTTATCAGCTGTTGACTCGCCCATCTATCTAGTACTAAGTATTAACATTAGCACATGGTTTAGATATGGAATAAAATATATAAATAAAACAATTCATTTATGTCCTAAAAATCAACATCCAATGCAGACATAAATAATGCATAACAACTGAAAAAAAAAGGTGGTCAGCATCGGAATCATCAGTCCTCCCAAATATCTGAACTGAAAAAAAAAAAAAATTGATCATGCATCGATAGATGGTAACCCCCCCCCCCCCTCCCGCGACAGAAATCCTGTGTCTGCCCTAACAAGATGCAGACTCCCTTTGAAAGATGAGAAAATAGAATAATTTCATTTTCATCTGGATTCCATTAAAATTACCAAACAACTCAAATCTGGCTCAATAAATCTGATTGCAGTGTTACAGTAATAGGGGAAGATTTTTTAAAAAGTATGTGAAAGCAAGGGTATTTAATTTTTTTAAATGTTTTCATTTTATACATATAAAAATCACTGAAAGGGTCTTTTGCAAAACATTTAAGGTTGTTGGGGCTCATATAATATTCCCTCAAGATTGAATTTCAGCTGCAATGAAAAAATGACCAAAAGAAAACCAACAGTGGCTTAGAATTGCAACAGAAACCAAAAAAAAAATTAAAGAAAAAAATGCCAAGACAATAAACGAAATTAAATTTGTATACAAGTGATAATGTATACCCTGTCCGAGTGAGATAGCAAGCGGAACCATTAATATCCAACATCTTGAATTCACCAAAGTACATCTTGCTCAAATCATCCTTTGTTAATAGCTGGAGTGTTGGTGCAGCCAGTGGTCCCTGATATAATATTTCTAGCTCATTTAGTGATTTTCAGAAACCAAATTTGAAGTTTTTAGAAACCAAATTATAGTCCTCTATGAAGACTATGCTTCTAGAATTCAGATTAAGATCCTACAATTGTAAAGTCCTCTTAACCAGTCAATAATTTGCCAATGAGATATAAGCATAACTTTTAGTGTCGATTTCAGATATAACTCTGCAAAATATTAAATTTGATGTAACATTTTTGCAAAATATTAAATAATTCCGCAAGTTTTTACCAACAAATAAAATTTTCCAGCAGTATCTTCTCTGCACATTTCACCAAACATCCAACAACAACCAAAACAAAACAGATAAGGAAATCCCAAATGACAAACAAGTTCTTTATATTCTCTTTTACCTGCAAAGCTAGTAGGGATCTTTCATCATGTATGTGCCAAGTCACATCCCCGCCTTTTTTCTTAAACGATTCCATGTGGGCCCCAATGTGAGCCAAGTCCTTATCTCTACAGCCCGCATTTACCACAAGGTAAATGTGATCGTCGGTTACCTTTGTCACCACCGAATCATCAATTGCACCCCCATTTTCATTTGTAAAAACTGTCAGGCTGCCTGTACCTGTAGAAATTTTTGTAAAGGTGAAAATTATAGGTCTGTATTGAATACAGTCAGCAGCAGCTCATGTGATACAAGGGCATTAGTGTAATTAGTGATTGAGTTAGTTACAGGATTAGAATGTATCACTGGTATTATTGTAATTAGTGATTTAGTTACGGGTTAGAATATATCACGGTATCTCTGTATCTACGCCTATATAAAGGCCATATCTTGTATCAGACAATTGAGTTGAGATGAATAAAGAATTACCAGATTCATTTGAAATCAAATCCCCTCCATTACATTTGCAGTCTGTTTGTTTGCTTCAATTTTAAGTGAATGCCAGTACAATTTGGAAACCGGAAACCGAAGGACTTAGTTTGTCAGAATTTTATTTTAGTATGTGAATTGTACAATCATACTGGAAAAATCAGTCTATAATATACTAGATAGCATAATTGTGATTCACTTAAAAACACAATCACAATAAAATTAATAAAAAAGTATCAATTTTCCTAAGGAGCCCCACAAAAGTAGTAATACCCCTGCAGTAGAATTTGTCACAACCAATTCAGTAAACCAACTAAATTATAGAAGAATTGTGAAATTATCAATCAACTAGGAATTAAGAATATCATTACCACAACAGTCGTAATGTCACTCCCCATCCCATGCTATCCAAACGATCCATTATGTACTTACATAACAGATAACACACTAAAAAAAGAATATTTGATAATAAATACCAGGTTTCAGTCCAGCAACATCAGCAATGACTAGGGTTTCTAGAAAGGGCACGGCGTCACGGCCTTTGAGACTGAGGCCGCACATGTGGGAGACATCAAAGAGGCTCCCTTGGGTCCGACAGTTCAGAGTAGAGTCCATGATGGAATCGGCGTACTGGATTGGCATGGACCAACCAGCGAAAGGCACCATCTTTCCGCCATTAGCGACATGAAAATCGAACAATGGAGTTTTCTTCAGAGAAGCAGAATCGGTCGCGAAATGCCGAGAAAGGCGACGGGTAACGGATAGGAGGAGGCCTCCGCCCCTCATCGTTGCCACGCGAGTGTATGTTCGAGTGTGCGGGGAGTGGCTTGAGACGAGAGAGACAGCGAGGAGCGGGTGCGACAATGGAGATAGATATATTTGTTTGATCGAGGTTGGTGTTTGCTTGTGGTGTTTTTTTTTTCTTAGATAAGGTGTAAGACCTAAATGCGGGAACCAGTCCTTCCCGCCGGAAATTATCTGCTTTCCCAATTTTGCAAAAATAGTTGGATCTTTTGCTCAAATTTATGATCGTTCAATTTCATCAAATAGTTCTGATTGATTTTGTAAATCATGCAAATTTAGTATAAAGTTAATTGTTTATATATTCATAAAATTTAAAAATTATTATGTTTGTCAAGCTATCAAAATATTTCTATTTTTCCGTTAAATATAAACTTTTATTCTCCTACTCTTTTTATTTATTTTTACTTTTTATACTATTTTATTTTTTAATTGTTTCTTCATTAATCTCGTAATTGATATTATATACGTAATTGCTCATTTCAATCAAATACAATCAATAATATGAGATTAGATTAAATTTAGTAGAAAAGATAATATTCTCAATATAAGAGAATACAGGTTTAAAATCCGAATGGAGAAAAACCTCCATCTTTCTTTCAAACAAAATATGAGATCAGATTACATAAAAATCCTCCACACAAGTTTTCTGCATACTTGATTAATTAACTTCTTAATTTGTATTCCTAAATATACTTTCAATATATTTTGCTAAATATTGTATTTATTAAAATAATAATTTTATTTGACGGGTCTTCAACTGCAGATACAGCTAATAATCATTTAATTACACAGGAGTATCTAATCTATTCAATGAGGACCAGGTCCATAATAGGGAGATGGAGTAGGTGTGAGATGGTGGGTGGAGGATTCCTGACCCAGCAGCAGCAATAAGGTGGTGGGATTTGGGGATGTGGTGTGATTTTGGATTTGCAGTGAGTGGCATCCATGCCTCGATTTTTTTTATTGAGCATTTATTTCCTCAATTCATTCTGGATTCTCTGTGCCAAGCTATCTAGGTTTCTTATAGATCACAGTTCTATGCTCGAGTTTTGTCTTTTAAGAAACACTTGTCCTTTTCAAAAAAATAAAATATAAGAAACACGGTTGACAAAACAAATTCATATAATAATAGTATCGTCACTTCGGCAGACTACAAACAGTATTGAAATTTCTCAAATATAGAGAAACACCAAACATAATATATTTAGAAATCATTAGTATGAATTATGAACCAATTAGTTTATTTACAAAAACTTCAGTTTACAGAACATATAAAATTATACCTTTATTTCAGTAAAAGTTTTTGTCATATGCTAGCAAATTTGCTGTAAGATATCACACAACAACAGAATATATTACGCCTGGTTAATGGGTGTCCATGTGCATGATATTTTTGTAAATGAAAAAAAGTGAAAATTTTGGAGTCAAGATGAGCACACTGAAGTTATGCATGATACAATACAAGGATAAATTGTTCTTGAAGTTTCAACTAGACAGTTTGATTTGTCATAAATAGAAACTTTTGAAGCACTATACACAAGTCATTGTTTTCCTCAACTAAAAGAAAAGCATTTTTAACTAACAATAATGTCAAGAAAAAAATCTTCAAAGATCCAAAATTTCTCAGCAGCAAAAGTTGTAATTAAAATAATAGACATTAAAACATGAGCAGTGCTGGGACACCAAATGGAGATGCCTGTTTAATTGTCCAGCTAAAAATCGTTTAGATCAGGAGGATTTAGCAATGCTGGAACCAGGCTTCTTAAGAGGGGCTCTCTTCTTAGGTGGGTTGGGTTTCTTTTCGGGTTCAGTCGCCTTCTTCTTGTCCTTTCTCTCTCTCTTTTTCAATGCATCCATGTGCGCTCTCAATACAGTTGCATATGATGCTTGAAATTTCAGCTGATCCTTAGCTGAAATCTGCAAAATTTTAAATAAATATCATAACTTAGAAATATATTGGAAGACATTATTACCAGTGAGTAATATATTTACAATACACTAGGAACTTGGCTAGGTGAGATGCAGTTAGAATAGTGTTGTAAAAAACAGTATGCGCTAGTTGGACGAACAAGGTACCACCAAGCGATTAATCGGGAATAATCGGCCATAATCGGAAATAATCAGCCGATTATTCGGGCAAATCTGTGACGGTTTGGTTACCGCCAACGACTAATCGGCCGATTAATCGGCCTAAACGGACATTTTTTACAACACTGGTTAGGATACCATTGGTTCAAGGTATACTGAAAACTCCAGGAGATCAAACCATACAAAACATGAGCAAAGACATTTGGTATAATTTAGTACAGTAATCAATCTATAGACATTGTGCAATTCAGAAAACTGTGAACTTTTTTTTATGTGAAGCTATTAAATTTTATTTTACTGACATAAAAAAGGCTAGTTGTAATTTATAAATTGGTACCTGAAAAAAAGAATGAAGTTCAAATTAAAATATGCAATTAAATAATGGATTTGAATTTGCAGTTGTTTTACTTTTCTGTTTTCTAATCCCTTCACTTGCAAGCCGGCTGATGTTTGATAGAAAGTTCCAGCAAGGTCTAGTCACATTTTAACCTCTTAAATTGAAGTATGAACTGAACAAGAAAAATTGAAAAATTGGTTGCTGCATTCTAATATCCCTATAACAGCAAAGGAACTCTAAATTGAAGTACGAACTGACAGAGGAAGCAGTAGCATACTGGTAGTGCCAGATGGCACCCAATCATACCAGAAGGCATTTCGGTAAATTTGTTAGTGGTGGTACTATTAAACATGAAATATCCCTATAATCCTAGTTGAATAATGAGACTATAACAAAAACAGACTGAAAGAAAATCAATGGACAGTAGTGAATTTAGCTAGAAAATTACCAATGTTGAGATCGTCTTTTTTCCATCAGTTGCACGGACTAGACATTTATACTCGAGTTTTTGTCCTTCTTTCTCCATTTGTATTCTCTTGTTCTTTGTCTTTAGACAAGCTATCAGATCAAGAGAATTACAAAATCATTAAATAATACCGTACAAAAAAAGAGACTCCCGTGTACAAGATTCACAAAAACAAAGCAAAAAAAATAAAAGAATAAAGAGAACAGGGCTTACATCGCTTCATAGTGACCCACACAGATCCATTCTCTGTGTTCTTCTCATACAAGCTCGTGAGCTCATTTAGAAATGGATCTGGTTGTAGCAGAACCTATTAACGAAATCAAAATGTCAATATTCCATAGAAAAGCTCAATATTTGGTACGAAAAGGATTAAAGGGTACTAGTTATCTCAGAGAGAAAAAATAATCACAGCAAATCGAAGTTCGAAATGTACGGAAAAGATCCATAGTTTACCATCTTTTGGGTAAATCGGGCACCTCGCTTACGATGGAACCTCTGGTCTTCGGATCAAAAGGCGAGAGAGTCTCGATCAAGAAGGTAGAGAGAACAAGGGTTTGATTTGTCGATTGTCGATTGTCGATTGTCGGATAGGATGGAGGAGCAATTTACTCCAGGGCGATCAGTGTAATAATTGATTTTCTCCATTTCTTGAAAATGGAGATACCCTTCCAATATCAGGGCCTTTACGGCCCAAGTCTATTGTTATTTAGGCTTTTATGTCAACAAGTCAGGCCCGGCGGCAGAGGAGCACCCCGGATAGTTTAGTCCCTGATTCCTTGAACAGGTGAATACTTGAATGGAACAAGAATACAAGATCTTTCAAGAAATAAGTTTATTGATTGGAGGCGTTTCTTTTATAGGATTTGACTTTTGAGACCAATTTTAAAAAAAGTTAGAACATGATTAGCAGCAAAGAAAAGATCATGTTGGTACCTCTAGTACTGATAAAATTCTTGTTTTAATTTTTCTAACTACTGCTTAGTTTTTGAAGAGACTACGTTTTGCTAGTGTTATGAGCTTTTTCTTATTGTTCAGAGGAAAATTCAACTTGGATTCTGGTGTTTTTTTCCTCTTCTCAGGTAGAACAATAGCGAAATGAGGAGGCAAGACAGAGAAAAAACATAATATAGATCTCACAATCTCACATTACTCTCTCAGATTTTACTAAAAAAAAGGTGTTGTCAGAGTTTTTTTTAATATGCCAGACAAAATAAATTCTTCATAATTGTAGTTGGCTAATAATTAGAAGTTTCAATATAATTTGGAATTACGGAATAAATTTTCTATTTGGACTACTCTTCTTCCACTTAGAAATTTCAAGAATTTGAAGTTTTTATCCAATATTAATACTACTCTAAATAACACGCATTTTACCAAATAATGTTATCACTTTTCTGAGTAATATGAAAATAACACTTTTTTGTATTATTTTTCCGAATAGCACTCATCTAGTAGATTACTCTTCCAATTTACTCTAGCAAACATTTACGTACAACCAGTATTTTGTATAATAAAACTTATAATTGGGTATTCATTCTCCTGGTACTTTAAAAAAAAAAAATTACAATCAGTACAAACATTTTGGCGACATATATAGCTACCTTATTGCAAATTGCACATAAAATTTGGGAGCTATGCTTGGCATCTTTTAGTACCAAATGTGGCCAATCCACGTGCTATCCTCAGTGTTTGGTTTCTTTAATATATGTATATAGTTTTATTATAATTTTCTTTACTTCAAATGGTTTCATACAGCTGGCCACACCAGAAAATAAACAAAAAGAGTTAAAGAGTATAGTACTGGGACTGAAAGGTATATGCTGTATAAGCTAAAGCAAGAAAAATAAAATATGCTGTATATGTATACCCTATAAGCTCAAGCCTTAATTGCTCTTATCCTCTAATATGCTGTATATGTATACCCTATATAAAATTAAGTAAAAATAAACTAATGATATGTTAAGTAAGAATCATATTGAAAAATAATAAGATTTTGCGAGGGGATTTATTATGGCTGAAAATTTCCTCTTCGCCTAACTAATGTACCAAAGATAATAATTGTTTCCAGTACCAGAATTTAGGCGTTAGGTAGAAACCTGATCAACATCTACTTCTTATAACCTAATCCAAGAATATTGTTCAGTACCTTTTATTGTGTCTATTTACAAAGAAGGAGATTGCGACCCAAGATGCAAAGTATTTCTAAATATGGAAAGAATCACATGCCCAATTTCTCACATGAAAAACTTGCATTTCTCATGCTTTTCTCTGAATCTCTACCCTCACCACTTTGTACCAAACAATATGAACAAACTTATAATCATACAAATAGGCCCTCATCTGCCATTATCTTTAGTGTATAAGACATTGAGAGAGATACAGAGAGAGACATAGACATGGAATATTGCAACACGGAGCTCTGTCTGAGTTCAAGCAGGAAAGCAACATCATCTTGCGGGTATATAATTCTCGAATTAACTAACATTTATAGATAAGAATTTCAATAATTAGTTGTGTTCTTAAACCAGTTTCAATTAAGCTTGTGTTCTTAGTTGGTGATATATATCATGGTGTGGCTTAAGCATCTAATGCCAGCATATAGGATCAATACTATGCACAAAGCATTTTGGGTGTTTATGTCCATTTAAAACAATAAAGCATAGCGATGTCAAATACTTAAAATATAGACATTCATTTTTTTTTTTTTTTAAATGTACTTCATGATGAGCGAATAGTTTACCTATGATGTTTCTTTTTGTTTTGACAATGAAGGGCACAAGAAGAGAAGCCAATTACTATTATATACAGAGGCCGGATGTTCACTTGTGATGCAACTGAGATTCAGGTTTAAGCATTAAGTATATCCATATAAAATCCTAAATTTAAAAGTTGCTTCCTTCTCCAAAGAAGTTAAAAGTTGGCTCTGAATTTTTTTTTTCAGAAGATTTTGTAATGGATCTTTTCAAATAGACAAGAAAAAGGTACATTAAGAATCTTTTAGTTCCCCACCAAACAGGAGGAAAGAACAATTCCACATAATCATCAAACATATGCTTGCTTACAATAGAATACCACTTGTCCAGATGAAACCACGAATCATGAAAAAAAATTATGTTGCAGGCTAGAGAGATAATATGCAAAGCAAAGCAAGAGATGGAAAAGATCTGTGAGGATCGTTTGAAAGAAAATGGAAGCAAAATTGAAAATGAAGATTTAATTGTTTCTCTGAAAGCAAGCTCAGGCCTATCAATGAAGAGATCTTTACAAAGGTTTCTCCTTCAAAGGAGAAGCATCAAAAGGCGCGCATTATTAGATTATAGTTCATCTAATTCTTAGTTCTTGTTGACGATTATTGTGCCAGTAGAGGTACCTACCATTTCACAATGAAATTCATTGTATGTACTTTTCTGTAAAATCAAGACTTTGGTTATGTGACGCCTGAGAGGCTGGTACTGGATTGTACCAGTAAAATGTTTGATGTTATGCGAGGAAGTTTAGAGAATAAAAAATATTCTTATATGTGGAAATAATAAATAAATGGAAACTTGTCCTTTTCTCTGGTAAAACCAAAAAAGTTAGCGGTACCAAGGGAAGGCTCTGGTACCATATTGTACCTGCCGGAATGCACCAGAACACGAACCAAACTCAAAATTTAACAGTGCTCTTTATATAATCATCAATACTCAACAAAAGGTACACTTATTGCAAAGCACTTGACTAGGTACTTGAAATACCAAAGAGCTTTAGTAAGCTCTGAACAAAGTTTATGAAAGATGCCACGCATTCTCTCTCTCTCTCTCTCTCATATTAAAGGAGACATATCTAGAGTCTGGAGATGCTGCGTCGAATCTTATCGGATTCAGTTAGCACACGGTCACGCGTAATATCCTCTAAGGAGGTGCAACCACTAAGAGCCATAGTCATCTCCAGTTCATTCCTAAGCATCTTTAGCACATTCTTTATTCCTGCCTCTCCATCCACTGCCAAGCCATAAAGCACAGGCCTACCAATCTGAAAAAATCCACAAATCAAAATAGCAAGTTCTTATTGACTTTTAATTTAGCATCTTGTGCATGATTATATGTCTATTTTCTGGAGACCTGAATCCAACCGATTACAGATCAGACCTGAAAGATGGCAGAAATTAGATGTGCTATTGAAGTTTAACTAATTATTCTAAGAATCCTAATTATTGCCATTTTAGCTAGTTATTTTAGAAGAAAACTGTACTTACAAATATGCCAGAAGCACCCAAGGCAATTGCTTTGAACACATCAGTTCCACGACGGACCCCACCATCAAGAAAAACAGGGACTCTTCCATTTGCCTCTTTCACAGCCTATATTCAAATCATTGTGCAGTTAGTAACCACTGATTGCTGGATTATGCTGTAAAAGTCGAAGTTACACTAGTTTTTCTTCGATTTTCATGGAAAGTGAAATAAGAAAATTTTAAGAATAGAAAAGTAAAGTTCAGTGTATTACCTCTTCCAAGCAAGTAATGGTAGCAGGGCTATAGTCTAGCTGGCGTGCTCCATGGTTTGACACGATAATACCAGCAGCCCCATATTCGATGGCCTTTCGGGCTGTTTATAGATGCATAATGAAATATTAATCCAATCGCACTTGATTTTCCATAACTAATGCCATAAACAGGTTCTTCTGATTATACATGAAAGTTTGTTGTACTTAAATTTAAGTTTTGGATAAAACTTACAATGAAACCCTTGAAAGGTGGGATTTTATCCATTAGGACCATTACCATACAATATAGTGATCTTGGCAAAAAAAAAAAACTGAGGTTGTGACATTATGTCAAAGGATTTTTTATTTTAGTTTGATGTTATAACTATTGAATACATACTGTCCTCAGCAGTCATTATTCCTTTGCATAATATCGGCAGAGAAGTAATTGTTTGCAGCCACTGCACATCCTATAGAATATAAGAAAACATATATTTTCAATTCTAGAAATAAATTTAACCTGTGCTCATTATAATTAATTTTACTCCCTTTAGTCTTTTTAAGAACATAATTAAGAAAGAAAAAAAAGGAAAGACATTGTCATTTCAAATGCATGTATATAAATTCCTCCGTGCAAACAACAAACCTAAAAATTAAAAATTAATTTTTTGAAGAAGAAAAATTAAAAATTAATAAGTTAACTAATATTACATTTCGATTTTCAACACACCTTCCACGAGAGAGATTGGTCAACTTGGCCAGCAACATATGCAGCCAAACCAGAATCATTTGCCTAAAATGCAAGAAATTTGTGAATTAAGCATAACCCAGATTTTAGTTTAGGAACTATGAGAATTCAAGCTGAAAGATTACAATCTTAACCTTTTCCATCTTGCCAAGGTCAAGGTCCTCAAAGTTCTTCAGTGTTAAATTAGGTGGCAACGTGAACCTGAAAATAATATCAAAATAAACAATAACTATGTCAAGGAAGTATGGAACAGTGAAAAATTAAAAAGAATTAGAAGTAGCGTGACGTCCTAGATACCACCATCAGTCACCACTGCTACCTTTTTATTAATTTCACTCCAATTTTTATTTCCTTGTCAATTATGTTTAGTATATATAGTACAGTAGGGTATGGTAACTGATGCAACCGCTGATTCCAATAAATGCAAAATTAAACCTTAATTTCAAAAATTGAGAATAAGAGAGATAGGATTTTTATTGTTTTAAATAAGCTACAGAAATATTTAATGTAGTCCCCAATTCCTCACCGCCTAAACAACATCTAATTAATTTTGGTCAACTTTTTTTTAAAGAACTAAAGTAAGCACGTATTGGCACAATAAATGAATGTGCATTGGTGTACTAAAGTGTGCATTGAGCAATAGTTTATTATGCATTTTAAGATTTGAAAAACAATTCTCAAAGATCAAGACAGCTTTTAAAATGCATTTTGACTTGATCAAAATCACATGACAACTGTCAATTGACAGTTATGTGCTGAAATAGTTAAGTGTGCATCGAGCCATCGATACTATAGGCAAGTGTGTAGCGACACCATAGATATACTGATATACATCAGCACAATAGTCAAGTGTGCATTTCAAGGTGCGTGAAAAGTTCATGGGATGTTTAGGGGGTGAGTTCACAGGAGATGGTTATCAGTTTGTGAACTAAAAAAGGAGCAATACTTATTCTTGATGTCAACTTCCCTCCGACCGAGACGTGGTGTATCAACAGTAAGTGCAATTGCCTTGTAACCAGCTTTTTCAGCCCTACGTACCAGTTGCCTCACTATGTTCCTATCCTTGTACACCTACCAGTTCCGTACATAAACATATATATATATAGTTGTTTAGAAAGGGACTAGGATTTAAATTAATATAGAGCATCTTATAACTATGCTTTATTCAGGTTCCAGTTGGAGTAGTGAATGATTTAGGATCAAAACAAAGGAAAGTAGCCTTGTCAGTACTCACCAGTACAAACTTGCATGTACTGGTAAGGTACAGACAGCTATTCTCTACAGTCATTATATTCTAAACAGCATTTGTAATAACAATGGGGTCTTTTGAAGTGTGTTTTATTTTAGAGCAGGTATCAAAATTAATTTAAAAATTTGAATGAGAAAAAATAACACTACGAAATGAAGGAAATATATAATAGTCAGTGAATTACATAAAGCTGAAAGAAGCGAATGCCAGGCCCGGTTGCATTGACCTCTTCTACACTACAAGTTGCCCATGATGACAAGGTCTGAAATAGATAAGTAAGATTAAATAACTGACCATGCATATATTAATGCCACATCAAATCAATAGATATATTATTGTATCCGTGCAAATAAAATAAACATCTAAGTAGCTCTAACAAGTAGAGCACACATCAGCTTCAGTCAACATTAAGGCCCCATTTTTAATCCAACTTCAAATATATTAATGAATCATTACTTATTTGAGGGAAAGGTGGGAAAAAAATTTGTTCTTCTTTCATAAAATAAAAAAGGGAAAAGGCCGAACCATAATGGTTCCAGCAGAAGCTGCAGCTCTTGCAGTAGCAAGCTCACCTAAAGAATCCAAAACAATTTTCTCAAGTTTTGGAAAAATAAAATTTGATTTTTTTTTCCCTCTATTCTGATTTTCCTCAAATAATTGAAAGAAATAGGGTTTACAAATTTACATACCATCAGGATGAGCCATTTTCTGCATTGCAGATGGTGCGATCATGATAGGCATTGAAATTTTGAAGCCGAGAACAGTCGTTATCATGTCAATTTTTGTGACATCAACCAACACACGGGGCCGAAACCTATTCAAATTATACAAGTAAAATATAATTTAGAAGTGATTATCTTTGATTTGGTATTTTAGAGTTAGAGGAAAGCAACTTGCTGAAGGCAAGTTATTTCATCATAGTAGTGCATGATGGAGGAGGGTTCCAATGCACCCAAAATTTCATGCTCCCATTTGCACCCATTTTTTTATTTCCTTTATCTTCATTTTGAAAGTCCAAATAGTTGATCCGAACCGTTCAACACGATCATCATAATAAAATATGCTTGGAGATCAAATTTTATATTTTTGGAATTTTTTTACTATTTTTTAAGATAGGTACAAAATCATTGTTTTAAGGAGATTCTAGACCATCCGATAAAGTGATTTTGTACATATCTTAAAAAATAGTAAAAAAATTTCAAAAAATATAAAATTTGGTCTCCAAGTATATTTTATTATGATGATCGTGTTGAACGGTTCGAATCGACTATTCGGACTTTGAAAATGAAGATAAAAGAGATAAAAAAAATGGGTGCAAATGGGAGCATGAAATTTTGGGTGCATTGGAACCCTCCTCGTGCATGATGTGATCAATTTGTAATTATAAGAAAGTTATGAGACTTGTGTCCAGGACTTTTTGAGGAAATTGTCCAATGTAAACGTAGTGGAAGGTAAAGTGAATTTCCAACAATTTATATTTCATTAAACAATGTATCCATTTGTAGTTATCCCTGTCTTTTAACTTGTAGTGATTTTGGTTTGAACTTGAAATCCATACGAGTAGCTTTCACCAACATTTTTTTAGTGATCTCTAAACCATTACTTTATTCTAGATTTAGTGCTACATATTCCAACTTATTTTGCCCTTTAAGTTCTCCCTTAAGTTTTTATCAAGATAGAACAGATTAAAGGCAAGAAATATATAGATCAGCGCTCTTTATGTTCAACAAGAGTCCATAGCCAACAACTATTTAAGTGATTCTTGATCAGATACCAAATACAAATCTAATATTGCTTGTGCCGTATAGAAATTTATAGATCAGGTCACTGCAATGTGGGCCTAATATATTTTCAATTTGTGGTGCTGCAAATTGCTGCACAGGATGGTACGCATCCTATGCAAACTGAATATTTAACATAAGAAATTATGATCATTTTGTCATCTTTCATGTTAAACTGTCCACACGTGTGACACAACAAAAATGAAAACAGTAATAAAGAATGAGTGAGGCTACGGTACTATGCATAGCGCGAATTAGTTCCTACTACGGATTAATATCTTAATTTTGAAAGTTCAAACAATTAATTTGGATTTAAATTGTTCAACACGATCTCCATACGAAAATGTACTTGTAGATAAAATTTTACATTTTTTAATTTTTTTTTCTGACAATTTTATTAGATAGGTAGAAAATCACTTGCTAATACTATTCAAAAGTAGTGATTTTCTACCTATGTAGAAAAATTATAAAAAAAATATAAACAATGTAAATTTTATTTGAGGAGGGATCCAATTACACCATTTTATGGTGACACATCTTGACACCATATATTTATAAGTTATTTTTGCGGTTTAAAATTCCAAACAATCAATCCAAACCGTTCAACATGATCTCCATATAAAATGTACTTGGAGACAAATTTTTCATTTTTTTAATTTTTTTAGTATTCATTACAATGTGTACAAAATTATTGTTTTCTGACAATTCTGGGCAATTGAAAAACAGTGATTTTCAAAAAATCTAAATGAATAGTAAAAAAAATTCCCAAAAAAATGTACAATTTGGTCTGCAAGTACATTATTTTAATATGGAGGTCATGTTAAACAGTTCAGATTGACTGTTTGAATTTTGAAATTACAAAAATGACTTATAAATATATGGTGTCAAGAGATGTCATCATAAAATGGGATAATTGGATCCCTTGTCATTTTTGTTTGCAAGTGCATTTTCATATTAAAAAAACATGTTGAACGATTTAGATCGATTATTTTGGATTTTGAAAATTGAGATATTGTCCGTAGTACGGAACAAACCGCGCTAAAATTTGAAAATATGAATTTATAAGGTAAAATTCAGATTGTTTGAAATTTGATAATTCAGATTAGTCATCAATGGATCCATAAGGTAAAATATTGTAGACTCTAAACTTTGAGAGTATGAAACTTTATCGACTTAAACACGGAATAGTTGAAAATGTAGACACTAAACTTTGAAAATTTAGATTATCAATTTTTGACAAATGTTTGTCACCAAACAAGCTAGTTGTCTCTATCCTATATACTGAAGGGCATCAAAACAAAGTGGTTTCAATATTCTAGAACCACCTTTTAGAAAAATGTAACCTTTTGATAATCACGAGCCCAAGAAATAAGGAATAACAACAAAGTCTAAACATTTTTTTTTGTAACACCCCCACAAACTGGATTTTGATTCCCTGACTTAATATATACTTTTGTACTTTTCTAAAAGTGCCAGGCTGGGTAGCTGATAATTCGTGCTATCTAAATGGATTTCATGAATCATACCTTGTATGTACTTTTTTGTATTTAATTAATAATGAATTTAAGAAAGTAAGAAAGGAAAGAGAGATAACGTAATTAGAAATATACTTACAAAATCCTTGAAAAGGCCTCTCTGTTTTCTTTGAGTGTCCATTGATCCTCTGCTCCAGCCGAATAGTAATCATACACCATCTTTGGCAACTTTTTCTTTGCCAACTCTTCATATTCGCAAACATTTGTTACCTCCATTTTTTTTTTCTTCCTTGATAGACTTTTTTTTGTCTCAAATCAACTGTTATAAGAAAAGGCTACCTAAAATATCACAAGCTCCAATACAATTATCAACAAAACCAATCAAATGATTCTAGCAAATCAAGTCGAGGCTTAACTATACTGTTTTAAGACGAAGAAATCTCCAACAAAAACAAAGAAGGGAATTTTGCTACCACCTTAATTACAGGTGACAAAGCAAAGTTGATAAGTTAAAAGAAGAGAAAGGAACTTACTTGGAAAGGGGGTTGAGAAGAGTGAAGAGAGCAAGGGAGGCCTATTTAAAGTGAGGTGGCCTGATGATGTATGTAAATAAAAATTACTCTGGAGAACATGTCAATGGACCAAGCCAATGAGAAATGAAATTTTGTTCGAAAATTATGATTTTCTTTTATTGGGTTTTAGAACAGAAGTTCTGGCTGCGCAGTATTTTATCTTCTCTTTTTTTGTTGGTTAATTGGGAAGGTCATCTGGTCATGTCAGTTACCTCCTTAAAATAGAATTCGCATCCTCTGAGGTATCTCAAACTTTGCGTGACTTTATGGAATACCTCAATCGTTCAAATACGTTCTACACGAATCTCAAAGCTCAAATAATACTGCCCCCTACGTTTCCCCGAATAGGCACCGGACACGTCGGTCACGCAAAAATTGAGATATCTCAGAGGATACGCACCCCTTAAAATATGGACCCCTTTTTTTTTTTTTACGCAAACACAAGCCCGTGCTTAGTGGCCCGTGGGATGATGCAAAAAGCAGGATCAAACCATTTTAAAAGGGGAAATTTACAACCTGACCTACTTTCATAAAAAGTTGGACAAAATACCTCATGTCTAAATTGTTTGACAAAATAACCCTGTGAGACTCACACATGTAAATTTTTTTTCTTCCCTCAGTTTACTCCCATCAATTATACCTTTCCTTGTCTCTTCGCCTCCCTAAATAATATTGATCCGTCTTCATTAAATCTAAAGCACACCTCTGCCTCCCGGTGCTCCTCCATTCTTCGTTCCTCTGGTGCTTAAGGTGGTGCTTACCTGTAATTTCTTTTTTTCTAGATTAGATACTACGTACCTTTTATTTTAGGATTTTATACACACACGCGCGCGCGCGCGCGTTGGTCTATCCACTCAAATTCAAGCATGAGGTTTTTTTTTTTAATCAATTTTGGTTGCCTATACAGTAACAATTCAGATAATTTCAAATTAATTTGGGAAACTTAATAAAAATACATAATGATAGATTGGTGCCTAAATGGTTCAGAGAATGATGAAATATTTATGAATACCTTTTTTTTTTACGGGTCTGAGATTAATATTTTGAGTTTTTTTGCAGGAATTTTGAAAGCTTAATACGAGCATAGCGGATTACAAAAGTAGTTTAAATTTATAATTTATATTTTATAGCGACATTTTATGCATTTGTACTCTTATATTGTATTGGTATCGTATTTAGTAAAAAAAAATTTATATATGTGAAAGATGAAGTTGAATGAACTATAAAGTTAAGCATATTTTGTTAGCTTTTTATATTGTGTTAGTCTTTTGATGTTGTGTTATTATCATATTAATTAAATATTTGAGAAATATCTAGTAAATAAACTATATTATTGAATGCATGCAATTAGATTCCGTTTCGTACATTATTTATCTGATCGTATATATTGTTTGTGATTTTCTCGTGTTTTGAAGAGTGGAGCACATCTTCTGTCCTATTGTGGATTATATATTTACATGTGCATGTTTTGAAGGGTTGTACAGAAAATTTTGAATTTTTTATTTGCTAACTACATACGCATGCAACTTTAAGAAAAATATTATCTAATTTGATTCAGAGAGAATTCTTTGTTAATAATACCAAATATGAATTTCTGAGAATACTAGTTGGAAAATTTAAGTAATTTCAAAAATAAAATTCAAATATGTAGTAATAATTTGTATGACTAGAGACCGCATCAGAATATCAAATATGAGAGTTTACATATATGTAATATTATAAACCAATATGACTAAATATTTAAACATCCTCTTATGCGCAAATAGTACTTATTGGTTGCTCTACTTAGAAAATTATATATGGCAATATTAAATTATATGGGCAAGGAAAATTTTGTTTCTCAAAACCATCTGTTGGGAAATGAGATTGATGGTAGTGAAAATATGATAGAGATGGTAATATTAAAATATGCTTAGGAGTTAATAAAAACTAGAGTAAATGGGAGAGACGTAGAGAGAAGGGGAGGGAAAGGAAATATGGGGTCCACAACGTTATTTTGTCAAATATTTTATGAAGAGGGTATTTTGTTTGAACATTTTCAAAAGTAGGTTAATTTAACAAATTCTCCCATTTTAAAACGAGTTCAGATTTCACGAGGAATCTAATCCGAATCTCTCATTAGAGTATAATTTCATCAAACTTTTTTTGAACTCAATTCTAAAATTTATTAAATTAGTTTTAAATGATGAATCTGAACCGTTGAAACTCGTCTATCGTATAAGTAATGCTTTTACATATGAAAATTTTAAATGTTCGAATTAATTTATTATAAAATCAAGCATTCAAAATTAGAAGGTTTACAACTAATTTTAATACATTCATTTTTTTGAATGTTTTTTTATCACTTGACTCTATACAAAATCAATTCGAAAATTTAAAATTTGTGCATGTAGAAGTATCACTCATAAATAGAAGGATTTCAATGCTTCAAATTCGTCGTTTGAAATCAATCTGATAAATTTTAAAATTGAATTCACAAAGAGATTTATGAATTTAAGAACATCCTAGTTCTATTTCTCTTGTTATTAATTACCTATGAATTTTAAAGAGGCTTGTGAATTCTAGACAGATTCGAATTTATTATCGATCCGATTATGAATAATCTCATTTCGTGAATATCTAAGAGGCTCAATTAATCTCTTGCACAGCACCACTGATATCGTGCGAAGAGCCCTCGATTCATATCCTCTCTAGCGACTCGAATTTTGAAATAAATAAAGAGTGATGCTTCTATGGACATAAGGATCTATTTGTAAAATGAACATATTTTTATTTTCAAAGTTCAAACAGTCGATCCGAACCGTTCATCTTGTTCTCCATATTAATATGTGCTTGGAGACAAAATTTTACATTTTTCTGAATTTTTTTACTATTTATTAAGATGGGTACAAAAAATATCAAATTCAGACCATTGAATTTTGTACCCATCTTAATAAATAGTAAAAAAATTTAGAAAAATGTAAAATTTGGTATCCAAGCACATATTAATATAGAGAACAAGATGAACGGTTCGGATCGACTGTTTAAACTTTAAAAATAAAAATATGTTCATTTTACAAATAGGTCCTTATGTCCATAGAAGCATTTGCCATAAATAAATGGTTCGCACTTCCCAGTACACTGGGAATTCTGATCCCCTAAGTACCTCAAATTTTGAGTTGGATCCGGATTCCGGACCATCATATCTATTCTGACACGAATATTAAAAGCCCCATGCATTTCAGCTCGGCTGGATTAGTCTGAATTTTTAAACTCAAATTTTGGGTTACTTTAGACTATGCTCCACAGCACCAATACCGAGAGAAAGGGAAAGAAACAAAAAAGGAGCAGCACGCAAGTTCCTCTTGCTACAGTGAAATCTACATCTCAAATCGGAGGTACAAATTTTAGAACTTTGTCCCCTGCATCCCCCGTGTTCTCCTTGCTACAGTACCTATGTTTCTTTATTTCTCTGATTACCTTCTTTCGGAGGTAGTGAATGACGTGGGCAGACCGTCGTTGTACGGAGTTCCCCTTCCTTCTTTTTAATGAAGGGGGTTCTTTTCTCTCTAGAGCACGCCCTTAAAGATCTAGAGTCCGGATGAATCCATTTTAGACCACAAGAATGTGTTTGAGTTGGAACGAGTGAGGTTAATATTATTTTTATTATATTTGTAAAGGGTCATATCCTAATGGTTAACTGCTCAACCCGACCAGACCCAATTAAAATTAAAAAATATTAAATATAATAAACATTCTTGTTGAGACAAATAAATGTTTAGGCCTAGTCAATAATTGATCTAGTGGCAAAAATAATGTTATCTCAAATAAAAAGTTGCAG
The DNA here is from genome assembly GCA_964058825.1 of Carex arenaria. Lineage (NCBI taxonomy): Eukaryota > Viridiplantae > Streptophyta > Magnoliopsida > Poales > Cyperaceae > Carex > Carex arenaria. The sequence continues at coordinate 899,518 of CAXKVW010000134.1, forward strand.
AATTAGAAAATCAAATGAGAAATATTTTCTGAATATTAAATAATTTGATAGTTTTTTTACTCCAAACTAAAATATATATATTTAGATTTAGTTATTAGAAACATGTATTTAATATTTGAAGTCTCAAATTTAAATCCTAAATACACAATTAACACATCCGACTAAAATTTTGAAATTTAAAATGTTCAAAAAACTTAGCGAGCATCGGGTAAAAAATGGCAACTCATATCTAACCCATCCGATGTCAGAAACTCAAGTGCATGTCAGATGTGTCATGCCTTGTAAACATGTGATGCAGTTCTTGCGCTTATCGTGCCAGTATTTCTCACTTTATTATACGGCACATCACAAGTTCACAAAACTTAATTCATTTTTCCTTAATTTTAACTGCTTCACTTTATTTTGGATCATTTATTTTTTCTTAATTTTGACCACTTGACTTTGAACTAAATAAATTCGAAAATTTTAAAATTTTGTATGTATATGCATCACTCGTGAAGTAGATCGGTTTCAATAGTTTGAATTTGTTTCATTTGAAATCAATATGATAGATTATGGAGTTATACTCATCAGAAGATTTGATGAGCAAATCACACTCTAGTTCTACTCCTATAAAACTGATCCTTATTCTACACAGAAAATTTTATATGATTGATTCCATATATACTTTAAATCTCGTACGTAGTTTGAAAGTCATATTTCATCCATAGTTAGATGTGTCCATATCGATATGTTTACGAGTAACTTTGTTGTTGTTAGTTGTGTGTGTCCTATACATTTCTAACGTGTTACTTTGTCGTTGTTAGTCGTGTTATGCCCTACACGTTGTTAGTCGTGTTGTGCCCTACACACTTCTAACATGTTCCGACCATGACATGCTACACCATATTCGGATGTCTAAGTATGTTTTTACAGAAATAAATTTGCTGTGATTCTCTGGAATCGCAGGATTCCTGCTTTTTCAGATCAAACCATTCATTTTTTGAAATGCATGAATCTCAAAGCACTTAATTTTCCAGATTGGTTTCCTGTTTTTACAAATTCAGCAATGGAGATAGGTTGGAATGATCCGTGGGTGTCAGACAGTAATAAGGTGGTGAGTGGAATATTCCTGACCAAATAGCTGTAAGGTGGTGGGATTTTGGGATATGATGCAATTTTGAATGTGTAGCGACCAACGAATAATAGCAACTCTGCCATGGCCTCTTTTCTTTAATCGGACCTTAATTGAACTTTATATTACAATAATTTCGTCAGACTAAATCAATATTAGAAGAATTTCAAATATAGAGAGATACAAAAAATATAATATTATATAAAACCACCCAATATTTTGCTCTTGCGCCAGATGCAATTAACCTACAAATAATTTTATTGGATTGTTATTACTTTTTAGCCCTTCTTGCAGACCGGCGCCACACGCCAAAGACAAGTTGGCATGTAGTTAATTAGACCGCTCGTCGTATACATAGTTACATACACAATGACGTATTATTTCTTCTGGAAATGATTCAGAACTTTAATTAGCTCGTTCATTTTAACAACTCTTTACTTTTTCTTTTTCTTTTTCTTTTTAAGTTTTTACCATCCTTTGCGTGATTATACGTTCGATTACTTCTGAGAATTGTTTAGACTATATATTGATTCTCATGGTTACAAATTACAATTCATGCTTTTTGCTGTGATCACTGCATGTATTATGATCAATATTTAATATGATGCTTGATTTTTTGTTGAAATATTTTCTAACTCTATCTCTGACTTAAAATGTTTTTTTTAACTAAACATTTTGTATATATTTAAATGAGCACTGATGAAAAACACCATTTTTTGAGATAAAAATATAATTAAAGTTTCTCAACTTTAAATATATATACAATATAAATATCTATAACGGCGTGATCTCCCATGAGAAGCAATGTCTTAACTACTACTAGATCAAGATTGATTCTCACAGTTAAAAATTGTAGTAATATAATAAAACTAAAAAATTAATCAAATATTTTTAATAGGTGATTTATGTCTTCCCTTAACCGTCATGATCAGGTGATTCATGACCATTAGGCCATTTCATCCAACGTCTCTTATTGATCACCATAAATGAAAAACAAAACAAAAAAACCTTGGGCAATAGAGGTATTAATTCAGAGGAACGATGAAGACCAATGAGATAATGAGGCGTTGGTGTTTGGCATACACACACATGAAGAATGTACTAGCATGTAGCATCGAATTTAGGTACCAGAAAAATAATGTTCCTCTCGAGTTCTTTTTTTTTTTTTTCATTTTCCTTTTTGTGGGAAAATGCCAAAGTGGCCCGTTGGCATTCCTAGCTTCAACAAAGAGTTAAAATTACATAAAGTCTGATATAACTAGGGGTGTACATCAGTTCGATTCGGTTCGGTTGGCAAATCAAAGTTATAATTCGGTTTCAAAAATATAACTAAACTGAACCGATTTAGCATTGCAACTGAACCGAAGCTTTATTTCAGTTTGTTCGGTTCAAACAGAAATATATTAATTTTTTATTTAAAGCAATTGTTTTGTAATAAACCGAAGTATTTAAAGCAATTGATTAAGAAATAAATCGGGATATTAAGAAATAAACCAGGACGATCCGGATCAAATTTATAATATATAAAAGTTCGGTCAATTCGGTTATTTCGGTTTTGAAAATTTTCAAACCGAACGAACCGAAATTATAATTCGGTTTTAAAAAACAAACCGAACCATTAAACCGAAAAAATGAACTATTTGAACCGATCTAATACGGTTCGGTTCAAAACCAATTAAACCGGACCCAATGAAGACCCCTGGATATATTACACGAAGTCTGGGATGCCTTACCCCATAAATTCCAGTAAAACAGAAGAACCCTTAGCAAAGGGTTGATAACGCTCCAGATAACCTAGAAAAACCTTTGTCGATACAGTGCCATACAAGCAAGCTAAAAAGTGTGGATGCTACCAGTAGGCGCATCAGGGAGCAGTATAACGTTGCAGCAGTTTTCACTTCACCTTAAAAACAATGCCAGTTTACCTTGTGCCAGATTCACCTTGTACTAGGATATGTAATCCCCATGTAGCCGGATATGTACCAGTCAGGTACCAGTAGCTGTACTAGCAAGTATAACACAACTGTCATGGCCACCACTCTGCGATCTCCGTTGTCTATTATTCACAGGGGAGGACCAAAGTGAAGCCTGGGGGTCAACTCTCTCTCTTGGATTTTGAAATTTTATGAAGATTTATAAGTCTAGACTAATTTTGCCTCTTCCTCAAATTTTTTTGCCTCCTCTGAAATTATAATCTGTAATTTTGATTAAATTTAGGATTAAAATTACAATAAATTATTTGAATTCGGATTAGTAATTAGAATTAGAAGTCAGAGCATTATATTAGAAGTTAGAACATTGAATCCAATTAGCTATTAAACTTGATTCCCTAATTTTTTTAATTTTTTTTTTGGCCCTGACGAAAATTCAAGATCCACCCTGATTATTCACCTAATTAATTTCTTATTTCCGTACAATATTTTTGTATAAAAAAAAATTTAGACCACTGTCATTATTGGAATCTGCTTAAGAATGTGTGCATAACTTGGATTTACCTGATTATTTATATGCGCTGGGGCGAAAAGTTGTCCTAAGTCTTTTCATGTAATTTTGAGTACATCATGTATTATTATTTTTAATTATTTTTTTCAATCAAATTTCAAAGGCAAAATTTCTTTTAAACCGCCAATTAGTATATAAGCAACATTGTGGTCTACATTTTTTCTAAATAGTAGAAATTAAAATCACCTGCTAGTGAATTTTATTAAAAGATTACAATTTCTTTTTCATTACTTATAACTTTCATTGCCATTGAACCATAAATTTAGCATAAACGATGATTTATTTCGCCTCTCTACCGAACAAGTATGTTTAATTTATTTGAAATTAAGGACTCATATGTCGTGATTAATGAAAGTTCTTATTTCAAAAATAAAAATATGCATTGCCATAATTTGGTAAGTTAAATTTGTATAATACATAATGGGCTTTAGTTCTGTTTCTGGAATCTCATAAAAAAAAATGAAAAAGAAAAGTGGGCCTCTAATCTTGTAAGCAAATTCCCGGCATCTCTTCTCCTTCAAAAGTTTATGCAAAAAAGACAGAAAGGAGCAGAGATTAATTTACTTAATTATTAACAGCTATAATCAATGACTTTTTCGAATCAAGGGGTTATTTAAATGTCACACAAGAACAAGTACTGGAACCACGAGGTTGATTTTTCAATAGAGTATAAAATAAATAATACGCAAGTTGCGACCTAGGTCTCCCAATAATCCACATAATTTGACAAGTGATGTTCTTCTTTTTGTCAATTAAATAATTGCAGAACTAAAAAAAAATCAATTGTGGAGCTTTAAAAAACGGGGAAAAAAATATTACTTACCGAGCTACGTTTGCAACGCGTATCCTCTGTATTAATTCAAAAGAGAATTTTTTGAGTTAATGAATCTCAACTGTTTGATTTTAAACAAAACCAATCTGACTCTTGCCTATAATATGGGGGTCTTTCAATATTAGTGCAGATCTAGTTCGCAAGAATCTTAAAACATATTGGACGGTTGAGATTCATTAACTCAAAAGATTTCTTTTTGAGTTAATGCAGATGATACGAATTTGCTACGCTTGTGCTTTGAAGTAATAAAGATTCTCCGATTCTTTTTTTTCACATTAGGTGTGCAAATAATAACTAGTATTTGATCTAATAGCAAAGAAATATGAATTCTAATGTTGAAGGTTATGGGTTCGAAATTCGGAGAAATGTCTACTTTATTAGCAATGTGTTTACATGTATATTTATAGATTTTTAAATTAATTTAGTTTAAAGTCAATCGGTCAAAACAATAATTAAAAATAAAATTAACTTATAAATCTTGTTTTAGCGACTTGACATTATACTAAGTTTATTTAAGAATTTATAAATTTGATATGTAAATGCAACATTTGTAAAGTAGATCGATTTTAAAAGTTTGAATTTGTTGCTTAAAGTCATTTCGATATGTTTTGAAGTTAAAACTCACCGAAAAGTGTGGTGAGATTAAAAGCATCCTAGTTCTACTCATATTATGAATGTTTGACACGTGAATTACTGATCATTTAAGTACTTTAAGAAATTATAATACATCAATCGAAAGTGGTATAAAAATCTTAAAATTGTGGTTAAAGTAAACAAAAACAAAAACAAAAAAAAGGTCCCGTAAACAAAATAAAGTTAAAACATAAATTATTTATTTTTTTATGATAGAGTAAAGTAAGGTAAAAAAAAGGACAATATTAAAGAGTGTAAAAGATCATTATGTTCTCAAAGATTTGTATAGATTACAAGGGAGATTAAGTAACAAATTATTGTAAACATCGGTATTTGTGAATTAAAAAAAATTATTCAAACACACATACCAGTTAGTATTTGATACTATAGAATTTTATGCATCAAATTATTATGGATAGGAGGATATTTAAATTAACTAAATTTAATAATATATAGTATATAACCGATAACCGATAATAGGAGATTTTAGTCCTAATGAGGTAAGAGTAATTCTAACCTATCTTATTCCACCTTAATCTATAGTGACTAACATAGTATGTGAAGTAAAATTGTTGAGCACATTTGATTTTTTTTATTTAATATTACTTTCATGTACTCCACTACCATTAAACGCTGCTACTTTAAAATGAATTAATATTTAATTCATTTTTACTTCACTTCACATATAAAAAAAAGAGACTAGTTCTTTTTCTACAAAGAAAAATTTACAATTTCTACAGAAAATAATATAAGATCATCAAACAATCTTGAATTTCTACACCTCAGAAGAAAACAATAACATTATAGACGTGCGTACTGCTGGTAGCTTCTACTGGTTATCAAGAAAAGAAAAAACGTTCTAGACTTGCATGTGGGGCACTTGAACATTTGGTTTATCAAAGATCGGCATTTAAGTATTGTAAAGTGATGTGCTTCTAATAGCTATCTGGAGTTAAAATTATTAAATAGCAATGCCTGTCGTTTTCGAATCCGACTCTGCTGCTTTTATTTCCCAAAAGCAGGAACCTGCTTTTACCATCTCAACCATTCAAATTCGTTGAGATTTGTGTATAGAAAAGTTTCTTTATCGAGATACGTGAATGAAAAATTTTGAATGGTTTGGATGGTAAAAGCAGGACCCTGCTTTTATTTAATAAAAGCAGCAGAGTCGGATCCGTCGTTTTCATGGAACGGTATATATACGCTCGTGTATATATTTATATATAGAGAGAGAGAGATGGGCTAACTTGCATTGGGAAGTAAAGATGATGCTTTATTTTCCGCTCATATCTCTATTTTTAAAGTTCAAATAATAAATCCGAATAGTTAGATGTGATCTCCATATTGAAATGTGCTTAAAGACAAAATTTTATATTTTTGGGAATTTTTTTACTATTAATTAAGCCACTTTGAAAATTGTTGATCCGGTGGTCCATAAATTTTTACTGTTCACCTAAATTTTCAGATTTTCAAAGTGGCTTAATAAATAGTAAAAAAATTTCAAAAAATGTAAAATTGGGTCTCCAAGCACATTTCAATATGGAGAACACATTGAAAATTTCGAATCGACTATTTGAACTTTGAAAATAGAGATACGAGCAGGGGGAGCGGGGGGGAGAGGGGGGTGTCCGATGCCCATCGGACCAAACTCGGTTCAATGAGTGGTTTCTACCATCCGATCCACTTCAAGATCTGTGCTCATGACTTTAATATCCGTGCGCACAAATCTTGAAGTAGATTAGACGGTAGAAACCACCTATCGAACCAAATTTGGTCCGATGGGTATCGGATACCCTCCTCTCCCACGAGTGAAAAGTAAAGCACCCTCTTTACTTTCCAAAGCAAGTTAGCCCATCTCTCTCTCTATATATATATGTTCTTCGAAGTCGCCAAGTTTAATACATTATATCCCTTCAATATGTTACTCAACTGTTAGTACTTTTGGAGTAAAGATTAAAAACGTGTGCTTAATTCACTAGGGAATTTCTATTGGTAAATGATAGAATTAACAATGTGATATTTGCTTGAATTTAGAATCAGGGATGGATCTACACTGTGTCCAGGGGTGTTAAGTCACCTCATGATTTTGAAATTTTTAATCATGTATGTTGAAATTTAATTGATTTTTTATTTTTATTTTGAAGTTTTTATATAATTTAATCCCCTCATAAAATGTTAGATGTGTACTTGTAGTCTAGTGGTTAAGACTCTATTTTATTCTTAGAAGGTCTTGGGTTCAAATTTCATTAGCTACAAATTAATAATTATGTATTTTAAATTTTAGCCCTCCTTAACTAAATTTTCTAGTTCCGCCCATGTTTAGAATGTATCTAGAAAGAAGGATTTAAAGTCTTAAAGACTAAGTCATCCTGATGGTATTATTGTTGAAAACACTCTCTAAGCAAAAAGTTTTTTTTTTTTAATGAAGATTAGAGGTCAAGCCAATAAATTATTTAATATCCACAAAGAATCGTTCTTTTACGGTTTCGAACCTGAAAAGCAAATTAAATTTGTAATCAGTGTAAGGAAATTATGAACTTAATGTATGCAATTTAGTTAATTAACTTTAAATTCAATAAAGTTATACAACTAATCAAGTTAATAAATGCTCTTAATAATTCACACAAATATCTTAAGTATGCTAAAGAAATAATATAAAAATAGTGTTTATTTCAGACTAGTGTGCAAGAATAATGCGAGAAGAGTCCTAACCCAAGTAATATGGACATTATTTCTAATATTGTGCTAATTAAAATGGTGCAATTATTGTTTTAATTATAATCTTCTAATAGTGTTAATATGAAGAGTGCTAATTTATAAAAAAAAAAAAAATTGAATATTATTCTTTTTGAAATAGAAAGATGAAGCTCTAGAGCCGGCATTTTTATTCATAACCAATATAAAATATTATTAATAACCGCCCCCCCCCCCCCCCCCCCAAAACAATTTTACCCATGCCCAAACCGCCCCCCCAAGGGGCAGTTTACCCCCCCACCAACCCGCCTCCTGGGGGGGCGGTTTACTATTTTTTTTTTTTTTTTGCTTTTGCGATGATGGATTATTTATAATTATGTTTATAATTTATGTATTTTGTAATATTATGTATTTGTTTATATTTTTAATACGATGGATTTTATGATTTGTGAATAGTTTAAAACATAAGTTAACAAAATAATCAAATAACGTCTGAATGCAAGGTTAAACTTGATAATATCATATTTATGATTTATGATTTCATAATATCATATTTTGTAATATTATGTATTTATTTATATTTTTAATATGATGGATTTTATGATTTTATGATTTATGATTTGTCAATATTACATATTTCATGTCTAAACTTCATAATATCATATTTATTCTTCTAAACTTTAAACACTTACAAATTTACTCATTTTAATCCCTTTGTCTGTTAAAGCTTATTTTAAATTTGTAAAATATCCATTATATCCTTTATTAAAAAAAATAAAAACATATCCATTATACCCTTTACTCATTTTATATCCATTATACCATTTATTAAAAAAAATATCCATTATGATTTTATGATTTATTCCTTTGCCTTTATTTAACGGAACTAGTAAACTATATTATAATTACAGGATTGCTAGAGCATATATCTTTCAGTCCTTGAAATCAAACCAGAAGACAAAATGCTTGTATGAGACTTCTCCTGTGGCAATTGCACTTGCTACTGGTTCATTTCTCGGTGCTGAAAAGTATTTTTTGACATAAAAAAATTCAATTAAGATACTAAAAATCTTAAACTTAATTATTGAGGCACTAAACGACGTTTTTTGGCGATTCTGATTTTTCCAAATACCCGGGGTAAACCCCGGGTGACGGTCACCACTGTCACCTCCTCCCCTTTCCGAATTGGGGTCATACGCGTAAATCCGACTTTCCTAGCAAAATATATAGCCGTTTAAAGTTAAAAAAAAAAACGATGTTTCCGACCCTTGATCCATTTCATTTTTTTTTAAGTTATGGCCATTTTATTTTTTCTAATAACACAAAATGAAATATTTTACTTTTTCTTAAAGCCGCGAAAAACCTGATCTGAAAAATATTGATCCGGATTATATATTTTTCTATCTAATTTCAAAGAAACATATAAAAAATTTCTAAATTATAACTTTTTTCAAAAAAAATTTGAGCCGGTTTGGGCAGTTTTGACAGAATTTTGTTTTGATGGGCAGAGTTGGCGAAATGTAAGTTTCGATGGACATGGATAAAAATGACGAGTGTTTTGACATAGACAATGAGATCACACTAATATTTTTTTTAATGAGCATCAGTGCATTGCTTAGATAAAAAAAAACAATTATTGTTATCTATCCATATCATGTGTTATGTATTCAAATTTTTATTTTTAAAATTCAAGTAATAAATTCAATCTGCTCAAACAAAATAATATTACAAAACAATTATTGTTATCTATCCATATCATGTGTTATTGTTAAACTATTCACAAATCATAAAATTCATCGTATTAAAAATATAAACAAATACATAATATTACAAAATACATAAATTATAAACATAATTATAAATAATTCATCATCGCAAAAAAAAAAAAAAAAAGTAAACCGCCCCCTGGGGGAGGCGGTTTGGACATGGGTAAAATTGTTTTGAGGGAGCGGTTATTAATAATATTTTATATTTTTTTTGGTTATAAATAAAAATGCCAGGCTCTAGCGTATCAACTTCTATTTAATTATTCATAAAGGACCTCATCAGAGTTTGGAAGCCACATGAAGAATGTTATCTTTTGCCATTAGACAGAGACTGATTATCAGTTGAATATTATTCTTAAAAGAGGAAAATACGTTTGAATTGGATCCAAATAAAATAATAACACTATTTTCATTTTAGTATTATTGATCTTTTGTATCCAAACATTTGTAGTTTATAAGGCTGAAGCACTTATTACTCACTCCGGAACTATATAAATTTCAGAGGAGAGCTCAACGAAGAAAAAAAAATTTAACTTTGCGTAAAAATTAAACACAATTCTAACGATTTTGTAACCTCCAATTTAAAGATGAACTCGCTGCTTGCTCTCATTTCCTTCTGTCTCATTTTTTTCTTTTTTTTCTCTATTGAAAGAGTTCTGAAGCGGAGTCTTATGTACTATAACCTTTTGTTCTTCATTTTATTTATTTTTTTATACAACATTGTCTAAGGTTCTAGAAAGGATATGTCTAAAACAACCGTACCTAGATGTTTTAGGATCATATTACCCACCAATGCATGCGTATATTTCAATCGAACACAAAATAAGCCAAGAAAAAAATTAAATAATTAAATAAAAAAGAGGGTTGCACCAGATTACCAGCAGAATGCCATTATTTGACAGGTACAGTAGCAAAATTGGATGATGCGGTACACAGCAATCCTCCATAAACGAAATATTTTGTTTGCAAACTCAAATATATGCTCCAAATTAACACATTGAAACTGAATTTGAAATTTTGAACCTGTTATCATCTACATAAGGCCCAAATTAAAATCTGGGCCGTTCGTGAGAAATGTTTGACGATTCCTGGAAAATGTTTTCTGAATTCTACAGCACTTTTGATTACTTTTTGAGAACTGGGTATTATATTTTACGACCATTTGAATTCAAATTCGAAGGTGTTCACTTCAGAAACCATGATATAACTGAAGGTCTTAAAACAATGTCATTTTATGTCTATATAATAAAGCCCACAAAAATATAGGCCTTTTTGGAACCATGATATAACAGTACTTGGGCCAAGACAAATGTCAGAAGTGGGTTTCGCTTAATAAACTTTTTATTTCCGAAATTATGTAAACTTCAGATCTCTTCTTGGCTGTTGCAATGAGAAGTGAGAAGATATATGCATTCTGGGTCTCACCAAATAATAAAGCTTTACTTCTATTTTCCTTTTTCTTTCTGTAGTACTTAGTGCAAGTGCAAGTCTATGCGTGAAGTCAACTATCTTTTTCCATTTTTCCATGTTTTTTTTTGTTGAAATAGCACGTTACTCTTTTCCGTCTAATTTCTGTACTTTTTTATTGCTTACATGTGAATGATGTGTCGTGTTTTCTTAATTTTTAATGTTACTAATTTCATGTCTAGCGTGTGTTGATGCAAATCTTAATCTATATAATAGTATGATTAGTGACGGAGCTATATTGAATCAATGATAAACAACTATTTATCTCTGAATTTTGAAAACTAAGTATAAATTTATGTATAATTGAGTTGTTATCTATTTCAGAAGAAAGTTTTATATCTCTAAACAGTATATACGTTGTTGTCTATTGCAGAACAGTTTATAGTATAAAATAATTAATTTACAGTAGTTCGCAACCCATTAATTAATGGTATCGGTAAGATATTTTAACTATTGCGAATAGCGTGTATATTTCCACAAGTCACCATTAGTCGGACATGTTCACGTGGCCAAATTTCCAACACGCATCAGCCACAGCCAGGAAAGTGTCATCCAGTATTAATAGCACTTTTGAATTTTGATAATTGCTCATGAACCATAGATGATCAAAGGTACTTGAAACTTTGAGAGGTATGGAAAAGGGAAATGAATCTGCTGTTATTCCAAAGGATAAAATGATTCTGTTATTTTTATTCCAACCTTTCAAAGTTTTTCATGCATGAGTTTGAAAGAATTTTTTTTTTTATGTGCAATCTCAACAAAATTCAACAGATGAGATCGGAATAACAGAAATAACAACAGATTTATTTGCATAGAAAAGTATTTAGAAACAAAGTAAGCTTTATCTAAAAGTTTGACCTCCAAGATGTCAAAAGTCAAAACTAAAATATAAATTAAAAAAGTATATGGCACCTTAAAATATAGAAAACAATATAAGTTTAGGATGGATGTTGACAACTAATTAGTTTCATAATATTAACAAATGTTCGAAATAACTTTAATTTTTTAAATCCGACAAGTTAAAAAGTATGCTATACTGTAGATGAAATTTAATGTGTGTGGTGCCTTTATTCGTCAGTAATAATGTTATTTATTTATTTATTTTTAAAACTTGGTAGAAGCTACCAGTGGTGAGTTTGGGGATTTTTCATAATTTGTCTTTTTACATTCATAATTCATTATTCCAAGTTCAAACAATCACTTAAGAACCATTGATTTGTTTGTGACACATGCACAAGAAAAATTAAAATTCTTTTGAATTCCTTTCGTACAAGCATGATCAACATAATGAAGAAATAAATTCATTATTTTATTTGTTCATTGTTCTATCTTTTGATTTTGTCTCAAATGAACTGAAAAAAATTATTGTGTTATGTCCACTGCATCTGCAGTTAATAGTTCAGATTGTGCGAACAATTTATAAGAAAAATTGGGCAATTTTATGTATACTCTTCAAAAATATTGAAATTACATATTCTTCCCTCCAAAATTCATAATAACATATTCATCCTTCTATATTTTCAAAACTCACAAATTTATTCAATTTATTGTCATTTCTATTAAAACTCATTTAAAATTAATAAAATACCCATTTTATCATTTACTAAAAGATAAAAATATGTAACATGTTTAAGAGAAATGTTCAGCTTTATAATTGGTCAGTTGTGAAAGCAAATTGTTCATTTTCTTACTCGTGATGCATACAAAAACGCATGCCTAAATGTCATTGTGTACGCACATCAAGTAGAGAAATTAATCATATGCCATTGAAACTGACCAATAAGAACTAAATATTTTTCTTACACAAACTACATATTTTTATATTTTATAAAGGGTAAAATGAGTACATTTTAGAATTATTTGAACAGAAGATGCAATAAATTGGTAAATGTGTGAGTTTTTGAAATTTAGACAGATAAATATGATATTATAAATTTTAGAGGGGGGAATACCTGTTTCAATTTTTTTATGGATATACATGAAATTTTCCATAAAAAAAAACGAAGAAGATGTTCTAGCATTCTGTGGCTGCACAATTTCGTGCATTAACTTCGTATCTCGACGTGTTTAATTGACACCAACAATAGAAATTTGGATTTCTTTTTAAAATTAAGAAACTTCAAATATAGAATTATTGAATAAGTGTGAGTTTTAATTTATCTAAATTGAGGAGGTATCATCTTGTTGTTTCAAGCAATTCTCTTTTTTATCTATATGACTAATTTGCAAAACATACAATTAATTAAATTTTACGAAGCTCTCTATTTAAGAATTTTTGCAGGTTCAAGATATTTGGAATTGCAACATGCATAAATTGATATGAAGAAAACATCAAGATATTTGTCAAAAACTAAAATTGTAAAATTCTAAACTTGATAAAGTAGGTTTGATGTTAATTTACAGGGACAAAACGTTATCAATTATTGTCAATCGTTATAACGATTTAGCCCTATGAGATAGCACTGAGAAATTAATTTCCAAACAGTTGAAAACATTGAAAACGTTATAACGATTCCAAAACGTTATAACATTTTACAGCTGTAAGAAAGCGAAGAGAAAGAAACTTATCAACAGTTGAAAACATTGAAAACATTATAACGATTCCAAAATGTTATAACGTTTTATAGTTGTAAGAAAGCACAGAGAAAAATAACTTCTCAACAATTGAGAATAATTAAAACGTTATAACGATTTCCTAAAACGTTGTAACGATTTAATTCATTTCAACAATTCAAGAAGGCTGTTTTGATCAGTTGATTTCCAGTGAATTATCATTACCAACGATTGACAAACATTGTAATGATTTAGAAGTAAGCTGCACAGAAAATAATGACCTAATTCAAAATCGATAAAAACATTATAATGTTTTAGACCAAAAAGCTCTTTCTGGAGCTGTCTCTATAAATATAATTTTGGGCTCCTTTCCAAAGTAACTTTTTAGCCGCCACTAAACATTCAAAACCTGATTTACTATGAGCTTGGGTTATACCATTGTTGTGAGAGCTTATAACTTCAAATCCCTCAAACAATCTGAAATCCACTTCACTAATTTTGAGTTAGATTAGGTTAGAGTGAGCTTTTGATTGTTTCTCTTGTGAACATTTTCTCGAAGACTTCGTTCTTCATTCTAGTTGGCCGTGTGACTTCCCGTTGGTTGTGAGGGCTCACCAGTTCACAAGTTGTAAACCTTTCTAAGTTGGGTAATAGAAAGGCGCACCAAAAAGTGGTTGCGACACCCCAGAGACGTAGGCCGTTGTTTTGCCGAACTCCGTTAACATCTCGCGTGTCAAATTTTTCTAAACTCTTCTGTTTAATTTTCAACTTGTAATTATTTTTAAATAGGAGATTAAGCGGTGCATTTAGTATAACACCTCTTACACTATTTTTTTATAACACTGGATTACAACATTACATAATATATTTTCAAAGTCCAAACAGTCGATTCAAACTATTTAACATAATGAATATATTAAAATGTACTTGCAGATCAAATTTTATATTTTTATTTATTTTTTTACTATTTCTTAAGATGGGTACAAAAATTCAATGGTTTGAAAACAACGATTTTGTAAAATACTGAATAATAAAAAAAACTCAAAAATCTCCAAGCACATTTAAATATGGAGATGATGTTGAACCATCTGAATCGACTATTTGGACTTTGAAAATTTTAAAAATATAGTGTGTAATTTGATGTCACCAAAATCATTGTAATTGAATCCCTCCTCATCTAAATTAACTCGGTTAAGTAGAACTATATATATGTAATGTTTAAAATACCATTTACAAAAGTGCATAAATTAAGCGTGCTGAAGTAGGTAAGTAGTATGTCACACTCCACTAAATATTACGTGTTCTATCCAATAAGGCATTAATCATAAGAGGGCAATGCCTTATTTTTAATACGATAAAGACAATGCAACGAAGACTTGACCTTGTTAACCACTTTTTGTACTTGTGATTCATGCCACGCAACACCCATATAATATAATTAACATATATCAGATGCATATTTCCACTAAATATTATGTGATTTATTCATTAAGGCATTAATCATTAGATCGGAAATACTTTATTTACTTTATAATTCAATAAAGACAATTAATGCAATGAAACCTTATTTACCACTTTTAGTAATTTTTGATCTCATTACTGCCAATCCATCATACACATATAATTAACACATGAGATGCATATTTCCACCAAATATTATGTGTATTATTTATTAAGGAATTAATCATGAGAGGGAAATGCCTTAATTTTTTAATTTGATAAAGACAATGCAACAAAGACTGACCATGTTAATCACTTGTGATCTTATCACTGCCAATTTGCCACCCAACACATGTAATTAACATCAGATGATTAAAACCGAAGCAAAACCATACGAATCATGATTTACTAATTTTAATATTTTATAGACATGACTCTAAAATGGTCCGCTCTAGTTGATTCAATATTAAGTGTTAGAAACTTAATTAATTATTTAAAAATAAAAATAAATTTTTTATTTCAGAATAAATGCGTATGTATTTCTGAAAATATGGTACCTTAATTGTTTTACCGTATTTAAAAAACCTTGACAATCTGTCTACCATTTTTTTAATTTATGTGCGCAAATGAACTTATGCTTTGAATAAATCTAAACAAATTATTGGTAAAAGATTTTAAATATGTCGTTGGATATGTAAATTATAACTCAGGAAAATAATTATAGATCTTGAAGTGTACATAATAAAGAATTTAAATATATTTTTTAAAGTTAAAACAGTTAATCCAAACAGCTGATCAATACAATCTTCATATGAAATGTACTTGGAGATCAATTTTAGAAAAAAAATTTAGAACTTTTTTTACTATTTTTTAAATAAGTAAAAGTAACATTTTTTTTAATTGCATGACAGAGGCTGTCAAGTAGAAAATAACCTAATTTAAAGTTTTTACCATCCAAATCGATTTTTTCAATATATCATCAAAAACAGTAAAAATAATAGGTCTCCAACTACAGTTTCTGTTTTTTTATAAGATCATGAGCAGCAAGCTCATTAACAATTGTATTAATAAGAAAAAAAATTAGTATATTTACAATGATCCTTGCAGGATCTCTAACTATATTTTCATATAAAAATTACGTAGAACAGTACAGACGAACTATTTGAACTTAAAAAAAAATGTGAAAATGAATCCACAATACAATACAGACCGAAATTTTTATTAATATACAAAAAATAATAAATTTAACAATCTTTTTAAAAATAGTAAATAATTCGAGATCTACTCATACCGATGATATTATCATTGGTTTCAGAGAATAAAACCGATAGCAAAATCATCGGTTCCAGCCACCCAGAACTGATAACAAAACAATCAGTACCATAACCGATGACAAAGCCATCGGTCCCAGACCGTATGAATTTGGAAAAACCGAGTAATCTGAAAATGGAAATAAATCTGCTATTGAGATTCGCACATGAAAAAAGAATTTCTTTCAATTTCGTGCGTGGAAAACTTTAAATATGGGACCGAGTAAAGTCTAGGGCCGAGTAATACATATGAATATGGAAATAAATCTGCTGTTATTTTCGGCTGTTAATTTTTGTCGAGATTCGCACATGAAAAAAGAATTTCTTTGAGTTTCGTGCGTGGAAAACTTTAAATGGTTGAGATAGGAATAACAAGTCCTGTAATTCCTTTACAATAACAGCAGATTTATTTCCATATGAATATGGACCGAGTAATCATTCTAACACATATGAATATAGCTAAGTCCATCGGTTTCAGAGGGTGAAACCGATGGACTTTTGACAAAGTTATTGGTTCTGGAACTGATTATTTTGTTATCGGGTCTGAACAGGCTAAAATCGATGACTTTGCTATTGGTTTTATTTTCTGAAACCGATGACATTGTCATCGGTATAGTATAGTATGGGTATATCTCGAATTTTCTGTCATTTTTGGATATATTTTTAAATTTATTATTTTTTTTGTATATTAATAAAAATTTCGTTCAAACAGTTCATAGCTAACGCTTGTAAATTTGCAAAATATCATAGCTAACACTTGTCATCGTTTATCACGTGTTTTATCAATCAATGCAAAGAAATAAATATACGGTAAAAATTCTTTTGTCATCACTTTGAGGTAATGTTGACAGTGAAATAGAAATATCTACATCCCATATATTAATTATGATATCGATATATTTGTCCGTGGTACTATTCTCTTGACAAGCATATATATTACTTCCTTTAATCATCCGATTTTATGATCCTATCTAAAGAAGAGAATTAATGAGAATCGATTTTCGATTCGGCAATAAAGATAATATTTTTTGTGTAAAAGATAATAAATTATTCAATTTTTTTTGTGAATATCAATACATAAATATAACTTGATTCTTGTCCTTCTTTCTAAAAGAAGAATTACAGAGAACTTATCCTACAGATAAAATAAATCAAGTTCTTAAATAAAAAAAATTGTTCAAGTTGGATCATTTAAAATTAAACTTGCGTCATTTTTGTCCAATTTAGCTGTTTAAATTGTTCAAGTTGGATCATTTAAAATTAAATTTGCGTCATTTTTGTCCAATTTAACTGTTTCTTGTTCAACGATTTAAATGAATATTTTATTTTCTTATTCTTTGAATTAATCTGCAATCCAACACGGATGACTTGCACTGCTGGACTGACGACTCGGCTTCTCATTAGGGGTGCGAATTCTCTGAGATATATCAATTTTTGCATTACCGACGTGTCCGGTGCCTATTCGGGGGGACGTAAGGAGCAGTATTCTTTGAGCTTTGAGATTCGTGCAGAACGTATTTGAACGATTGAGATATTCCAGAAAGTCAAGCAAAGTTTGAGATATCTCAGAGGAAGTGAATTCTCTCATTCGTGCCTGCTCTTCTCGTGGTCTGTTGGTGTGCACTAGCTCTAACAAGATGCGGGCCCACCATTAAGAGACGAGTCTATTTAAATCCAAAGCCTTGTGCTGGCCCAAATGCACGGCCCAGCTCCCTTTGCATATCTCATCTTGCTCGTTGACCAAGTCAAACTCGCCCATAGAGCTTGGAATTTTTTTTAGAAACCATAATTAAAATTTTTTTTTACGAAACTAATATGATTATTTTTTTTTTTACAAAAATCATAAGAGTCGAAATGTTATTTCGGTTTTGTCATTTTTTTTCAGGACTCAAATGACATTTTGGTCCGGTGTAGTTTTACAATTCTTTATACCAGCGGCGCAAAAAATCATACCGGGCTGAAATATAATTTCGGTCCTAAAAAAAAATAGCTAATCGAAATGACATTTCAGTTCTTATGTTTTTTGTAAAAAAAAAATAATAATCACATTGGTTTTATAAAAAAAAATTAATTATGGTTTATAAAAAAATTTGTAGAGCTTGGGTTGCTTACAAAGTTGTAACTCCTCTCTTCATTCCAGATCTGAAAAAAAAAATATTTTCCATGTTATAACACGGCACCGCTTTTGTGGACAACAGTACAAGAATGAAATGAAATCACAACTGTGGAAAACAAAAATGGTACTAACGAATTGAATCGAATTAATTATAATTGTGAATGAATCCCGAACGAAATAAATGAGGACAGGTGGAAAGTTGCGGATTTTTTTTTATTTAACACCCCAAAAAATCAGAATTAAATAAAAACCACTCTATTTGGGGTTCTATCACAAATACCACCCCGCACAAGTCTTGTGCGCACCCAAAATTTTTTTTTTTTTTTTTGAAATATTGGTAGAAGCTACTAAAGTACCACCCGACAAAACTGGGAACGCACAGTGCTTGTGCGCACCCGACCGGATCCGCACAATGGTTGTGCGAACCCGTTTGTAACCGCAATTTCTCCGTGGATCGTCGGGTGCGCGAATTCTTTGTGCGGATCCGTTTTTCGGGTGCGCACAAGGCTTGTGCGAGGGTGGTATTTGTGATAGAACCCCAAACAGAATGGTTTTTATTTAATTCCGATTTTTTGGGTGTTAAATAAAAAAAAATCCGGGAAAGTTGCCATGTGGCTGGCGGGAACACACGCGACGTAAGATTTTCGTTGGATGACGTCACATGGGTCGTTGCCTTTCTTTGTCACCATTCGGTGCAAACTGGCAATAGGATCTCGGATCCCCTGTTGCATGTGTTACACAACACCGAACAGAAATTGGATGTCGCAAAAGTAGAAATCATAAACGTCAAAATTACTCCAAGCTCCCAAAAAAGAGTGTGTGGATCCATCTGTCGGTTTGGCATATCACATAACATGGTATTGGATTAAACGGTTCTTGTCACCGTCCAATGACCAGCGTGTTTGTTTCAGAAATACGAGTCTTGAGGTCTTCAGTGGCGTTGAGTGGTGTCACCACCTTGTGGCAACATGGATGAGCTCCCCCACACGGCCACACCGTTACCTTTTCGAATTGTTGGAAAGATGCTAAAATAATTTTCAAATAGAATCATTAAATTTAATATTTTTATTATCTAAATACTGAAGATGTCTGTACTTTTCTTGTGTGATCGCACTTTAATTATCAAATATCCTAATATATGTACAAATTTTTTTTTTGAAATAAGTGGAGTATATCCACAGTTTTTCCATTAAAAATATATGTACAATTAAAATAGATGTATGTAATAATTATTCTTCAATTTAGACATATTAAATGGAGGATTTGTTGGTCCCTACCATTCATTCATAATTTAGTTTTAATGATTTTGAAATTTAAATGATAATTCATTTTTCTTATGCAATAAGTAATATATTAATGTTTGAGAATAATAAATATGATAAGATATGATATTATCTTTGTTAAGAAATCACATTCTTAATTAGTTTTGATATAGATAACAATATCCCGTCAGTTTTGTAGGTTTTTTGATGACTTTTGAATAGAGTTATGTTGGAGTTTGATACATCAAGACGAAGGACTTGGATGAGGAATAAATTTGTAAATTGGTTATGGGTCTTTTTAGGTGTAATCAGGGTTTTGAGTGTAGGGAGATGAAGGGATTTTTGTTCGAGATATAAGACTTTTGATTTATTTATTTAAAGGGTATGGAGAGATTTTCTAAATTTTTT
This sequence comes from Carex arenaria, assembly GCA_964058825.1. NCBI lineage: Eukaryota > Viridiplantae > Streptophyta > Magnoliopsida > Poales > Cyperaceae > Carex > Carex arenaria. The sequence continues at coordinate 919,615 of CAXKVW010000134.1, forward strand.
AAGTGAGACTCAATTTGAAATAGAACTTGAAGAGGGAGAAGATGCGATGATTGTTGGTGAAGATTATGAACAGAGACCAACAAAAAATGATAGAAAGAGTGGTTGTTTTGTGCATGTGACAATTTTATGCTAAAAGAGACTAGTGTTTTTTTTTAATATAGTATACTAAAACTACAATTCAAATTCTTTAAATAATATTAATTGGAATAAATTATATCAACTAAAGTTATTTCTATTTTTTTAAATTTGATTATAACAATATCTTTAAACAACACAATAATAATAAAAATGACTATAACTTATATACTAAATATGGTAATTTATATAACGAGGAACCCATTAAAAATAACTACTATAAATATTTTTTGGACAAGTTGTGTGGCAACTAAGAATTTATAGCGTGTGCATTGGGGCCAACTAAGTCGAGACTTGGATCTCTCGTGTGTTTAATCTAAATTTTGATAAGACAACGTAAAATATACTTATATCGAATCAACAAATTACTTAAAATAAAACTTTAGCTCAATGTTATGAGAAAATAACTACTACTGATCTAAATTGAAAGAATACTAATATGCTTGATCAGGTATTTAGTTTGTTTTGTATGTCCGAAGTTGATAATTCAAAAGGTTGGTTGTATTTATTTGATATCTATTTTTATTTAATAATAAATATGTTGGCACAAATATGTGTTTTAATAATTCATAAAATCTAAGCAAGAATTTAGGTCATAACAAATTTATGGTGCATAAAAAGTTCATGAATTTTGAAAAAAAAAATGTCAAGATAATAATTTTGTTAAATTGATCCACTAATGTCGTGACTCTTGCTTACGTGGGCCTGACTTGTCACATTAGCAAGTTAAATTCGGTTCAATTGCTATATTTGATAATCAACCAATTAAAGCTTAAAATCTTGTCATTAAATTATTTTTACTTTTGTAACACTAGAAACCAAGCTTTTTACAAGCTATTCGAACATATTAATATTTTTGGGCTGAGAGTTTATATGTTTATTTATTTATGTCATCTGATGTTATACTATTAATTATTATATGAATTAATTCAATTTTTATTTAAATAATAAGTATCAAAATTAATATGTTTGTTCTAAGAGTTTATATGTTTATTTATCCATTTGATATTATTGTATACGACGAGCAATGCATGCACATTGAATTTTTTTAAGAATTTAAAACTTAATTGATATATAATTCTAAAAGACAAAAATAAACAATGAAAACTAACTAGGAAAGCTGCAATCCAGATAAGAAAAAGATTATGCTTTAATAATCGACTCATCACAAGGAAACAGCCAAATTGGGGCCACATTTCCATTATTCGGTTTAAGGCAAGCTCACCGCAGGTATACATACCGCCAAAGCAATCTCCCAAAAACAAACTATAAAATAGCCCCTGTGCTATGGGAAAATCAAACCCAACACGCCCAGAAAACAGAACAAAAATTGAAATTCTCTCGTTTCTCCATTGATCGCCTTCTATTGCTATCTCTTTCGCCTAAATAGCCACCGACTTTTCCACCAAGAACCTCAAAATTGCTCCACACGATCTTCGAGATATCTCCAATTGGATTGGATTAGAAGGGCTTGGGAGGAACTAAATCGATTTAACTGTAGTACGGTCTTGCGGGGAATATCGCATGAGCTGGTTCGTGAATTTGGGGCTGAACTCTAACTCGAATCACTTCGTCACTTGTCTTCTCATTTTTGTCCTCCATTTCTCCCCTCAGTTACAGATACCCCCCTCTAATTGTATATCGACTAGTAATTGTAATAGAGAATGGAGAAACAAGGTAATTTTCCTTTCTCTATTTTCTATTTTTTTTACCCTTAACCAGATCCTTGTTGTATAGTCTGGAAAAAATTGCATTTCTATGAATTGAAACATAATTAATTCGGTGTTTTACAACTTAAAACTGTAGTCATGAAACCCTTGAAGACTGAGATTTTGATAAGCTAACAATTGAGCCGGTAATTTTTGTTTGGTACATGAACTCATTTCGTGCTCGTCGTGGATACAATATAATTTTCTTTTGTGAGACTAGTTTCACGGAAAAGACAAGTACCATCTGAATTCCTTTACCAATTGCATAATTTTCAATCTTTTTTATTCCCTTTGCTTTTTATAAAATGAGCAACTCACCAATCGATCAAACTGTGTACAACATGAGTAGTAATCAGTTCTCTTATACTAAAAACAAAGCAAGACATGAGTAGTAATCAGTTCTCTTATACTAAAACAAAGCAAGACAAGCTGTTTCTTAGTTTATCAAAGTTGTGATTTCAGCTTCTACATATATATTTAATTAACCAATTGACTATTTTTTTTATCTCTACACCGTAAGGAGATTCAAATTTGAAGTTCCCTCCAAAGCTTGCTTAGTTGCCTGTGCTATTGCTCTTTCTTTAATAAGAGAACAGAAATTAGAATATGTGGTCGTAGTATGTTTAACAGTCTTCCAATATAAGATTGTAGTTATGTATATGTTGAAATTATACATTAAAAGGGGAAAACCTTGTGCTTAAAGCATGCAGCTAACTTAAATCACCCCTTGATTGACACTCGAGGCCCCGTGCAATCAGTCTGTCTAGACAAACAATTAGTCCCAATTGTCAGGTAAATTAATGTTAAGTTTGAATATGAACTTGTATAAGAAAAATAACTCGATATTTGTTAATTGAAAAGCAAGAGATCTCAAGGGCCAAGATGTAAAATTATACAACATAGAACGAAAGGATGGGAAATAATATTTGTATGGTGGAGAATTGGTGCTATATTATTTTGTGGTATATTCTTGTACTTTTTAGGTATGCTCAGGTGGGACTATTAGTGTATCTCCACTAAGTTATTTTAATATTTTTGGTTGGCCTGGGTCCTATATCCTTTTTGAATTATCTATATATCATTTAAGTAATGTTTTTATTGTCGCTGTTTATGCATGCAGATGTGCACAACATGAGCTCAGCTTAGTTGTTTTTTTCTGTCTTATGTTAAGTAGTTTACTTGTGAACTACGTTTGTAGGAACTATGCTGTTTGATGTTTCCCAGCCTTTTGGAGATCAAATTTAATCACCCATTTTTTAAGGAATATAATTTCTGACATCTAAGGTGTGTAATATTGCTATAGGTCCCTAATTAATGTGTGTGCATTCTTTTATTTTATTTTGAAGGGTCATATGTATCGAACATTAGAAGAAAATCACTTTCTCCTTCGGTGATTGTAATTGGTAGTGGTTTTGCTGGCCTAGCTGCTGCTCATGCTCTCCAAAATGCATCATTCAAGGTACTTTATTATTCTTTTCTGAACATTATTTCTGAAAGAATAGACCAAAAAAAACATGGGAGTGCCATTCCATTGAAATGAAGCTAGCTTTTTGGATATAATATCTATCTAAATTTATATGAATGATGCTGCAGACATTTACTTTGTTCCTTTTTTCTTAAATCTAGCATCTTAGTTTTTAATCTCACTCATGTAATGAATAACTTGTTAAAGATGGTACCAGTTGCCTTGTTAGATTTCAGTGAAGATACAAATGAACTCTTTCAGCAAAGTGTAGCACTCGGTAGACAGTAAGTGTAGAGGATTTCAAGTAAAGAATTAATAAAAATGTGTGCCATTTTCAATAGTACCATATTGTAAATTATTATTTGGACCTGAATAAATAATCAAATGATTAAATATGGATTTTCTACTCTCTTAAGGTTGTTGTTCTCGAATCAAGAGATAGGATAGGCGGCCGAATATGTACTGACTTCTCTTTTGGCTTTCCCGTCGACCTGGGTGCCTCTTGGTGAGTTGAAATCTTTCTGAAACTATTTCAAATTTGTAAAATTAGTTTACACTTGAGTTATCATTTGTTTGAATTTTCAATTTTGTTAGGTTACATGGTGTGTGTGAAGAGAACCCCTTGGCACCTCTGATAGGAAGGCTTGGCCTTCCTCTCTACCGTACCAGTGGAGATGATTCAGTACTTTTTGATCATGATTTGGAGAGGTATTGACTTCTGTATTATTCTTCTTAAACAGAAATAGTTGGTCTCAGTGTAAATCATATGTGACTGAATAATTATTGTTATCTATGCACAGCTATGCACTCTTTGACACCAGTGGGCATCAAGTGCCTCAAGAGCTTGTACAAAAGATAGGAGTGGTGTTTGAGACAATACTCAAGGAGGTAATTTTGTTTAATAAAATATTATATTTGACAATTTAAAGAGAAATGTTGATTTCCTTTAAGAGTATTTTCTGCTTCTCTTCATGTACAGACTGATAAGCTAAGAAAGGAAAATAGCGAAGACATGTCCATTGCAAAGGCTATTGCAATAGTACTGGAACAGAATCCACATCTGAGGTTCGTACAAACAATAATTTTATTTTTATAAGGACTTTTCAAATGACTTCATAATTTAATTGATTATTTATTCTGCTTCTTTCTTAATTTCTTTGTTTTATCATTTTTTTTTCTTTCAGACAAGAAGGGCTTGCTGAGGATGTGCTCCAGTGGTACCTATGCCGTATGGAAGGATGGTTTGCCACTGATGCTGACACAATATCTCTTCAATCTTGGGACAAGGTAAACATAAATTATATTATTTTCTTAATTTTCTTTCTTACATTTTTTCAATGCATAGTAACCCATAATTTGTATAAAATAAATACAGGAAGAGCTGCTTCCAGGAGGGCATGGTTTAATGGTGCGTGGATACAGGCCTGTCATAAACACTCTTGCTAAAGGCATCGATATTCGCCTACGTCATAGGTTTGTACAGTTCTTGTTTTACATTCTTGGGCTATTTCAGCACATTATATCAAGGGAAAAAACCTCAACTTACCAAATTGACTATAGGCCGGCCGCCTGGTGGAAAGGTGCAAATTCCGATTCTCACTTCCCCCAATTCTTTTATGTTTCGTTCTGGAATTACGAAGGGTGCTTTTATTAGCAGTGATTGTGTATTTATTTTTCTGGCAATGCGATTTGAAGTAATATCCAGTTTATCTGAAATTCATAAATATGAGATCAAAGTTTTGCACTGCAATCTTTTCCCTTGTGAAGCCCTTTTTTTCCTTCTCAATTGCTGTCACTCCTAATGGTTATTAGATGGATCTTGGGTGTATGGGATTGGTCAAAAATAGTTAACATTGAGACACAAACACGACAATTATATTAACTTTAAAAGAAATTATTTCTCTTCTAGGGTTACACAAGTGGTGCGCCACAATAATGGCGTAGAAGTAATGGTAGAAAGTGGCAAGACATTTGTGGCTGATGCTGCTGTGATAACCGTGCCGGTTGGTGTCCTCAAAGCAAACACGATCAAATTTGAACCTCGACTGCCAGACTGGAAGGAAGAGGCAATTAGAGACCTAAGTGTAGGCACCGAGAATAAAATAGCATTACACTTCGATAGGGTATTCTGGCCAAATGTGGAGTTTATAGGGGTAGTTTCATCAACTACTTATGGATGTAGTTATTTTCTTAATTTACACAAGGCAACTGGGTATCCTGTGCTTGTTTACATGCCAGCTGGCCAACTTGCTCATGATATAGAGAAATTGTCAGATGAGGCTGCCGCGAAGTTTGCATTCTCTCAGTTACAGAAGATCCTACCTAATGCATGTGAACCGGTGCGTATTTGCGTTTATCTAATATTTCTTATACTTAACACAATATTAGTTGTATAGTCGGGACATAATATTGATGACTGTAGATAAAGAGTAGAGGCACAATCTTGATAAATTTGTGGGCTCCACTGTTATCATATCTCAGGGGTTTATCCATTATTCTTACATATTAGTGAGTTACGGATTGATACTGCTCATGGTATGCTACCAAAATGGGTATTCTCTTGACTATGATGTGTTACTGGTGTGGTATGGTACATGAGGGACACTATTTGTTTCCTATAAAGAGTAATCAATGTCGGTAGGGCTTTCGCTGACTATTGTAAAAAAAAAGTTAATTCATTGCTGTCTGTCAGTTTGTGTTGTTTTTGTCAATCTGCGTTCAAATTACCTTCAGTATTGAAAAAACAACCGATTTGCTAGTCACTGGTTCTGTTGTTTGTTTAAATAAAATAAAACTCGGCATATAATTGTGGGTTGTGCGCTGATATTACGGTTGTTTGGTGGGATAACCCAGGGGTGAGGTTGCATCTATAGTTGCAGGTATAAAAGTTACTTGCAAGTGGACTTACAGTTTCTCACTCACAACTCCGACCGGTGTCCGGCCGCCATCGGATGATGGTACCGCGACAACGGCAAGGCTCTGGTGAGGCAACTCGCTACTACACTCTCTGGCAACTAAATTTTCCGTAACAACACTTATATTGGCATGCACTAAACCATGTGCGTGCCCATCTGAGAGTTCCTTAACCACAGATTCTCAACTTCCACCCCTATAACTTTGCCACTTCTACCTATTATCTGTAGCCAATACAAGAAAAGAGAGATTTAAACCCCTGTTTCATTAAGGAACTAATAATTTACAAGTATTTGCTAATTTTTTTCTTTATCTTATTTTTTTCAGATCCAGTACTTAGTCTCCCACTGGGGAACAGATGAAAACTCACTAGGCTCGTACACATATGACGGAGTTGGCAAATCTCGTGATTTATTCGAGAAGCTTCGCATACCAGTAGACAACATATTCTTTGCCGGTGAGGCTACTTGTATAAAGTACACTGGTACAGTACATGCTGCATATTCTACCGGTCTCAAGGCTGCTGAAGAATGCCGCATGCGTGTCCTGGAGAGATATGGGGATCTCAACTCACTGGAGATGACGTTCCATCCTGTGATGGGAGAGGAAGCTGCCTCAGTATCTGTGCCGCTGTTGATATCAAGGCTTTAAGTATTTAAAGCTACCTAAATGAAGGTTTTTATCCTATTGGTTATGTTCTCCACAATTTTAGTTGTGTAACCATTACCCTTGATTGCGTGAGAAAAGGATGACAAAGGAAAAGCTTTAAAGTATGCCTTTGCCTCTTGTTGTCTTTCCAAGCATGAGGACATGTGTTATGTGATAGTTTGTGGGGTGTACGAAGGCAATAAATAAGATGTGGAATTAAGTGGATTGTGTATTGTGCTTGGTTTGTTGCAAGAACTTAGTTATGTAGCGCTCTGTGGCTATTATAGTTTTGCTTAAAATAAATTATTTGATTAATACCTGCGTGCATCATAATTTGAAAGAACTGCACTTCTCGCGAATGTGTTGAAAGGGGCACTTGGTAGTAGACAAATCAAAAGTTTGGGTTTGATTTGGTGAGATTAAAAATTTGTGATTTGAGTATAATTCGGAAATGATTCGGTACAATAAGGAAGCATAACAAAACAAATTTTGAAAAAAACTCTTTAGAAAAGGAAAAATATTCTAATTTTTTGTGTGTTTTATTTGCAAATTATTCGGTAAAAATTTGGTCAAATATTTAATTTGGGATTCGGTGTGAAAACTCCCTAAAAAGTTTTTTATACGTGAATTATTCGAGTTTTAAACACTCATAGTAACTTACTATGGTAGTACCTGATCAATTATATTTATGTCGAAGCAAAACAGGAGGAGGCACGTGTCTGGTTTGTATTCAGAAGTAATTTTGACTAATTGGAGGTTACACGGAAAATATGATACATTTCGCATCATTGCGCTAATTTTCTTTCATTTCATTGAACTTTCAATTTCTAAAGTAACATGATATTTAAAGGCTAGCTGACATGTGACAAGTCAACTGCAAGTGATAGCCCCATGAAATTTTGTAAATCTCAAGATGAAAGGAGTTTTTATTTTTTATTTTTTTATGTGAAGAGATGAATATTTGGGTCGGGGGGGTTCAAGATCTGGAATTCTGGATAGCCATATGGATTTGCTCAATTTATTTTGTTAATCTTTTCAGTGCATATTTACTTGAATTAAATATGCAATTATCTGATTAATAAATGCATATGTAAGATATTGTTGAATGGTTATGTAGTATTTGCTGTTAATTATGTTTTTTTCTAACAAAGCCGCGAATAAAGCAATTGCAACCTTTTATCGTCAATATTAACTATAAAAGATGGCAACTCATTTACGTTTATTTTATACTTTACGATGTTGTAAGGAAGTCTAGCGATGTCTTATAAAATATTGTTAGTATAATCACCTTTACCAAAATGCCAAAAATGAGTCCCGACTATTTGTTATAATTAGTACTTGCCACTTACTGTGATGGTCAAAATACCAAGGTATCATTTTAATGCGATGATCAATCCGGCCATCTATTTTGATCTAAACATCAAAATCTAAAGAAAATACATTACGAAAATGTTTTTTTAAGAACTACGACTTCACAAACTCTACAAAGATATAAGAAATATGTTGTGTCATTTTGTGCCGTAAGATTAGTTATGTTAAAAATGTGTTCAAACTGCAAAAAGCGCCACAAATGAATAATAAAATGAGCATTTCAAATAGTCTGATAATTTTTATCTGATTTTTTATTAATAGGAAAATAAAAATATATCGAGAAAACTGAATGATTTTGAGAAATTTCAAAATCTAAGAAGACCGTTATGATCTATAATGTCTAACAAATGTTTTAGACCATAACGTTCAGATAATCCAAATCAATTTACGGAATTAATTAATTAAATAAGAGAGGAAAAAAAAGAACGTTATTGTCCATAATCCGGAGATTGAAAGAAAAAAAGAGAGAGAATAAACGAGGATTTAGATTGTACCAACAAATGAAGAAATATACTGGAGCCAATGTATCGACTTAATCTCTTGTTACCGAACAGTCCCTTAGCAGGCAGAGTAGAGGTAGAAGAGGCATATGATATAAGAAATGAAGTGGAAGTATAGATCGTGTAAGGCTAATTAAGAGACTGGAGGAAGCATTAGATTCATAAAATTTTCCAAAATCGTTCTCCATTATCGGCTTATCGCTATATTTTTCTCCCAGTAATAAAAAAATGGGAATTTTCACAGGCCTAAATCATATCTATATACAATTTCTACATACTAATTATATGTAATTTCTACGTACTTCTGCAATTATTTGTTATAGGGATGATTACTTGACACTTACTAATTTTGATAATTATAACAATCATTAGAAATTTAGAATTAAGTATAAATTTAAAATCCAACGTTTTAGGAATGAGAACGATTTTGATTTTAACAGCTCTTGATGCATCGCTAAACAGTACGCAAATTGTATAAAACTTTGATTGATACTCTATTTAGATATTCAACAATATTTAATTCCAAAGCTATTTGAATAATTTGAGATTAAATTGTCAAGATTGTTAAAATAAACTACTATCAAGTGATCTCTCCCGTTAATTATACCACCTCGTGAATTGTTTTCCCTCACATCTGGTAAATGAGCAAAAATATAATGAAAAATTGCATACATAATGCACCAATTTATTACGCACAAAATTTGAGTTCATAAGTAATCAAAACATCCATTTAAATACAAAATTTGAAGCATTAGTGAAAGAAATTTCAAAGTAAATTCGGGTATACGCACAAAAACCAGAAAGAGAGAAAAGAACAGAACTACACAAGTTACAAAGCCACGTGGTTTAATCCGGGTCGTTTGATGCAGATGGATAAACCCGATAAATTGGGGCTTTGATGATTGACTCTCGTGGCAGAATATAGCATAGATAGTTAATTGCGGGTCCTGAATCGCTATTATTTAACCCGTTATATCATCCACAGGCAGAAAGCGGCACAGTGAAATCGAAAGCGGGCTTCTCGTGGGGTTTTACAAGAGCTGATAAGGTTTTCTCTGCTTGTTTTACTCCCCATCAATGGAAGCAATTGGCTCTCAGTCACTTCTCTCCTTTTCTTCAAAAATCCGGTACACCCCTCTCTCTCTCTCTCTCTCTCATTGTGTTGTGCGTGCATGCGTGCGAGATGGTATGATTTCGTTGTTTGAGAAGCCGTGAAATTTAGAATTGAACTGGGGGGATGCATAACCTTCTAAGAAACACCGGAGAATTTATTATTTTGCTCACTAAATTTAGAAGAGGAATCGAATCCTGCCTCTTACTGACCTAATTGGATGCCTAAAACTTATCTCAATTTCCAGTCATGGAAGTTAAATTGGAGTTTTAGCATAAAAATAAATACTTGGCAGTAAATAACAGTCAAACCCTGGTTCTAATTTTTATCTTGTTATTCCTCACTTATCAAGCTATTAATAGAGAAGCTCAAAAGAGGAAATTCTTTATGGTTTTAACTTGAATTCTGTGTGGTTACAAAAGAACTGGGAAAATGGTCAACTAAGTTTTTGAATATTTATCAGAAAAATAGAACTACCTATTCCCCTTCAAAACCTCAAAACAACAAACCATGCAAGGAGACTTCAGGTGGTATGCTACGACATGTTGGCCCCACGAAAGTTTATGCGGAAGAAAAAGAAAGAGGAGATTTTTGCAAATCCAGCTGATGAGATTAGACAGAAGAATTGGAGAAAAATTATGACCGAAATTGAGCAGTCTGGCTCAGCTGTCGAGTCTCTTAGGAAACAAAAAGACAAAGTGGAGGTTCTCCCAAGAGAACTTGTTTTGGGGACTCTTGTCAGGTTTAAGCAGCTGAAGAAATGGGATATTGTCAGTGAGGTAATTGATTACTTAATTATTTGAGGGAATTAAGACATTAGGCTTAAGTCTCTATTAGCTGATGAAAAAAGGCAGGGAGCCATTTGTCCTTTATATGAATTACTTGTTTTGGATCTTGAATGGTAACACTCAAAATGTATAGCGTTCAGTTGCAAAATACGAACAAATGTTGGATTTTTCTTTTTCCAAAAAAAAAGAAAATCTTGTATTAATTTCCTAGTAGAAAGCATGAAGTTTTATTTCAAATACTGTACACCTGGGCCTTAAGCTCGCAAGATATCTCATTTTCAAGGTTATCAACTGGTAAAGAAGCAAATGCACACATCTATGTTAAAATGTTGCTAGTAAATTTAATTAAAGCTAATAGAAAAGTGCTGATGCATTCTAGTCAATACCAATATATGCTGAGACCTAACTAATATTTGTATTAATTATTATATAGTTACTAGTAATGCAAATTTATAGAGCTAGAGATGGGTAACATGAATTGTGTGCATCACTGCATGATGCTTCATGACATTGCTTCCATTGTTCTCTTGGTGCTTAATATCAGATTTTTGTTAAGACAAACAACAGAACTAATATTTAATCATTCATATCAGTATTGATACCATCTTTGTACTGTATAGATATGCTTATAGTGGTGATGCACCTTATGTATACTGGTGATACACCTTATGTTGATTAACCCTTCTAGAAATTTTCCTTGTGATTGGAAGAGTTTTGAGTTTGAGCTTATACTTGTAAATTTTAACTAGGTCTTGGATATAGTAGCATGTAACCATTTTTTACCTCTCTCTTAGATCCTTGAATGGCTAAGGACACAACATTGGTGGAGTTTCTCTGAGATGGATTTTCTAATGCTAATCACTGCCTATGGAAAATTAGCCTCTTTTAAGAAAGCTGAGAGACTCATGAAATATATGAATAAAAGTGGTTTTGCACCAAGTGTAATTTCTCATACAGCATTGATGGAAGCATATGGGAGAGCCAAGCAGTACACCAAAGCCGAGACAATATTTCGTGGGATGCAGTCTGTGGGTCCCTCACCATCACCATTGACTTATCAGATTATACTAAAAACTTTTGTTGAGGTATATTCTTTTGATTCTTATATCTGATAATTAACTTTAATTATGCAAAAAGAAAACAAAAATGAATTTAGCATAGCATTCTAGAGAGAGAGGAGAGAGAATTGTTCATCATTTGTTGTGCAAATAACAAGAAGTATTTATATTCAGGGGGACAAGTACGAGGAGGCTGAAGCAGTTTTTGAGAGCCTTTTGAAAGAAGAGAGCTCTCCTTTCAAACCAGATCAGAAAATGTACCACATGATGATTTACATGTACAAGAAAGCGGGAAATTACAAACAAGCCCAGAAATTATTTCTGGAGATGGCCAAGAGGGGAATCCCTCGAACTACTGTCACTTTTAATTCCCTCATGTCATTCGAAACAGACTATAAGGAAGTTTCTAATATTTATGATCAGGTATTCATATCTCTTCTCTTTCTTAAACTAAGAAAATGTACAGCTAAACTTAAAGGTAGCCCGCGTAGTAAAAAAGAAGGGATTACAGAAATCTAATCCTGTCAAGTTGAAGACTCCAAATGAAACTGAGATAATCACATTTTTGACCAACCCAAAATGAAAGTGAACTAATAACAACATAGGTATCTCTGAAAGTTTTGTAATAGTTATTTCCAGTGGTATATGTAGGCATACTACAGAAGATGCCTGTAAAAGCTTCTTTTGGAGGTATTTATTCGAAAACTCTTTGTTTTTCTATAGATGCATAGATCAGGAGCTAATCCAGATGTATTAAGCTATTCTCTCCTGATAAGAGCTTATGGCAAGGCCAGGAGAGAAAGTGAAGCATTGGCAGTTTTTGAGGAGATGCTTGATGCAGGAGTCATGTAATGGTTCCCTCTTATTCATATATTTAACAACAAAGAGAAAACATATTTTATACCCTGTTTGCTACAAAAGCCAACAATCTTTCTTCACTTCCTAAGTTTCTTATTGTTTAGAAACTAAATCAGTAAGAATATTGAAGAAAAAATCAACATGATGATAAACATTATAATTTTGAATTTTCTTTAACTGTAATTCTATAACTTTGATTTTGAAGGGAAAGAAACTGTGATGTGGGAAGGTACCCAATTGTGAAATACAATTATCTGATTAATTCTTTTAACTTGTTACATCATTTATTTCCTGTTGATACTTCTATTAATTTTAATTCTGGCTAATCTTTGGTTTCTCTTCACCAGGCCAACACGTAAAGCATATAATATATTACTGGATGCTTTTGCTATATCAGGAATGGTCGAAGAAGCCAAAACAGTTTTCAAAAAAATGAGACGAAACAGGTATGGCAGGGGTATAGCATACTTAAATTAAAAAAATATGTTAAATTATATGTTAAAGTTACTATAAGTAGAATAATAATCTTGTATTTTTATTTCAATTAGATGTGAACCTGATCTGTGCTCTTACACGACCATGGTGGCAGCCTATGTAAATGCATGTGATATGGTTGGTGCCGAAAAATTCTTTCGTCGATTGAAAGATGATGGCTTAAGGCCGAATGTGGTAGCATATGGTACGCTCATGAAAGGGTATGCAAAACAAAATAATCTAGAGAAAGTGGTAAGGGTGTATGAGCGAATGCTAAAGCAAGGTGTTAACCCAAATACAACAATATATACAACCCTGATGGACGCTCATGGAAAGAATTTGGATTTTGACAGTGCAGTTGCTTGGTACAAACAGATGGTTGAAAATAAAATTGAACCTGATAAGAAGGCGAATAATATCCTCTTGTCTCTGGCACAGACACCGGAGGAAAAGCAGGAAGCAAATGAGTTGGTGGGTATTGAAGGGAGTTGTGAACAACTTGATTTGCAAGGAGGTGAAGTGAATGCAATTGAGGGGAACTTGAGAAAAGAAGACAACGAAGAAATTAAGAATGATTCCAATGAAATTAGTGCAGATGATTATTGCTCTGATGATGATGACGACGACGATGATGATGTGATTGAAGATGATTTAAATTTGGTTTCATTTAAAGAAAAACAAGAACTGACACTTGCCAACTAGAGTTGAATCTCTGACAATGTGAAATTGTCACGTTACGTGCCTTTTCCTTTGTATGAGCGGCCCTTGCTCCGAACAGTAATATGCATTTTTTTCTGTATTATTATACATTCACTTTGGAATATACAGGATATATTTTTGAGTTCCATTTCTTTCCCGAGATAGTTTAGCTTAAATTTTTTGCAGCTATAAGATTTCTTTAATATGCCATGTAACTTGTATTTTTTTTAACTCTTATTACGACATTTTGGTGTTATAATTCAAATCAGTTGCTACTTTGGTATGGTACGAAGTGATATATTTTTTTTATTTGATTAAAAGTCCCTGGCACACCCAGTATAAATCAGGTGTTATTCTTGAGAATTGAACCTGTGACTTTTCATTGAGAGACGGAACACGTGTCACTGCACTAAGCCCGTGATTCCTCTAATATAATAATTTATGGGATGTGATATTAATACCATGAATAAATCTTCTGATATATGTGGAGCATATCTTTGGAATATGCCAGGTCATAAAAATAAAATTTTGGTTTGATTTTGGATAAAATGCGAACAAATCTAGAGAATGATCATAGTTTACCACATACTTGTAATGATTCAAGGTATGTTGGTGCTCACACTGGGGAAGAAGGGGATAGGGTACTGAGGAGTTCATAATGGCATTGTTACGAACTGACGATTTGTGATTTGTTTAGAATTCACTTTGAACTATTTGGAATGTTAGGTTCACTTTTGAGTTTCGAATAAGTTTAGAATTTTGGGCATGTTATAATTCACTATTGATTGATTTATAACTTGCACTGGGCACTTTAGAGTTCACCTTTAGTTTGAGATTTACTTGCGACATATTAGTGTTCACCTTTGACCGATTCAAAACTCAATCTAGGCATGTTATGATTCATCTTTTCACTATTCAATTCTTGATAAGTATGAATATGAAAGTGCTTCCATCTGAACCGTATCCTACCCATTAACAAACACCCATGACTGTTAGCAGTAGTTGGTGTTAGGGGTAATTCACATTTTTGGGGATGCTGTCATTGACTATCAATTAAGCCACAGACGAAGCCAGACCAATTTATGGATTTCGAAATTTGGTCCTTTCTGGGGGGCCCAATGCGCGCTCATGTATATAGGCAGTGGCGTAGCCAGAATTTTTGTCAGGGGTAGACAGAAAAAAAACATGACATAGAGAGAGAAGAATCAATCTAAAAAATAAATAACTGAAGAAGAATGGGCTAGAAATTGGACTGTCAAGAGTACAGGGGTAGGCAAATTTTAATTTAGGAGTAGGCAAAAGCAGCAATTTATACATGGTCCTATTAAAATTTTCAAATCCAGGGGTAGGCAGTTGCCTACCCCTGTGATATGCTGGCTCTGCCACTGTATATAGGTCTTTTATTTGAAATTTTCTGGAAAGATATTCTAACTAGTGGCAGAGCCGCATTGAATCAAACCGTGAACTCTTGAATTTTGAAAATAGAGTATAGGTTTATATATAATCAGATTGTTGTTTATTTTTTAAGATAATTTCGCCGACTACTGAACAAATTATAATCTGAATTGATTAATTCACGACAGTCTACAATCTACTAGTTATAGTAGTATAATTTTTTGTCTACCACCAATAAAAATCCTGGCTATGCTCCTCATTCTACAGTTCAGGATGTAACGTAATTTTCGGAGCGAGTCATTAATTTTATAGGGTTGGTGGAAATGTTGTTTGTCGTGTAGAAATTATTAGAACGGAGATCATGAAAGCATACAATTATCATACAAAGGTATGAAAGTTAAGATTAAGAATATATATAGACTAAAAGATGAGTACACTTCACCTCATGTTATTTTCTTGTAACTCTCCTTTTATATATGTGCGCCCTCAGAAGTCAAAACAAAAAAAAACTACAAGATGACTCGAGATTTTCTTATTCCAATTTCCAAACGTGGCATGATAAATAATTAGAGAACGAATTTAAATGGAGAAGCTGAAAGTAAAACGAGACTCCTTTGATAATAAGAATGTGATGTAAATTCAAAATGTGTGATATGTACTATGGACTCATATTTCTGTTTTTGAAGTTCAAATAGTTGATGTGAATCACTCAAAATGATGCCATCTGATAATGTATTTGAAGATCAGATTTTACATTTTTTTAGAAAGATAAAAAATCACTTGATTTAAAAATTCTAGACCATATGAAAGTAGTAACTTTCTATCTATTTAAAAAAAATAGTAAAAAAATTCTGAAAGAATGTAAAGTTAGTCTCCAAGTACATTTTCATATGAACATCTTGTTTAATAGTTCGGATCGATTGTTTGAACTTTAAAAATAGAGCTATGAATGCAAAACACAGGTTGATTCGTAATATGCATATTACCATAGCCTCACTCAACTCTTTTTGGATATTTCACTTTCCAATATAATAGATTTAAGTTCTGTAATGAATATTTTCCAGGAATTATGGTACTTATAACTTACCACATGAAGAAGAACAATATAGTACACGCACAAAACTTTACATTAATTATGAGGTACATACAGTTAACCTTCATCTGAAAACAAAGAAGAGAGCACATTCACTCTAAGAATAAAAAAAATACACAGATTCTTTATTGTGAAGAGCAAACCTTATTTAGTATATACAAATTCTGATCAGTCCCAGCTATTTGGTTCGAGAAGATCAGATGCATAAATTCTCAATCCCGGTACATGGAGATGGCTGTTTCGACCAGTATATAAAAAACCTTGCTGGCCGAAAGCAATATAGCTTATATGTTATAACTTGCATGCTGTAGTACTTCAGCTATTTATCGAGAGTGGTTTTTACGACCAGAAACAAATGTGGATAGATCAGATGTTGTCATACGAGAACTGTCAATCGAGTCAAACGGTCCATCCTCCTCTTGGATTGTGTCCAGTGTCAAATGAACATAATTCCTCATGCGTGTAATTAGGCGTGTCGGTGCAACCGTGTCAAATGGAGACATGGGCCTCGACCGTTGGTCGAGAAGGACAGAGGCCAATGGAAAGCTTGCCATGTGGTTTTTGGTTTTGGATGCAAAAGCAAAGTAATCTGTATTAGTTTGAAATCAGAATTGTAACAGGTGTTGAGGAAAGAGGCAGGGAAGTAAGATACTTAATAAGGCACAATGTTACGAACATGCCCCTGGTTTGTTGCCTAAATTTGGTCATTGTTTCTACTGTAAGAAGGGTAGATTAGGAAACGAGTTGGTTAGCATTAGCTAATGGTGAGTGAGATGAGGTGTGATTTTGAGATAATTATTGCTTAAAATAGGTCTTTATTGGTTATCTGTTTATGAGTCTGTTACAGTGTTTCACGCGTACACTGTAACAGATATTGCGCCTTTCTGAAAACCAAAGGGATTTTTTTTCCTTATTCTTGCCAATGGCCTGTTATTTTTGTGCTCCCAATTATCTTTACTGGTAGTATAAGTCTCAATCGCTAGTTGGTATTGTGGCTTTATGCTTATTTCTGTGCAAGATTGACAACTTATTTTAGATATATATACCCATCATAACTTCATCAATTAGATATCATATCAATAATTGAAAATGAGTTATTCCCTCATCTAAATTCCTTTAATTTATTACTATCCCCATTCCCTTGATTTTATCAATTAAAAATATTGGTTAAAAGTTAATAAAAAATAAAATTACTTTTTAACCCTTTCCTCCCTCCCCTTCTCTTTGCATTTTAATCAAATTACGGTCCTCAATTTCCTCCCGATTTTTTTATTAATCGAAAATAAAAATATCCCGATAGGGTGGCATTTATGTTGGAAATCGAAATATAGGTAAAACGGGATGGGTTAATCTATCCCGTCCCACATTTTTTTTTTCTTTGCGTAACTTATCCCCATTACTATCCCCATCCACAGTTTTCTATTGCACATATGCGGCTCCTATGACCCTATTCTTTTCTCCTCTGACTTCCTCTTTGTTCCTGGTCCCAATCATTTACAAGGTATTTTCTCTGAAAGTTATTTGGTCCCGGTTATCTCGCGCCATGTGTGAGGGCATCTGATGGTTGGGATCACAACAAGTTACATGGGGAATCTAATGACCTTCAGTGGATGGAACCAGAAAAATGCTTCTTCTCTCCACTAAAGGGCAGTGGATGTTTGTCGTGGCTTGAATGCTATTAGATTACGTAAAAAAAAAAATCGTACAAGATAGAATTGTTGATCTCTCTGAATATCCTTCATCATCTCATAAATTAAGTAGAGTTTCGAGAAGAAGAAAAAAATCTCAGTGACAAAGATGCATCTAATAGTTCAAATTAGTTTGTTTATATATAACCAATAATGGCCTGAAACTAACATAAAAGTTTATGTTATATTTTTGACACTTATATCACATATTAAATACAAACAGATAAAAAAAATATATATATTTTTAAAATCTATTAAGAAAAAAAAAGAAGTTGCTTAAAACAGGTGGTGGGAGACAGGATGTGTGATCAGTAGGAAAATTTATTTGTTTGGGACCTTGTTGTTTTAGATAAAAGGAGATTTACACATTGAGAAGACTGGTACAGGCAATTCACTGCACCAGTACAAACACTCGTACTGGTGCACCCCAAGCAATGAGAGGAGCGGTCTAGATAGGAAGAACTGGAGTAAGCAGAGATGCTTTTAATTGCCTGTACCAGTACAAACACTGGTACTGGTGCACCCCAAGCAATGAGAGGAGCGGTCTAGATAGGAAGAACTGGAGTAAGCAGAGATGCTTTTAATTGCCTGTACCAGTACAAACACTGGTACTGGTGCACCCCAAGCAATGAGAGGAGCGGTCTAGATAGGAAGAACTGGAATAAGCAGAATTGCTTTTAGTGGATTCCGTGAGATAACATGATTAGTGTATTGATTTAATTGTTAAAGCTGATTAAATTGAGTTTATGTTTAGGCAAGATTTAAAAAATAAATAAAACAAAAGCTAAGTAGAACGAGCAACATTACTCGCATTAACCTACTCAAATGTTCCTATATGTAAGAATGTTTATTGTGAACTGAGTCAAACAATAGTAGCTGAATTTGTTGATGGTTTACAGAAAAGGTTAAAATGCAACTCAAATAAATGGCTGTTATTTTCGTCATGTTTTTCTCCATGGTCATTATTTGGTTGTGAGTTGCATTTTGGCGATGATGCGGGTTCGGGGTTCATCATCTCACTAATATAATGGTGTTGTGAGGAAGCGAGGAGAAGAATTACGATCATAAGAGCAGCGTATGTGCAAAAACAGTACAGAAATCAAAATGTAAAGAGAAGTGGAGGAAAGGGTTAAAAACGTCATTCTATTTTATTTATTAATATTACCAGCATTTTTAATTGACTAAAGCAAGGAATGGAGATGTTAATAAATTAAAGGAATTGAAATGGGAAAATAACTAATTTCCATCTTTTGATGGGTAAATATTTGATGTTGTGATAGGCATATATCTAAATCCAGGCTAATTTGCATTAACTACGGAGAAAGTTGCCGGGTTGTCACTTGTGAACTCGTGTTCTCCTCTCCACAGGAATCACGGGTATAAAAGCTCATTTGCATTAACAAGCATCTGATGCTAAAAATATTATCAATCCACGCTTTTAAGTTGAAACATGCATATAATAAAATAACATATAATAAAGACCTAACAATTTAGATAAACCGATACATAGGTTCATTCCAGATACAACATCCAAAAACATCTATCACGATCAAAAATCTTAAAAAAAGGTACATAACATAATCATCACCCAAACGACTAAAAAATTAATGTATTCCCTTTGCAAGGACCTCCAAAATTGCCAGCTTTTACTCAATCATCACCGAAAGTTGTCTTCTTGCCTGTAAAAGTTTACAATTAGAAAGTGACAAATAATGGGAAGCTATTTTTGAAAACTACTAGTCTACAACGATCATTCCATTTTGTCTTTCATTATCTAGTAGGACAGCATGGAAGGCCAGGTAAGATTAATGGTAAGATCATTCTATTTTTAAAGTTGTTCTCTGTAAAATTGTAAAACTCACTAGGTAAAGTAGCTCCTACACAATCACAGAAAAAGAAATTTACCAGAGCTAGCAGTGCCTGCGCTAAACCTGTTGGGGGTCCCAAAACGGCCCCCACCACGCCCACCACCACGTCCACCACGACGCCCACCACTGTCTCTGCCACCACGGCCACCACTAAATCTGCCACCTCCACGCCCACCACTGTCTCTGCCACCACGGCCACCCCTGCCACCAAAGCCACCACCACCACTAAAGCCACCGCCACCACTAAAGCCACCACTGTCTCTGGGTTTGGCTTCATCAACGTACAGACTGTACCCATCAAGATCCGTCCCATTACAATCCAAGGCCTTGTTGAATGCATCTTCACCATTAAAATCCACGTATGCTATTCTGCAAGTCAGGCAAAAGATTCACATTAGCATTCAAACATTATTTTAATGCCACACTCCGAAAAAAAATCAGTTAAAACCCAAAAGCACATACAGAAATTATGTTATCGGAGGAACCATATATTAGTTTTACATTAGCCAGGTTAATTTAAATTAATCAAATAGTATGTAGAAATTCTGATTAAATGAGGACATCAAGAAAAACTTTTAGCTTGCCTACAAGGAAGTTTTATGTTAAATATGAGAACTAACCCTTTGGGTCCACCAGTTTCATAATCCTTGGGAATGGAAATGCGTGTAACTTCACCGCAGGAACCAAAGATTTCTTCTAGTTTGCTTCTGACCTAAAAAATGTTAAAAAAACAGCAAGTGACAAAAGTTGATCGTATGAAAAATGAGAAAGATAAGAATTCAACAAAAATTATTGATAGACAAGTACCGAATCCTCATCAAGAGATCTGTCGAAACCTTTGACAAATACTGTCTGACGTGCCCCACCACCACTCTTTTGGTAAGAGTTGTCCTTTCTGCACATAAAAACACTCGATCAATTCAACAAACATATATAACATCAATTCAGCTTATGCCAATGATCAGGAGAAGAAAAGAAAAAAAACACACCCTTTGCGTTCTTGAGCCAGGTCAATTCTAAGATCTCGGCCATTGAGCTCCCTACCAGCCATTTTGAGAGCCTAGGTAAAGAATTTTACGAACTCAACTCAGAAAATAATAAAGGAATATTGACTAAATCGGTAAACAAAATTCCAAATAAGATTAACATAAAAAGATGAACACCTTTTGAGCAGCTTCTGGGTTGGCAAATTCAATGTGACCGAAGCCTCTTAGGTTTCCATCTTCAGAAGTAGCTAAGCGTACATCAACAACCTCACCTGCCTCTTTGAAGAACTCTTTCCTATATTTATTTAACAAAGAATAGCAATTCAGAACAGAAATATATAAAGACAAGCATTTATTGAATAATTACTAAGAGGTATGTAAATAGTCTCTAATGTGAAATGCACATGGTGTATTAGAAAGAGATGCAATTGAGTTTTCAATGGGAATTGGGCATGCAGTATTACAGATTTCCTACAGAAATGAAAAACAAGGAAAACGAAAATAGACATACAGATCATCTACTTCAAGTGAAAAGGACAAATTTCCTACGAAAATAGTGCTGGACTGATTTTGATTGCCAGCTGGGGTCTTGGGCTGCACAAAAATGGCAAGATAAGCACACGATAAAAGATTACAGATTGAGAAATCAAAATTGCACTCGAGAAGATATTAGTTACCTCTTTCTTCTCAGATTTTGTGACAGTTTGTGCATCAACCATTTTGACATCTTTAGTCTTAGGAGTTTTGGTAGGTTCTTCATCTTCGCTTTCATCCTCATCAGAAGAATCTTCCTCTTCTGAGCTGCTGCTGTCTTTGGCAGATTTCTTCGTAGCAGCCTTCAGATAAAAGACATGAGAAAACAAATTAGACAAATTACAATAGAAGCAATAAACATCAAATAATTGAAATTACAACAGTACAATACCGCATTTTGCGGAGTCTTCTTTGGTTCCTCTTCTTCGTCAGAGCTCTCCTCTTCACTGCTGCTTTCCACTTTCTTTGCAGGTTTAGCAGGAGCTTTTGCACCATTTGATGCAACAGAATCCTGTTGACAAGAGCGTCAGAAAAAAATGTAATATAAAAAAGAGGACTATAGACAACAAAGTAATACCTTCAATTTCTTTTGAGGCGGCTCTTCATCACTCTCTTCATCAGAACTTTCTTCATCAGAGCTCTCCTCTGAACTCTCTTCCACTTTTGCCTTGGCTGCTGGTTTCTGGTACAATAAGAGGCCAGTTACTATTGAGATCCAAGAACCAGCAACAATCAATCGAAGGGAAAAATATAGGTGGGCCCAACAGAGCTACAATAAATTAAAATAACTCAAAAGATGATTACAGCAGGAGCAGGCTTTGCAATCTTCTTAGCCTCTACATCAGAGTCAGACTCAGAATCTGAGTCCGATGAGTCACTTGATTCCTCTTTCTTTTTTGGTGTGGCCGCCAGCACAGCCTTCGCTGGAGCAGCCTTTGGCTTTGGCTTTTCATCTTCAGACTAAAAACAAGGGATCATACAAATGAGACAATATGTATAATATAATAGTTATAGTGATGTATACAAATGGCTCGGATAATTATAGTCACAAAAGGTACATTAACCAAAATACCTCATCATCAGAATCACTTTCTGAACTGTCGCTTGATTCAGAGCTCCCCTTCTTCGATCCATTTGTAGCTACTGGCATAGGTTTCTTAACAGGTGCAGCAGGCTTCTGTGCAGGCGCCTAACATAACCAACCCAATTCAGATCAGAAAAATAAACAAAAGTACAATAGAAAACAAGCAATAACATAATAACATTGTAACCAATTTTATATTTTTATACCATATAAATACCAGTCAATTTGATACTGTACCCAAACATCAGGTAACCACAGAGATGCTCTTACTGGTATTGGTCAGGTAATAACTCAACCATGGAATTAAGACTTACATCATCAGATGATGAGTCCTCTTCACTGCTGCTGTCACTGCTTGAATCCTTCTTAGAAGCCTTTGTGGGCACAGGTTTTGTAGCCTTCTTGGGAGCAATCTTAACCTATCAATTAATTTAAATGCAACATTAAAAATCAAATAGAATGAAATATACAAAGTACACAAAAGAAGACCAAGTAAAACAGTACCTCTTCTTCTGATTCTGATGAAGAGTCGTCAGAACTACTTTCAGGCTTCTTCTTGGGAGGAGGAGCTTTAATTGTGTTCTTAACCTCCTCTTTTTTAGGGACTACCTTTTCTTCTTTCTTCAGTTTCTTAGCACTTAATGCTTTCTCTGGTGACTGTTCTGCACCCCTCTTACCTAAAACATTGGGAACAATGAAAGCCAGATCAATTAGATCACCGAGATACAATTGTTGTCTGAAAAACAAATATCACTATAAGTTACATTTCTAATACCTTTTTTGGCTGATTTCAGCTCAGTTACTGGCGCCGGTGCAACCTGCATGATCAAGATTATATATTATTTACCAACTAAGCTTTAACACAAGTTTGAAAGTACTGAAGTTAACAGACATATATATACCTCGACACTTGATTTCTTGCTTGACTTCCCCATTGGTGTATGTTTCAAATGACCTAAAAACGATACAGAAACAAGGTATAGTTAAACCGAATCACTGAGTCTGATGAGAGAGCTTCTCTAATTTGCGAAGTTTAGTTTCATGACTCTTCCGATGAATATTTTACTTGAAACGGAAATAACACAAACAATCTCTAATCTAGGCAAAGTCACTCAACAATTTATAGCCAATTTATATAAATAAGCGACATATCAAAACAGTTAAACAGGTCCTCATATTATTCCGTCCATATGTTTTACAAAGACGATAAATGTTTTAATTTGCAAGCAATAGGTCTCTGATCAAATTTAAATGCACAAAAACAGCGTACACCTAATCCTTCCTTCAATCCTTCGATTAAACCAAACCCTAGGAAAAACTCACAGAAGCACAAAGCAGCAGGACGCAAAGAAAGAAGGAAAACAAAACAAAATTAGAGAGCTCACCAAGAAACGCGATGACGGTAGAAGGAGAACCCTAGAAATTTGAGAGGCAGCGACAACGATCGCTAGGGTTTTAGAGAGGGTTTTATAGGGGGGGTGGTGGCCGCCGTTTTATAACTTGGGAGCAGCGGCTACGAGTTCGACCTAAAGCCAGGGTTTAGAATTTAGATATTTTCAGTTGTGGATCTGTGAACATTGCCGAGAATTTTCATTTGGTTACCTTTTGTGTTATTCGCAACCCAAGTCTAAATTGATGTAGCAGGCCTAATTCGGCCCGGTTCAAAGCCCAGAGTTCCGATATTTAACACATGTTTGTATTGAAGATTTATTTATAGACAATATTATAAAATAAGATAGAAAAAGAGAAAGAGTGCTTTTGAATTTTGATGATCTAGATGGATTGTGAAAATAAAAATCGGCTCCAAAAAATTTCAGGCCCAAAGTTTATTTTTACTGATAGAAACAGATTTACAGAATGGGGGCCACATACAATCCAATACTTTGGAGACGATTAAATTTCCTAAATCCAAATGCTAAATGGAGTATTTTTTTTTATATATAAAACGCAGCGTGACCATCTCTCTTTCCCCCTGTCCTCTCTTCTTCCTTCCGACAAAATTAAATTCTTCAATGCCACTAGCTCCTTAATAAAAATTTCTTTCGTAAACTATTAAATCTATTTTTTTACACAAGATGGTATATTTCAGTGTAGTCTTTCGTGACGATGTTACCGTAATAGGAAAAAGAAAAGAAAATTGACATAGAATTTTTTTCGACCCCTAATTTTTTTTTCCGATCTATATATGCATCGAAATTGCTAATGCTTTTTTTTCTTTTCATCTCTTAATTTATAATATTTTTCAATAAATAAAAAATTCTCACATATAGATGTCATAATCGTTGGCGGATCAGAATATCTATGTGCTTAATATAAGAATGAAGATAAAATAATTAATTGACTACAAAATAACCTATGTCAATTTTTATTGGTACTTACTATATAACATATTGAGGATGGACAATTTAGTAGTTATTATTTTGACAATCTTGACAACTGATTTAAGAAATAACTTAAATTTCCAATGTATATATATTTGTAAATTTAACGATGCATTAAAAATGTTAATTTTCAATTTATTGAAATTTTACGTCACTTGATGTGCGGTGAAGCATACCTATTAGTCTTTAAGATTTTTTATTTCTACATTTAGATTTCAAGAAGGATTTAATTATGGGGAGTGCTATACTGAGGGCAATTGTTCAAATTTTGAGAGTTGAGATAATATTTTATTTCTAAATACATGTTTTACCCTTGCTCTTTAAATAGGTCGCTTGATTAATGGATCCATTTCATCCATCTCAACCGACTGATAATATCACTAATAAAGAAAAGTTCCTTCTTTTAGAAAATTAAAAGTATTTCCTTCCGTTACGTGATTATAAATTCCCAAAATCTTTTTGTTTGATTATTTTATCTTCTTTTTCCAAAAGAGAGAAATTGAATCAATGAATAAAGTTAGTAATTATAGATCATGTACCAATGAACAAAAACAAAAAGTGATAAGCTACCAAACTTATTTTTGAATTCCACTCATATATGATTTTTTTTTCTAATCTCTAATATTCGTAAATAGGAGTATTGAACTGTGTGTTGATTCCTTGCATTTAAATTATGAACTATTCATATCTAACCTACAGCGGATCCATGATTTCTGTCAGGGTAGGGCACTAATTGGATTCAAACCCATTAACTTATAGGGTACACACCTACAGCTCAATCCATATAACTATGTTTATTATAAAATATGTTATAATCATAAAATTGATTGACACAATATTGAAATTTTTTGAGTGAGCTAATTTTTTTTGGTACATTTCAAAGTGGGACCATTCTTAGCGAATTAGCAAATTGAAATCAAAATTTAGATAAAAATTTAACCGAAATATAAGTATTGAATAATAAAAGGCACAAAAGGTCCGGCCAACCCATTTCTTAGAATTGTAATATAGGTCCCACAGTTCGATCTTTTTTGTTCTCTTATTCCCTTTCATTCTATTTACGAATTAAATAGAGTATCGCATATCTGGAAAAAAAAAAAAAACAATATACACAGAATCTACCAAAACTCAGAAGAAATCAATTGAAGAATCAAACTAATTCATACCATGGGTAGGCACTTGCCTACCCCAAATTGAAGATAGATCCGCCAATGATGTTACCAAAATTACCAAATTCAGAAGTAAGCACTTGTCTATAATGTTACCAAAATTACTATTTTTCTTTTTCTATCTGAAGTAAGATTTTTTATTAATTTTTTTTTCTTAATTGATTTTTGTATTATTTATGACATAATTATTTATAATAGATAAGAAAGAGAGAGTATAAGGACAAAATTGGTATTTGGAGAGAAAAATTTCTCTCTGCTCTCAAAATTTCAAATATTGTCCTCAGTATAGCACTCCTCTTCAATTATATGCTTATATTATTATAATAAACGGCAATTTCTAGTGAGCTCCAATCAGAAACTAGCGAAAGGCAAAGTCTACAATTCTTAGGAAGTTTGAAGATCTCTACTGATGTTAGTCCATATTAGACTGTATATGGACTTATCAGCATTAGGCAGCGTGTAATAACTATAAGAAAGATAAAATCAATCTTTCGATCTCTTTCAGTAATCAGTATTAATTTGACGGTCTTGCATATAGGCAAAAAATTAAAAATTATGCGCCAGACGGTTGTCCAGATCGGGACCGAAGATGTAATAATTAATAAGCAATTTGACTGTATTCTGATAAGGTTTATCTGAGTACTGGTTTTCTGCTGGTTCAGAAAGTTTTACATTCATAATTTGTGTCAATATTCTCTTGGAATTATTCTATATACTATTTGAGCAATTAAATTATTTACAATTTCTGTGAAAATTATTTGAACTCAGGTCAAACCAGAAAGCTTTTATTATCATAACCTTGCGAAGTTTTAAAAAAATATCCAAAAACTTCGTATACCCCTAAACAATTGAGGTATGTAATTTTAAATTTCTTGAGGATATATATGAAATTCCCCTTGAAAAATGTAGTGCAATTAAAAATAATTACTAAGAAGTTGAACCATCTCACAAGTTATTGTAATCTAAAAAGGAAAATAACAAGAACCCAACAAATTTTGCATATTACTCTCTTATTATCACTAAAAGAAATTTCACCTTGGCGGTCTTATAAATTCAAGAAAGCAACCGAGCAATCTAAAAATCATACGAAAGACCCTCCTTTGCTATTAAAAGAAGAAATAAAGGCAGTCAAATTAATGAACACTAATAACATTACACTGTGAACTGCGGTACTGAAAATGATAGGGTTCTACAAAAGACTTGCAAAATCCAATCAATTACCATAAATTTAACCTCAACTGCTATAATTTCCATGTAAAAAGTATTTTATACGTACAGTGATGGAAAATGTACCTTTCAATATAAAAACATGACATCCCCATACATATCATCTAACGTAGAAAAAGTGTCATAATAGTAATCGTCGTAGTCGTCGCAAGGATCCGCATAATCAAAACAGCATGGACATGGTCCTTCAACGTAGTAGTTGTATTTGAGACTAGATATGCTATCCATGTATTCATCGGCAGAGTTGTCGGGTAGTTTAAGGTATCTTATCCTCGAGAGTTTTGTCATAATGTCTTCATTCAGTACCAAGTTGAAACAGTTCCTGATGTCGAGAAACTCAAGATATGGGCACCCTTCAAGAATAGCTTCAAGACCCGTGTTTGTCATCCTGTTATATGTTTCAGCAATATCACCAAATAAATTTAGAGCTAGCTTGTTTTTGTTTTAATTTTCTCTTTTGAATATTGCTAACTGAATACTACTAATAAATTACATAAGAACTCTGCCAAGAACATGTCAATGTTTTTTGTATTTTTGCTCGACAGCAAGTATGTTAGTGTCTAATTAAGAAAGTTATCAAGAGTTTTGAGTTATGCTATCTTTTGAAATTCCATTTTTCCCATTTAATCTTTTTTTATTTTATAAAAGCCCCCCTTTCAATCTTAATTTTGTTTCTTTTCACACTAATTATAAGGCCCAACCACCCCCAATTTGCAATCTATTTCGGCATGTTTGAAGAATTTGCATCATGAGACTTTCGATGATTCAGGTTAAATTTAATTATATGAGCAGGACATAAAACATTTATTCTTTCATCTTTTTTTTTTTTTTTCTAGTAGGGGGGACAAGCCTCCAAGTATTGGGAATACATGTCAAGCATAACTCTCACATAGATTTGCTTCTTGGCTGCTCTATTAGCATAGATATTGAAACGCCTTTGAGGTCGATAATAAATTTTAACTGATAAAAAAGGATATCTTCCTTTTCATTTTATGCAATTAACGATCAAATTTAAGGATATTCTATCCTCAAATTAACAAACACTGTCCAGCCATGTTTCTGGGACTCAAGTATGATTCCAGTAACTACAAATATGCAATGTGAACCCAAGGCAAAATTAGAACTTACTCGTTACCAATAAGCTGAAGAGATCGTAGCTTTTGCATATTCCCGCCTATATGTAGAGCTTCGGTGTCATGTATGAAGGATTGCCGGCTGTTACTTGGACGTCTAGAATACCAAACATCATTCAACAAACGTCTAGAATACCAAAAATCATTCCACCTGAAGCATTTCAGCTGAGTACACACCGGTCCGATTGTTTTACACAATTTTGTTGAATCAATTGTACATGTAACCTCTAGCTCCTCAAGCATTGGCAACATTTTTATTATGTCTGCTAGGTAGTCTGGGCAATCTTGACGAAGACACTTTATTAAACGGAGAGTTCTCAGAGTCGACTTTGCCCTGTTAATAAGATATATGTTTATGAGGAAGCCTTATAGATCATGGTTCAATACATATATATCTAAGAATTGAAATTGGCATTGTTTGTAGTTTGTATGACAACCTTTGAGCCATGGCCATCAATCCTTTAATAGAAATGGTAGGGCACAGGAAAAGACCGATGCTTTTCAAGGAGTTGGTCCTGTTCGACACATAGCATGGGTACAGAAAATGTTAATTAACATAGAATGAGATATATCTTGTGAAGATTTTTGTTGAGAACATATAGATAACTCAATATTTTTTTTAATGGCTTGAGGGTAAGGATAAACTAATTTATTTATATGCATGGCTTCAGCATTTGGTCCTTGGCTTTCAATCCTGCCTAACCATATTATAACAATTTCGCTCCTTTAAGAGAATATAAGAAAAGGCTTAAAAAAAAATTGATGACTGGTTGATTTTCAACAACTATCGTTTATTTTATTTGTTAAATTGAAAAGGTTAACCAAGTACAATAAGGAATTGAAATTTTTTCTTCTGAAAAAAAAAACGAAAAAAGAAAAACCCATTGGTCTAGCTAGTTCAAATTTTTTTATTTGGAATGCCGAATTTTCAATTTCAACTAGGATAAAACAGACAATATTGCTTCCGAAGGTCAAAAGGGTTGTACAATCAAAAAGAACTACACCAAAATAACAACAAAGATAGAGAACAACATATAAAAAATAAAAAAATTGACCTTGTGGCAATGTACAGCAAGAGACCATCAGTGGCAAAACAATCAGCGTAGAACTCCTCCAATTTTCCTGCACTCCTATCTATGGCAATCTTAGCCATTTGCTTGAGGGTATACACAGAAAGCGATAAGTCATGATTAGTCATGTCAATCCTTTGCCAGAGCATCGGCTCGTTCCGTGTCAGCCTATTCCATTTCCGGCACACTAGGCTAGCAGTTGTCAGTATATCGATTGCCCCCAACTTCTCAAATATTAACAATAAAATATCTGAGTGTAATTCTCCCCAATTCCGTCTAGTTTCTGGTAGTTTGTAGTTTTAATGATGCACAAGGACACAAAAGAAGTTAGAGCAGAGAAACAAAAATTCTTATGCATTAAATTTAATGGATAGTTTACAACAAAATTTTCACTACTTTTTAAGAAACAAATTTTCCAATATTTCCAATTTATGAAATCTGTTTATAATAAAAACAAAACAAACTTTTTTAAAATAGTTTTCATAATCCATCGTGGAGGCAGACACACTTGTTATAACTTACAACAAGAGCAAAATAAAAAAGAATAAAAGAAAGCACACACAAACACACATCGTTGCATACTTGCATCAGACTTTTGCCATCGCACCACTACACATCCAGAAGATCTCTACAATGAACGACAGAAGGTTTAGAAAGCATGATTTGCTCACAAAATGAAATATCCAACTCAAATTAGCATGGATTTTGCCATACCACAACTTCACTTACTTCGTTGGCTTCCACCATCTCCTTGACTTGCACATTTACTTGATTAGGACTCCTTGGTACAAAATGAAATGAATCAACCTATAGATAAAAAAGTCAAATATACTTGGAAATACTTAGGAAAGAAAATTGGTATAATATATTTTAATTGGATGGTGAAGTTATAGAACATTTCACCAATTTGGCGTGGAAATACTGAGGATAAAATTTGATTTTTTTTTTTTAAAAGATGAGAAAGAAAGGGACCGATTAGGCGATGGATGATCGAAGAACAGGAAGAGGAAATTTTGTTTAATATACGAAAAATCCTCAATAAATATTAGCGCATTAATGGGTAATTATTTCCTCCGTGGGTTTGGGGGTGCAGAGCATACTTCGCAAATATTTTTAGTTTCCTTGTATAAAATGAAGGCAATTTGGCACCGACATGAATGCTAAAACAATTACATATATGCTCCTGGTGCACCAGAGGCCCGGCATTTGCTGTGGTCTCGTCCAATATACTCTCATAGTTGGCCAACGCATGCTCTCATTTAATTAAGGTTTGCTCTCAAATTAGTGCTATCTAAAAAATTGAATGGTTATATTTCTTGCGGAACAGGTATGCTGCACAAAGCACAAGTCTGCATAGTGTGGAATGCCACAAGGATTGGTGAATTTCCTAATTTTGATTATAATTGAATGTAACAAAATCATTCATCATCGAGTAACAGCCGATTTATTTTCATTTGTACAATAATAAGGTATTATAATCTTATTTCTGAAAACATTTATTTTAAAATAAAAACAAATTTAACTTATTTCAAATTAAAATTCCTGTCACATAATTAAGATCACAACAACAACCGCATATGCAACCTTTTTTGTAAATAAAATTAATTCGAGGACATTAACTTATTATTCATTCCATTAACACCTTGTTTGGATGGAGAGTAGACGAAAGAAGGGGATGGAAAGAATAAAAAGGAATGGAATGGAATAGAAAGGAAGATTAACATATTTAACTTTTTTATGTTTGGATGATTAATGAGGGAAAATAAATTTAACTTTCCTTTCCGTCTTATTTCTTGTTTGGTTGATTAAAATTTAGAAGGTTAATCAGAAATTCGGTAGTTGTTGTAGGTTTGTCACAAAAAAACTTGTATAAGAATTATATAGGTAAGATATAGAGGTGAGCATTTATGTTATTTTTTCTAACAATATTTGCAACAAAATTTATTTCCATCCGTTACACCCCAAATTGGGAGGGAAACCAATTCTATTAATTTTACTGATACAAGGTTAAACCTTTCACCTCCTGTACTCTTCACCTCCGACATAAATTTGTCAACCAAACACAATTCAACGGAAAGTTTTATTTTCTTTCCATTCCCTCCCTTCCTCTACTCTCCATCCAAACAAGGTGTAACCGAACTATGCTCCAGGGAGATTTATTTGAATCCTATTATTAAAAGAGTGAGTCTATGTTACTATGCATATCACGGGTTGATCCGTAATACGAATCAATATTACTGTTTTTAAAATCTTAATGGTCGATCCAAACCGTTCAACATGATCTCATATAAATATCTACTTGCAAACTGAATTTTATATTTTTTTTTCGAATTTTTTCACATTTTTTTTTAAGAAAACCATTCAACATGACCCCATATGAATATCTACTTACAGACTGAATTTTATATTTTTTCGAATTTTTTTTACAATTTTTTAAGATAGGTAGAAAATCACTTGATCTGAAAATTATGGACCATCCAAAAACAATGATTTTCTCCCTATCTTAAAAATAGTAAAAAAAATTATAAAAAATTATAAAATTTGGCTTGCTAGTACATATTCTGAATATGAAAATAATTTTGAACAGTTCAGATCGACTGTTAAAATTTTAAAAATGAAAATATTGATCCGTATTATGAACTAAATCGTGATATCCATAGTACCATAGACTCACTCTAATTAAAAATAAGAAGGATTCAAATGCATTTATTTTTGTGCCTCTGTTATGTATTCATTTTTAAAACTTTTATAACTTAAAATTTAAATGTTAAAATAAAATCACTAAAATATTATATACATCAATTTCTCTATGTACACATAGATTATGACATTTCAGCTTTGTTAATTATTAAAATGAGCTTTAAAACAATTGTGTACAAAGCCATTGATTTTTTTTTTCAATTTTTGATTTATATTTTAAAAAAATCTAAAATTGATAATTTTTTATGTGTATGTAGAGAAAATAATATAAATCATATCCAACTGTTTTATTTTGTTATATAAATTTATGAATTTGTGTTATTAGAAAAATAAAAAATAGAGACATTTAAGTCCTCATTAAAAATAATGCAGTGCTCCAATAAAAAAATATTAAACAGAATTCGAACCATCACACAAGTAAAAGTAACTAAAATCAAGATAACAAGAACACAACAAATTGTGCAAATTTATTCCTCTTACCAATAAAGTAAACTTCACCTAAGTGGTCTTATAAGTTGAAGAAAACAGGTGCAAAAAATGAAACGAATCAACCTACAGAGAAAAAACACAGTACTTAAGGTTACATTCGCAAAAATTGACTCAATTGTTTTACGAAACCACACTGCAATAAGATGCAAAAAATAATAATTGGCTTTTGATCTGCTTTCCATTATTGTGAGATAGAAATAGATACAACCACACTATCGCGAATCCAAGTCCTTTATACAAATTTCATACAACAGCGAAATTCTTAGATAGAGATAAGACAAAGACGAAACAATATCAAATTGGAACCAGGAATTGTTTGTATTCGACAATGTTCCCCGTTTCCTTTAAACCTAAAGAGATACAAGACTAAGCAACTGACTGACTGAATCAAAAAACTATGCTTCAAGGAAAAATAACTTTAAAAAAAAACAGAACAGAGGAAGAAGTAACTTGCCAGTACAACAAGTGAATTGAAGATTTGAAATTTGTGGCAGCGACTTTCTCAAGCAAGCTCAAAATGATTACAATATTGCAAAAACACTGTACATGTATGTAGTGACACTTTCATATAAATAACTTTTCAAATACATTTTTAAGAGTATTTATGATAACAATACTACAAGAATTAATCCGGGACAAGTGAAAAATTAAAGGTTATTTATGGGAGTACCACTATAACACGTATCATTTATGACATTATCCTTGTTTTCAAAATCAGCCCAGGTAAAATCAAGATTCTCCTTAATTATGTGGTCAATATGGCTAGCACGAACTAAAAAGATATTTGAAGGGGTAGTATGGACAACAACAGGAACTCAAGAGTTTGTTTAATTGTTTCCCAGTACCAACAAGAACTATACAAAGAAGTAGAAACAAAACCAATTCTCAAAGTAGTCCAACCACACAATAACAAAATCTACTAACCAAGTGTCGACCTCTTCATAAATTTGTTGATACCCATTTGGAGGAGAACTCTGCAGTCTCGATCCATTGTAATGAGGCATGCTCTGAAAATGAAATAGGAATCGGTGTGTTATAGGTAGACTAAGGAGCTCTTGGGGAATACATCGGAAGGATTTTACAGTGAATGTCACCTATGGTGGCAGAAGCATACGCTATACAAGTAAAATCTGATACACCAGGTAGGGATCCATTAGCTAATTTAGCTAACATTCAACTTAATTGATGGCTGAACTGTCTAACTAAAAGTGGCCTTTCATTCCTAAAGTATGAAGATAGGAATGCAATTAAGAGTTCCTTAAACTCTGCACCATTTTGCCTTTATATACCTCTTCTTTAACAATGACTAAACTGCAAAGTAAATCTGTTGCTTCAATTTTAGCATCTTCACAAGCTTTAAACTCCACTAGAAAAAGCAAAATCATATACAAGAAAGCAAGGGAAATTCAAGAAAAAGGTAATTCTAGTTATAAAACTAGACTGCTTCCATTTACTTCTAAAAATAAAACTCATACGAAACAACTCCATATCAAAGCTGACACCTCCACACCCAATTTACTTCAGAACATGAAGCCCGACTCATCATCTTCGTCATCATCATCAAAAATGTCATCAAAGTCAAGAAAGTAGTTCTCAAAATCATCATCATAATCATAATCATAATCAAGTTCAGGGAAGAACTCATCATCAGAGCAATACTCTCGATCAGCATCCACTTCAAACTCATAGTCATCCACAGAGTCACCTGGGAACCTTGTGGTTTTGAGCCTGGCACAGCGAGCCCGCATGTCAGCATCCATGTTCACATTGTAGCAACGGCGTATGTCGAGTGTCTCCAGATGAGGACACCCATCAAGTATTGCTTTCAGACCCTCATTTGTCAGCCTAATGTCGCAAAACAAAAAGTCAATAAAGAGAACTTTACTGTTTGCAGGAGCAAAGAGAATAATGAACAAACTTGATTAGAGAACCATGTAACATATATGGCAGAGAGAGAGGGAGAGCAAAAGCCAAATTGAGATAGAAAATATTACAAAATGACAACATGTTCCATTATAACTCAAATGATGGTGAGAGAACCAATCCTTTTTCTTTAGCAAAGACACACATAACAATTTAGATATTTGCAGATCATTCAATTGTTAAGATTCAAACATCAAATTACTTCTGAACTATTGGTGAGGGTTCAATTACCCCCATCATACCTTCCTCATTTTTGGACCTTAAAAGTTTTGAAGTTCCAATTTGATCATAGAGTATTAAATCCGAAGGCTAATAAAGAGATGCATATCGGTACCATCAAATGAGTCCCATCATTCAAATGTGTCTAATAAAGAGATGTATATTGGTACCATCATACTATCACAGCAAACTGATTCAATTATCTGCAAGCCTAAGTGCATAAAGGAGAATAAAGCCAACTCAATTTAACATAATTCCATTTTTCAAGAATGACAGCTATATTAAAATGAGAGATCCACCATTTTTAGGAACACATCATGACAATACTGTTTGTAACATAAATACTTTAATTTTAGAATTTCAAATGACAAAAATAAACCATTGATCTTGTCCTATATCTTGATTCTCAATCAATGTATATGAATAAATATACATCAAATTTAAATTTCATTTAGCACAAGATCATAGCATAAAAAAATCAACGACCAATTGCAATTAATTCTATAAGTTGATTCTTCAATCTTAAGATATATTGTACCACATTAAATACAAATTTTATATTTTTCACTGGGCAAATACTCTATGTAACATAGAACAACATCGACAATTCGGGCCCATTTTAAGTTTAAAATTAATTTCATTTAAAAAAATAAATAATTGTTGTCTTGATGTACTAAATAAAAAGTTGCAATTTGATCCTACTTACTATATATTTTATTTGAATAAAAAAAAAATCCTCTAACCACAACATGTTTTGAGCTCTCTTCCACAAAATAAAAATAACAATAATTGCATACAAACGAATTAAAAAACAAACACGTACAAATATGAAATGGTGACAAGAGATTTGCAGGTTATCCAAGTTCCACAACTGAATAAAACTCAATCAATTTCATTTGAGATTACAAGAAACACATATAACATAG
Source organism: Carex arenaria (assembly GCA_964058825.1). NCBI lineage: Eukaryota > Viridiplantae > Streptophyta > Magnoliopsida > Poales > Cyperaceae > Carex > Carex arenaria. The sequence continues at coordinate 955,229 of CAXKVW010000134.1, forward strand.
GAACAAAACTGTAAACTGATAACCTTAGTGAAATCAATCACCTGTTACCGATAAGCTGGAGATGGCGAAGTTGATGCATGGTCTTGGCAATCCCTAAGGCCTCATCATCATCAGATACCTCCTCATCGTCATCTGGGTCAGGAGGGGGCACGTCGAACCAGGTATTATTGAATTTGAAGCTTTTCAACTGGGGGCACTCTTTCCCCACAATCTCAGTCACTTTCTCACTGAGAGACCCAAATGTGATTTGGATTTCTTCAAGTAGGGGCTGTCTTTTTGCTGTCTCTGCTATTGCCTCATCAGACAATTGGTAGCATGATATCAGACAAAGCCTCTTAAGAACACTAGTCCTGTATGAGCAATAAAATGATTGTTTTTCTTATTACATCTTACAAATGCATTAATTAGAACATACAATATCTTTTTAAATTACACTATGTAGGGTTTTTTGAAGTACATAAAAAACAATGCTGAGGCAAACTTAAATTATTACATTTCAAATTCCCTTGGTCAAGAAAATGAGTATAAAGATGCTATTTAGATTATGGAATTTTAATTCACATCAGGTTTCTTTAGATTCAGTGTATCACCAAATACCAGTTAATAGAAAATGACCAAATAGCTCCTTTTCAGAAAGATACAAAATATTTGCAAAGCCAAATTATTTTTATTCCTGATAAGTGATAAATTAGAATCACAAACTAATTCCTAGCACAAAAAATCTTATAATGAAGGTACGCAGCTCTTCTGCAAAGTCTGCAATAGATAGAAAACTTAACAAAAAAAGGAGTAAAAACAGAAATGGAGATGTCACCTATCACAGAGATACTGGAGTAGGTCAGCATCCCCGAAGTACTCAACCGAGAACTCCTCCAGTCGGTCACCACTCCGATCAATAGCAAGCCGGGTCGGATCCGTCAGTGAGAAAGCATCAGAACCATAACCATGGTTCGTCATGTCGATACTTCGCCAGAGATCTGGCTCCTCTTTCGCAACCTTCCGCCATGAACGACACACGTATCCAGCGGCTCTAAGCACCTCCATTGACCCGATCTTTAGAAAAATCACCATCAGCACATCTCGCTGAAGCTCCGCCCAGTTGCGGTCGCAAGCAGGAGGTTCTTCTTTCCCCTCTCCTATCATTTGACGTTTCTTCTAGGGTTAGGGTTTTGGTAAGGGATTACGGGATATATGGAGAGAAAGAGAGGAAGCCATAACAGTGCGGGAACTCTGGACTCGTGTCTATCTCCCGGTTTAGTTTTTTTTTTTTTTTGAGTGAATCTGCGGGTTTAGTTGGAGAACTCGGAAAGGGGTGATTCCGCGCATTCCTATTAGGTGAGGTAACAGAAGTTTTGAGTTTATATCCAGACCGTCTGATTTATTTTAGCACGAATATTAATAGTATACGTGCATTCCACCTCGGACGGATTGACACAGATTCTGATCGGACGGTCCAATATAACCTCAATTATTCTGTTACCCCAGAGGATTCGTACTCGCGATTTCGCTAAGCAATTTTTCAACTTAGATTGAGAACAGGACATGTCCATTTCCTAACTAACGGACAAAATATATTATTAAATTGCAGCTGCTGCAATGGGATTTTTCAAAAAAAAAAAAAAGACAATGGTAGTGGAGTTTTTATCCTTTAGAAATTTGAGAAGGGGATATTTATGATTATACAAATTATTTGTTGGGCCGAAATAAGTGGCCTAATGTTGATATTCGTCATATACCGGGCCTCAGGCCCTGTGAGAGATGATATTCAACTCATGAGATAACAAATACAGAAATAAAACAAAACAGCAAAAATTTATTCCTTGTAGCTGGTCCAGCGTAGAATCCAACATTGCCCCTTAGTTTGTTATTCAATGCAAGTTTAACTAACAACAAAATTGACTAAAATGCATGAAACATTCAGTGACGCATCTTTAGGGCATATTCGGCTGTTACTGTTTCCGTGGGAAAAAAAAATTCACTCAAAGTAAATTTTTTTTTTCCACGAAAACAGTATTTTGGCCATTCCCATTCTTATTTGACAGCCGAACACGTCCTCATTGTAGATGAAGATTTTGCAACTGGATCCAATTATCCATAAAAACAGTTGTCAAAACCCCAAAATTCATAATGACATGTGATCCGAACCCACAAGCACGTCACATGGACAAAGCGCAAAAGCAACCTTTTGTACTATTGACTTGTTGCTGCAACACTACTAGTGCATTCAATAGTTTTGAACTAAATTTAACAAAATTTCTGTGTTTTGATTCTATCCGAAGTTACTCTATCTTCTTACTTTCAAATTATTTTTTTATAATCGAAAGTATACATATGAATATTTAATACTGTTGAGAAATAATGTACAGATCTTTGAATTTGTTTCGAAAAGTTAAGAGACTGAAAATTGAATAAACTGAAATTCATTTACTGTGATCAAATTTTCTAGTTACATTCTTTTTTATCTAATTTCTAATAAAAATAAATAGCTATATAAACTTTTGATGTGCAGTTGTTAGGTGATGAAGTCGAGTACAGTCATGAGGAAATAAATCTGTTGCAATTCTTAAGGAATTACAGGATTCTGTTTTTCCATATCAAATTCTTAATTTTTTGAAATGCACGAATCTCTAAAGCAGTTAAATTTTTTTTTTTTATGTACAAATCTCAAAAATAAATTAAGAATTGGATATGGAAAAGTAGAATCCTACGATTCCTTAAGAATCGCAGCAGATTATTTTCTAGTCACGAAAGGACGTTTCTCTCCCTGACGAAAAGAATATTAAAAAATATGTTTTGTATAGGATGATTTATTTTAAAGAATAATTATAATAATATGGTTGTAGTGAAGTTTTTATAAATTTATGTTTCATGAGTAGAGCTAAGGTGTTCTTGAGCTCACCGCCGAGTCATTTGTGAGCTTAATTTAAAAACCTGTCAAATTGGTTTCAAATGACACACTCAAACTGTTGAAGTCAATCTACTTCATGAGTGATGCATTTATACGTTAAATTTTTAAAAATTTGAACTAATTAGTATAAAGTCAAGCGGTCAAAATGGGATGATCTGTAAGTTAATTTTAATACATCCATTTTCCATTATTTTTTATTGCTTTACTTTACACTAAATTTGTTCGAAAAATTATAAATCTGACATGTAAACGCATCACTCACAAAGTAAATCGGTTTCAACAGTTTGAACGTGTCGTTGGAAGCCAATCATATAATTTTTTTAATTAAGCTTACAAAGAGGCTTGGTGAGCTTAAGAACACCCTTTTTTTTTTATAAAAGTGGATGGACCACCTGTTCCATTAGAAACAATAATGTCTTACAAATATCACAGTACAAAAACTAAACTAACTACTGAACAAAAGATCCCGCAAGTTGTAAGCACTAGAGGGGATATCTAAGTCACTAAACATGAAGCTAATAAGCAATTTTGCGAGGCAATATCATACATACAATTAATAACAAAACATAGTATTTAGTAGAAACTAAGAAGCAGAAGAACTGGTATGGTAGGAGGATCGGTAGATAGGATCGGTAGATGGCAGTAAGGCAGCATCTATTGCATTATATGCTGCACGATCTATCTCTCTAATCCACGATATGGTTCTTCCTCATAATCCTAGCTGTTGTTTTTCTCTTCTGGAATATCAGTATTCGAAAGGATGATGGTACTGCCTGCTTGGGACAAATTTGGAACAACCCCTCTTAGCCAAATTATTCTAGTTCTACTCATGTTTCATTATAAAATTTTGCACACAAATAGCTAGTATAATGTACTGACTTCCTTCTGCGCATGTTGCCCTTGATAGGATCAAAATTAGTAGTTTGATTCATCATTTCAACTTCAAATGCACAAAAAGGAAACTTCAATTTTATACTTGACGGATAAAAGTGGTTCTCTATATATTGCTGACTGAACAAGGACTTCGCAGCTTGTAATTTATTGAAATTTTTTTTTTTTTTATGTTCGGAAACAAACAATTTTGCAATTTGATGTCCTCGTAATTAGCATGCTTAACGACAAACACAATCTCCGACTAGTACTACTTGGATCTATTTTCACTTTTCAGCCACCAAGAATCCCAAGAGGACATCTATATCATTTATACGGCAACCGACCATGGGCAGTGGGTCCCGGTGTGAAGCTGGCCATGGCCCCACATTGAGCTGTTTCCCAAATCTAAGAGTGCTACGTGTCGAGTAATTAACGATTCATCTCCCCTGCGTAGTTGCGTACTTCCGACAAAATCCCACTCCCAACAAATCACTAGAAATTGATTAAATGGACTTGGTTCGTTTTAAACAGAGGACGCAAAGGATCTTTTTAAACAGAACAAGTGCACGCAAAGTCGCAAAAGATCAGAAAAAGTTTCTGAGGAAGTTCTCTGAAACCAACTCTACATACATTTATGCATATTGGCTCTTGTACTCGTACTAAAACTAATCAGGTACAAACTGGCCTTCTGATCCTCAATCATAAACCCGCTACACGGATCGCCCCATAGAAGTTGATAGAGACGCAATAATCGTCATGACGCAAAAACCGCTCCACCTGCAGACTGCGGTTACTATAAACTGTAGGCGAACAAACTCACCTTTCTCTGTCTTTTATCTACATGACCAAATAGATCGAGAGGCAAAAAGAAAAAAGGAGTGATGGACCGGTCGGTGGAGAGGCGGCGGAGGTCGGGATCGGACGGTGGATCTAGCAGCGGATGGACTGAAGAGGAGACTGACGGGTTCGGTTGGGAGGTCAGACCAAGCGGACTCCTTGTACAGAGACGAGGGGAGAGTTCCTTCGCCGGCGCGGCGCCGCCGACGATTGGAGTCACAGTGTCTTACGGCGCAGCGAGACACGAAGTCTCTGTTTCTTCAATTGCTACATTCGGTAAGTAATTAATTGACGCCTGAGCTGATGCCTTTTTTCGGTTACTTACTATTATTGAAGGAATTAAATTCGATTTAGTGATTAGATATTTTAATAAAATATTGCAATAATATCCGGTTTAGGTCTCATTTTCTAATGAAAACAAAAACAATTGAACCTCGTTTTGCAATAAGAAAACAATTAGCCTATTGTTGTCTAGCTGTAATTCGTTGACCTTGACTAGAGTTCCATGGCTTTCGTGCTGCAGCATTGGCGTAGCGGATTGTATATTCTAAAGCTTCATCCGTTTCCAGTTTTCTGTAAAAATATCAATGTTATAGTCTTATAAATAACCGCCAAATATCCAGTCCCTCGACTCTGTTCTTCTCATGAAAAATCAGTTACCCCTTTTCCCTTTTGCTTTTGACACAACAATTGCGTTTGAGTCGTTAACCTCGGGCTGATTACGATAATGCCCTTCATTTACTATTTGGCGCCGGATTTGAAGCCACGTGCAGTGCAATTATAAAAGTTGCACTATTTTCTTTACTGGCGAGGTACGGGGAATGTACTGTCCAGCCAGATTATGCCACGTGTTAAATCAATTAAATCCAGCGGTGAAGAGTGCTCATTATGGTGACACGTTGGTTTTATTTGACTAAACTTGACGGTCTTAAATCGCACCGACAATTGCAGTTGGGTGCAGGAATCTCTGGATAGCATGTCCGTTATTCTGGTTCTTTGATACATTAAAAAAATCCATTGGACCGTTTGTATCTAAGAAAATATTAAAATAGTGTTCCGACCTAATATGCACTTCCTCTAGATTCATCCCGCGACAACCAGTCACGCTTTGGTCCGATAGTTAGTAGCCCGCTGCCCGCTGATTCCGTAGATTTAGGCTGAAGCTAGCGGTCCAGATTGTTGAAAGAAGATTATCAACAATTAAGGAGGGCACAAGCGTAACGGTTTTCTTTCGCTGAAGAGAGTATACAGGCATACAGCACAGCCGCACTTGCTGTTGCCTATTGGTCTTGTTTGTACTGAAACTGCTTCCAAAATTTCAGATGATTAATTACACATCACGGTAACAGAGCTGCACAAATGCGCGGTCACCCCTTGAATTTTAATAACTTGATAAAGTGTAAAATTCCCTTAAAGCGGACTCAATTCAGCAATACACACTACATCAAATACATACACATACATACATACCCCCCCCCCCCCCCCCCCCCCCAACCCACACACACACACACAGGAGTGTTCCAATAACTCATATCTTATCATACTTCATGTTTTATATTTTTGTTTTTGAAGTCCAAATTGTTTAAACATGATATCTATACTAAAATATGCTTGATGATGAAATTTTATAATTTTTGGTAATTTTTTACTATTTTTTAATATAGGTACAAAATCACTATTTTTGGACCGTTCAAAAACAATGATTTTCTACCTATCTTAAAAAATAGTAAAAAAATTATAAAATTCGATCGTCAAGAATATTTTAGTATGAATATCAAGTTGAGCAGTTCGGATCAACAGTTTGAATTTCGAAAACAAAGATATAAAACATAAGGCATGATGAGGTATTGGAACCCTCCTCATATATATATATATATATATAAAGTCACTGCATTCTCTAAAAATGGCGCCTGATTTTCTTTTGTAATAATATTTTTGTTTGGGTGATGAAAAATGAAATATATTAAAAATTTGAGTGTAAAACCTATATGATGAGGTGTTTAAGAAATATAAATATTTGAAATATAATTAGAGGAATTAGATTAATACTAAATGGGGCCAATTTGAAGGTTGAAATCGGTTGCGTGCTTATACAGTCAAACATGTATCTGAGGTGTATTGATGCAGACATGCACACAATTTGTGTGATACTTAATAGATAGTCCAGATGATGTATCAAATATTTTAATGTATGTTCTTGAAGCTGAGATAGTCTTGTTACAGTCTAATAAGCATGTAGCACACATAAGGCCGTGCAGACAGCCTCACGGGTATCCAACAAACAGAGTGACCAAGTGAGACAACCCTGCAGTTATCCACCCCCTCTAGTGTTCTCATGGGACCAAAAAAGTTGTCATAATAATTTGTCACATGCATTAATAGTTGCATTCCATCATACCATTGTTTGTGCTGTTTTTTAACTATTCCTTTTGTAATTTCATTTGCTCTTTTTGCAACTGGCACCTCTGCCCATAGTGAACTTTGGGCAAAAATTATAATAAGTGCCACATTTTTGGGATACTTTTAATCCATCATAAACTCATGAGTAGATTGCAGATTATTTTGTTAAGTACATATAGTTTCATCTTTAGTAGTGATAAGCACGTCATTTTTTACCTTGGTAACAGGTGATTTAAAGAAACTACTGGCAGTAAAAACTGCATTAGACTCAGCTGATCAATGTTTGAAGTACAAAGGGAAAGAGAGAGGGAACAAAGAATTTCTTGACAAATGTGGAGTCAAAAACAAGTCCAAGCTGGTTTTAATTGAGGACCCAACAAGTTTAGAGAAGAGATACATAGAGATGAAAAAAAATGCAAGAATGCAAAATATACAGCGTGCAATTTCTGATGTGTCCTTTGAGGTTGACAGATTGGCTGATCAGGTAACCATCACAGTTTTGTTCTTTGTTTTGCTTTCTTTTTCTTTTTTCTGTGTATATAGCCTTGCGAAAAGTCTACTTAATTACAAGCAAAAAAAACATGGGATATATAGGATCAAAATTTTGAAAACCATGACAAAATGTTAGATATCTACTGGCATACTAATTATCATTTGGTAACTTTGAAAGGAATAATTTGCAAAATAATTATTTGGTTGTATTCAGCAGCCTAACCTGGATGAACCTTTTCAAGATAATTACTGTATGAGAAAAATCAAAGAGTAGGAATTATATGTTGAAACTGCACTTTAGGATGAGAATTTTGACTGCATTATGAAAAGGCAACTTATTTAGACCCAACCATTTCCTCTCTCTTCAGCACTCAAGATAATGACTTTCTTTTCTATGTACCATGCATGTTTATATTTTTTTAAATAAAATAAATTTTTTATGTTTATATTTTTTTACATTAAATAAATTTTTTGAAGTGATTGACTGTGATGAGCAATTATAGAAGCTCCAGTAGTGTCTGGCTAGAAAAAGATAAAGCTAAAGTTGCTCTTGCCTTGGAAGTTGGAAGGGACTGATAAGTGAATTAGATGAAGAAATAATTATGCATTATGTGGTTGCAAAAGCACCACTGACCAACCACAATAATTAGCTGGCAAAAGCAGGAAGGAAAAATATTAGAATCTGTATACTTTCTCTCTCTTCATTACTTTATTCTCTATGATATCTTATCTTAAATTATTATTTTGTTTGTAGGTAACTTCAATAGAGAAATCCATTTCAAAAGGTAATAAGGTAGCAGAAGTACAGATTACAACTTTGATAGAGCTATTGATGATACAAGCTGTAAAATTGGAGAGCATACCGTCTGATGGTGACACCTCTTCTCAGAAAAATCTACAGGTTCCTACCTTCTTTGTACTTTAGATCTTTACCACATGCACTTAGTCACCTCCATGTGCATTTTGTTAATCTTAGTTTATAGTCTTGTCCAGTGAAGTAGATACTGTTATATCCTATGTTTGTAAGTTTTAACTTTTTTTTTCTACACTTTATGGTTGGGACTTTGGACACCAAGATGTAATACTAGCATAAGTATTCATTTCTTTTTTTGACAAATTGGAAGCCTTCAATGCCATAAGTTGAGCTTGAAGAATGGCCTACGAGCATGCACTTAAAAGATAGCTTAATTAAAATAAAAGAAAACATTTTAAGATAAAGCTCAAATCAATCTGTTTATTTAGATAGTTTTGCTGCTTGTCCTTTTTTTTGCGCTTGCTGTTAGTAGTGGGCTGATAAATTAAAGAGATGAGAAACTAAAGGTGTTAATTGAAATAGTCTGCGTGTCCCAATACAATTCTGACAATAATCAACTTGTTAGGAACCACAGCTCCCCCCAAACACACACACAGAAAATCAAGTAAGCACACTAGTTGAGCAATCATTGTTACATCCCCTTATATTTTATTATTAAGCAGTACAATTGAGTACTTACACTACACGCTTATGGTTCCAGATTTTGGTTTTCATTGGAGTAGAAGGGGAATAACACGCTTGTTGAAACAAAATAAATGAAAACATGGGCTCTGAAAAATAAAATGTACCATTATCCTAAATCCAGGATTAAAATCATTAACCCTGACAGATATGGGCCTCTGTCTTTTGAAACCAAGGATTGAACTCTTTGAGGTATTATAATCTGTTCTACATTTTTCAGGGTAAAAGAGTGCAAAAATGCGTAGAAAGCCTGGATGAGCTCAAAATATCAAATTGCAGATTAAGATCAGTAGTAACAACAAAATGGGAAACATTTGATCCTCCTGCTACGACAAAATGGGAATTGTTTGATTGAATTTTATTTATTCAAGCATGTCCTTTCATTCTTCTTCTTCTTCTTGTTTTTTTTTTTAAAATTTTGGTACCAGATTTCTTGATATTGTTAGCATTAGTTTAGTGTACCTACTGTTGTTGTATACGAACCTCCAGTGTACGATTGATCTTCACAATAAAGCTTGGCCTTTTCAAAATTAATTTTAGTATTGTGCAATTTTTTTATTAAAGATTAAGAGCTAGTTGGTACATGTCAAGCATAATTAAAATGCTAAATATTTCTTTCTCGAACTGTAAAGGCTTTAGAGTACTCCAATGGTTCTAAGTATGGGTTCGCCCCTCCACCCCCAAATCTGCCAGTCTATTTTCAAACAATTTTCTCCATTTTACATGACAAATCAGTAAAATCTGTCTGTTATCTAATAGGCACCGTAACTTATTTTAATTCCATGAGATCCAAAATGAGCCTCCAATTTGCTGTTTTAACTAATCAGATCAAAACTTTGAATTTTTGTAATTTGTTTTAACTAAGAACGTAGGTCTAGACGATCTTTCCCGAAATGAAATCTGATATATTTAGAGAGATCAAATCTAGTTCATTTTTGGGATGTTCTATAAAAATTTATTCATGAAATAGTCTCCATTCTCTTACATCTTTTTGCAATAAATTTTTTTATTCATTATTCCAGGTCACGCATAATTATTATCTATATATGCTATCAAACAACCCAAGCAGACCAAAAGCAAAAATATTCTCAAAAGTGAATACACAGTTGTTTAATCAGTTTGGGTCCTCTTTTGATTCCAACGCCGAAACTACAATTTACCGACACTATAGGTCGCCAGTGTATTTTTTTCATCTCATAATTGCATTATTCCAGTACAAACGAAATCATTTGCTATAAATTATGCTTTGGTATGTATGTCGGGATTGATTAGTTCTCAAAAGCTTATATGAGGTTTCCTCAAACAGCAAGTTTCAGCCAAAAGCTGAAAGCTAATACCAATTAGAATCAGTCAAATCTACAGACTGAAAATAATAAATAATAATAATTTCTGACAATTGCTAAGTACGTATTTTCTTGAACAAAGTAGAGCAGGATATGTAATATAGACAAACTAATGTGCACAGCCAAATATCAGAGACTTATTCGCTTGCTAATATTTTGTTGATCTCCTAAAAGAACCCACTACAGCATAATAATCCATGCGAAGATGGGACCCTCCCAGTCTGACGAATAAGCTGTGCTTTATGTGCCGCTCTTGCCGCTTGTTTATTCATGCGGGCCTCAGCGGCTGCCCTTTTCTCTTGAGCAGTTTGCCGAGTTATTTCAAGCTTCTCTGACATCCTCTCAACTGCCTCGGCTCTCATTCTCTCTGTTTTAACCTGTTAAGAAACAATTATAAATATTATCAATAACAAATTTTTTTGTTAAACTTATTATAACCCTGCTATTGTTTTTTCCTTACAGGCAGCATGTTGTTATGTGAGGGTTATTTGCTATTACTTCAGAAAATCACTCACATAGTATCAAGCAATACACTGGACATTGCATACATGACCCATAGAGGAGATCTATGTGCTGGATAGATTTTGAAAAAGTTTGTGCAAGGGAAGTTTTATGAGAATGAAGATGCGCAACAGGTACATAGAGGATATAATGTGATTGCACCAAAGAAACATCATTTCTGTACTTCTGCATTTCTTAAGAGAAATAATAATCAGCACGAGATACCTCTATTTTTAACATTTCAGCATCGAGTTTTGCTCTCCGATTGCTCTCCCATTCCTGAATCTTTACCTCTTCGCTCTTGAATCTATAAACGGCTCCATTAGATCAGTATTAGGCTCAATTGCCTGATAAATGTACATATACCAAGGAAAAAATGATAGTACCAATACCTGTACCAAAATTGTATTTGGTAGCATCGGAAAATTCACAGTTTGAATGAAAGAGTACCTTGCATCATGTCTTGAGTTCTCTGCCTCTTGCCATGCCGCTGCATGTGTTTCGTAATCTCTTTTCATTGCATCCTCACTTTCATTTTTGTTCTTTCGAGAAATATTACTAGATTCCATTTCCATCTCTCCTTTGCTAGCCCAAGATGCAATTTTCATCTTTCCCAACTGAACTCCAAGTGCTGCAATCTCCTTTCGAGTCCTAATTTTCAATTCATTCTCTGACAACTCCCTGATGCTACCTTTTCTTTTCAAACAGGGTTGAGGGTCTATTGTATTGGCTGTGTTGGTGTCAACCTTTTCTCCATGTGGGGTGGAGGGAATGGACGAATTGGGGCTACGAGTTGGTGTGATTGAACCGAGTGGAGTACAAGTTCTGGAAGGATCTTGACTCGGTATTGGTGTCATTTCTGTGCCGATATCTCTTGTAGAGATTGGTTGCACACTTGGAGTAGCTAAATTGGTGAAAATACTAGAACTTGTTAGAATCATGGATTAGTTTATTGCCCCATGACATTGCAAATTTATTTGTAAGAGGGCTCTATTGTGGATTTTTATACTTTTCTCAGAACCATGACTTCAACTTAATGCTCATTGGCCTACGGACATATTTGCAGTCCAAAAAAAAAAACTTAATACTCACCTCAGCTTTCTATCAAGAAAAAGATGCACCAGAAAAGTAAAGGAAGAAAAGCAAAAGAAAAAATAGGTATTTCTTTTGAGTGAAATTTAAAATATATACCTTTTGGATCATCAATAGGCACTGTTGTAGTACCCAATTCCTTTTGACCAGCTTCAACCCAGCTTGGCTGAGTAGCTTGGAAAGAAAACCTTTCTAGAAAGACATTACTAGCAGGATTGACACCATCTATCCTTTTTGTATTAACTGCTTGCAAATTTCTATTTCCAGTTCTTAACTCAGAAGAATTAGTATTCTGCCCCACATTGCTTTGACCCAACCCAACAAGCCTTCTCAAAGCATTTGAATTTGAATTTGAATTTTGCCGATTCAAAACCCATTTTTCAGCATTGTTCCATTTTGATGGGGCAGGTCTACAAAAATTCCCAACTGGTGGATTTTGAGAAATTTTCTCTACCATCATATGATGAAACTCAAAGTTACAACCACTGCTATTGTCCTGACCACTTTCAAGGGATCGGTTCTGGCTTCGATCTTCTTCTTGGGTTTTTAATGGGTGAACTGTGCTCAAACTACTTGCTTGGGCGTGATTGGGGATAAATTTGGGTACACTATTTGGGGCAAAGTTCTGAATTTTCTTTATAGGATGATTAATGGTCAAAGAACCTCTCAAGTCTCTCGAGTTGTCTGTAAGAATATTTTAAAAGGAAAAATCAAGTTACGGTTATAATGAAAAAGATAACTTAGTTGATAGTATAAAGAATTATGTCTTTACAAAACACAAAATGTGCATTGACACAAGAAATTGCAGAAATTGAATTCCTGTCGATGTTTCTTTTTGGCATTTTTTTCTTTTATTTTTCATTAGTCTTTTAACAAGTAGGGAAAGAAATTTTTGTTTCAGGTTTTGATTTATATTCATCTGTACTGTGCAATTGAGGTAATGGAAACTAGATAAAGTCACGCATACCAGTTACTGGAGGGTACTGCTACCAAACTGAATGGCCAGTACCAGAACAGTGACTTCATGAAGTAAGCTTTTCTATTGTTAACAAAAGTAAATATATGTAACAAACAAAACCTTCATCAGTATCACATGATAATAAGCTGTTGTGCGCATTCTCGGTTTCAACCATTTTTGAAGGGGAAGACCTTGATGAGCTTGTACCAGTTACACCGTCACTAGTTCTTCCACGGTTGTGGGACCCTAGAAGCTTCATTCTTATCTTTGTTGGAGAAAGCACCCCAACCTGCAGTTCATATACATTGCCAATTAATAAATTATAATTTTGTGGATGAAACGTATTGAAATTAATTACAATCAGTCCTGTATTACCAGAAAAGTATAGTCTGCTTCAAAAGTCAGAACAGATGTATTATATTGCCGTATTGGTACTTTACCATAAACAAAGGTACTGTACTTGATTAAAACTAATTCACTTAAAGTGGTACTTCATCTAGTGATCATTTCATCTTGAAAAAATGGAAATGGACAGTTTTTTCCTTATATTCCATATTTTTTTGTAAAACGTAATAAAACAGATGTTTGTTTTATACAAAATAACTGGATTTAATGTTGGACCAGAACAACAAAAAGGGTAAAACTATCACAATCAGAAATAAGGAGAGCTTTTATTAGAAAATAAACTTGCATAAAAACCAATAAGTAAAGACTTCACTAAAAAGATGCATTTTAAGTCTGACAGACACGAGAAGAGAAAGGAAGAGGTCAGAGCGACAGCCACAGGACATCTTTTTTCTTTTCCGTTTTGCGTTATAGATATAAATAAAAGATAATTTCCTGAGTGAGGAAAAAAAATCCAAAATAGCAATCTATCAGACTGGTGACACTGGTCACTGTACAACTTCTTTTCTTCTTAAATTTTTCTTTTCCTTCTCATTTCTTTATGAAAGTCGATGCCCATAGGTGGTTCTTGGTAGGCAACTAGGCATACTGTCTTTCTTCAATGCTTTAAGCGAAACTAGCTAAAAGTTGCTAAGAAAGTAGGTAATGATTTCAATGCAGCGAAGCTTTTAAAGAAACTGTAATCAAGGAAGTACCTTTTAAGACAATTAGAAAAACATATTAATTAAGGTTTAAATATAAGAGGAGGTTCCGATAGCACAAGATTTGGGTGCTATAATATTAATTTCCATTTATTTTATAAAATTGGAAAATAAAATGTTGTGGAACCCTCTCTCTCTCTCTCTATATATAGCAATATATTTCTAGGATTTAACTATGATACCGTAGTAACAGAGAAAAGAGAACTAAATTCTTGCTAAAGCAAGCAAGCATTGCAAAAACTGCTTGTCAACAAAGGTGTCTCAAAAAATGAAAATGAAATTTAAAAAGAAAAACAATTAAAAGAAATGTAACTACAAGAGGTATAGGATCTCCAAGAAATGCTACAGCTGCTTAAGAAAGAATACAACATCTTAAACTAGCTTCTACAAACAGACAATGTACACCAACACTACACCTACATCAAAATATAGACTTAGAAACAAAAGCTCGTTGATTGTGTACGTTTGCTAACATCTAAGAAGTACTCTGTCTAAAAAAAATTCAAATTAAGAAGTATCTTGTTAGGTGACAAATACACACACACACACACACATATATATTAAAAAAAATACTGTATCAATTCATAACCTCTTTCAATTGGTAATTGATAGAATGAGCTTAAAGGGTGAAGAGCTCAAACCTGAACTTTGTGAATCCTCTCATACTCCATTGATGTGCTCCACAGAGAGAGACAGAGAGAGACAGAGAGAGAGTGTCTGTGTGTGTTGAGCAGAGTGCGCTTGGGCTCTCTTATGAGTTCCTTTCTTTGTTTTGTTTTTTCAGTAAAAGCCCATAGGCTCTGTTATAGTTACCGACAAGAGTCTCCAGTGCTGAGTCTCTCCGCTTCGGTGATTTAGTCCTGTTTCTTGGGAACTGCACTTGCAGACTTACAAAATTCATATATAACCCTGGATTTTTACTTATTTACATCTCAGGAAACTTATTATTTAGGTTCCAGAATTAAACTATTAATAGCTTATTTTTTATTTAATATTAATAACTTATCTTTGCACGTTCTTAATGAATGACAGATACTTGAAAATTAAACTTTGGTATTACAATACAATTATTTAGAGTGCACTTTACTACTCTAGGCTTGAGCTCAGTTCACCTTTCTGGAAAAGAAAAATGTAATGTTATAATAAAAAGTTTAGGGTCTTCGTTGTAAATCTCTTGGGAGTACAATAATAGGACGTCAAGGATTGAGATTGGTCAAATGTCCTTCCCAAGACCTCTCCACATTATGCACTCATTCACACAACGGGACCCCACAACCCAACCCCCCAAATTTTTTATTTTTTTCCTTTTTATTTAATTTCTGATTTGTCAGACTTCTTTATGATTAACCCCATACTGTCAATCACATTTCTGTGGTTTTCATACTTATCCTAAACTATTGTGTCGGATAATCAGGATTATCCATCAACAAGCCGATAATGTAAGCACACTTAGAAATACTTCTAGTTCATCCGAACTTTTTGAGCTGATGTAATTTTTATTTTGTTGCATGTATTATTCCTATCATAGGAAGCATATTTCATTGAAGCTCGGAACCTATGATTTGTTATGTTATTCAATTTGACACAATTCATGAAAACAATGATGCAGCCTTTTTGTACATGGAGGTACATACGGTACACAATTCAATTTGATTCCACCAGTTTATGATGAAAAAAAATTATTGGGCAAGACAATGTCGTTCATACCAAGCCAATGGTGGTAACTGGTATGGTACGCCATCTCAGCAATGGAAACAAGGAATAACAAGAATCCTTATTCCGATACCAACTGTTAATTTTTGTAAAGATTCGCACATAAAAGCAGATATATTTCCCTCAGCAGATATATTTCTTATTCCGATATCATGTTTATCATGTTATTCTTATTATTCCTTTGGAATAACAGCAGATATATTTCCCTCAGCAATGCCAGAGGATTTTCAATGCCCCATCCTCTCTCTTTAGAGAGATTTTTATGGTACAAATTAAAATATTGATGAAGGATCATAAGTTCAATCAGTAATGAAATTTTTTTAATTCCGGAAAGATACGAATTCAACAACTAGTTTCAAATATCAATAGATCTTATCAAAGTGCTTCTCCAACATTTATCGTCTTCAATTTTTTTTTACTCGTGACACCGCAAATTCAAAGTAATTTATTTATTTTGACTCGGAAATATTTATTGACGTGTTTTTAGTTTGTAACTCGAATAGTAATATGCCGCCATGTATTTTTTATTTTTTTGGGTCCTAATAGGCAAACTAATGTTTATGATTGTGACCCAAATTCATATTCCTACGTCAAATCAATTGTTTGTTAAGTCAAATTAAATATTGCAATCAACTTTGAGAAAGAAAATCCCAATACAGAACCTAAACGAGGCTTATAACACTCAAACACTTGCTCAATACATGCGCTATGCTGATCCATAGCATAATTCTCACTTTACATGGTGGGTTTGAAGTCAAATCACAAGGTTTTTCAATAAGAAATCATGAGACTTTTTCAAGGAGAAAATGAAAGACTCAAAAAGAGTGTATTTTGATAAATTATTAGCTCTTTGAAAGTTGAAGAAAAAATAATTCTATATAACATAAAAATAAAAACAGGAGACAAAATCTGCAAAAGTTACAGACTATTATTTTTTTTTTAATTAATAAATGTTCATTTAAATTTGTTACAAAAACTGTCATAAATAATTACAATAATATGAGAATAATTTTTTTATGTAATATTCTCATGTGAATAGTCGCAGCTTTAAAACTCGATTTTAGATTTTTTTTTTTTTTTTGGTGAACGGTTTAAGGGAAAATTTTGATCTTATCTTAATCTAAAAATATATAATTCTAATTCAATACAAGTGATTCAAACGGAACAGAATGCATTAGAGCATATTGGTAACACAACAAATAGTTAGTAGTCCTGTGCAAAGTTAACACTTCTCTTAAATGTGTTTCCCCTCTTTTGATATAAAAAATATTAATAGTTTAGTATCATTAATGTATGAATGACAAAAAATGAAGTTCCCTCGAATAATTTTTCAAAATATAAAACTTTGGAATATGAATCAAAAGCAGGGATTCACTAAACAAGTTCTTTTACTGCACACCATAACCCCATTTTTTTTGTTTCGTCAACAATTTGATCTTATATATGCGTAAAAAGTTATTATATTCGGAGTTTGTTTAATATAAGATCAACATACAAAAGAAATATAATGAGTGGCTAGTCAGAACTAATTTTATACACTCATCCAAGTAATTTACTTGTTGATCTGTATCAAATAGATTTCATTTTTTTTGTTTCGCCAATAATTTAATCTTATATTTTTTCATGACAAAAATAAACAACTGGTCATGTTTAATGGGTGAGAATTTGCAAATAGAATATGAGGAACCTCCTTTTAGAGAGATAGTAAGAGAAAAGAGGAGAGAGGATAGAGCAAGATAGTAGGAGAGAGAAAGGAGGGTTTTTCATTCTTTTTTTTCAAGAAAATGAGCAGATTTCGTTCCATATTTAATAATATCGCAAGCAATAGACATGCATAAAAGTTATTATATTCGGAGTTTGTTTAATATAAGATCAACATACAAAAGAAATTAATGGGTCGCTAGTTAGTCATAGCTAATTTTATACGTTCATCCGTTTTACTTGTTGTTTTGTATCAAATAAATTTCATTTTTTTTAATATTTGGTGAATCAAATATTCATGTGACATTTAAATTTATTATAAAGATTAATCTGATAAAAAATATTAACACTATATGTCAGAAAAAAATTATAAATTTATTATTTCTCATCGATCAAAACCGTCTGATACTTGGGACAAATACTACTGAAGAATGACGAGTCACATGGATATTAATTTATAATCATGGACGGATGGACCCATACACCCTGAACCCAAACTGGTCGGGTTTGGTAGTGCACCGCGACCTGGCATGCTTACTGTGTGTCATCGATGCCACATGGGTCATGATCCTGTGATGACTGATGAGTTGGTGGTGTCTGTTGTGGTCTTGCTGAGTGCAAACAAAATTAAATGGTCAGTTCTTCATCCATCACTGGGTTATGATTTCCCTTTTATGTCTCTGCTCTGTCGCCATGGCCTACATTCTATTTTTGGTCTATAATTTGCTGACTAGTGTAAAACTCTGAATTTTTTATGTATCAAATTTCATGAGATGATACTCGTCGGTGAAGCTTCTGCCATGAAATGATGAGATTTATTCGCTTTCGGTTGTAAATTGTAATAGTAATGTAAAAATAGCAAATGAGATTTATTCCTTATAAAAGAAATTGCTAATGAAAGGAGCGGGCTTTTATTCGCTGGCAGCGGAAATGGGTCTGTCAGAGCATGGAAGGAGAGTTACAGATAGGCCCCCAAACTCTCCACTTTTTACAAAACGAAACAAGTGGGGTTTTATCTGTTTCCAGTTTTTAAATTAGTTATTTTTAATTTTAATGGATAAATTTCGTCAAATATCACTAAACTTTATTATATGTTATAATTGGTCACTTCAAGTTTGATTTATTCCTCTAACCATTGAACATTTTATTTGTTTCGAATAAGTCACTTTATAACTTTTTTATAAAAAATATTAATAAAATATAACTTTTTCGTTAGTATTTTGGATGGAATGAGCAGAATCTGCTAGTATTTTGGACGGAATGAGCATATTTAGTTAATTTTTTGGATGAAAAAGTTAAGAGTGACGTGATTGGAACAAATGAAAAATTGAGTGGCTATAGAGAGACAAATCAAACTTGAGTAACCAATTCGTGACAAAAAAACAAAGTTTAGTGATCTTAAGCGAAATTTATCAAATTTTAAAGGAAGGTTGCTCTTTTCTCAGATGTAGAATTTTTTTTAGGACCATGTAATCGTTGGATTTTTTTTTTAATATAAAATACCTATGGGTTTCTTCTCAAAAAAGAAAAGAAGAAGAAATTGCTAACATACCCATTGAATTATTATTCTAACATATCAAATGAACCGGTCCAACATAGGATCACAAGAGTTGACCGAGTCAACTGAAATGGTTGAGAGTCATTATGACCCATAACAGAAATCAGTTAGAGAAATCATGTTTATGTACCAGAAATTAGTTAGAGAGGTTATGCTTGTAATATTAATTTATAAATATATATGAGTCAATTAATAGTACAATTATATTTTTTCTCTTTATCAAATTTTTATAGTCTTTCGTCTAGTGGCAGAGACAATGTCATCCGTGTAAAAAATCACAATTTCGAAATAAAAAAAAGTTAAAATTAAAACAAAACAAATTTTATATTTATTTTAAACACAAACATGTTTTATATTACTTTCTGAAATAATATCTTCAGCGTTAGGAATTATTTAACATATCTTTTGCCGTACCATTTCATAGGTGGGATAAAACTAATAAGAGGTCAGTTTAATACAACTTTACGTATTCGTTCCACAGAAAAATCGTCTATGGTATCAATGTTTACAATTCTAATCACCTCTCGTGTGCAAAAACTTCTCCACTACAGACTACAGAGTGCAGGTAAGATATGATCGATTTATTATTATAATAAAATCAAGACTGTGTTTAAATCTGAAACTTCCTTTGAAAAACCACAAACGACGGGGCAGGATCCGAGCACTGCAATCCCTTATCCTTGTTCCCGTTCCATCTTTTTTTTTGAGGAAAAATAAAAATAAATTTCCTGTTCCCATTCCATCATCTATCGAAGCCATTTCAAAAAAATTTGACTGGTGCAGAGTGTACGCAACGTGTCGTCCGCTCTAGTGCGATTACGGATTAATCATTGCGGGAAAGTTAGGAGCTGACCCATGTGCGTAGGAACGCCGATTCTCTACGGCTTCTGTTGCCAGCCCATCATGTGTGGCATTTTAACTGACAGACATATCTCTAGATGCCGATTTTTTTATTAAACGAAAATAAAATAAAATAAAATATCACGAAAGATGATAAAAATCAAAATATAGAAAGAAAAAAAAATAGGATGGTTTATTCCGTTCTCCGGACGGTACAAAAATTTTCCGTCCAAATTAATGACCTGCTAATTCAACTCTTTAACCTTGTTAAGCCAAAAAAAAGTCTGGATGGGATAGGTTATTCCGTCCAGCACTGTAACAATACATATATATATTTTTTTGTGAGTTTGTCTTCGTATAAGAGAATGAAAAATAAATTGCTACAGTGACGGATGGGATGATTTATCCCGTCCAGTTTTTTATTTTTATTCATTTTTTATCGCTAATTAGGATTATATTAATGGGATGGGATTGTTTATCCCGTCTAGCTACAATATCGAACGGGGTAAACCATTATTTTTTTTTTCTATATTTCAATTTTTCTGCAAAATAGTGATATTTTTTTATTTTATTTTCGATTAACAAAAAAATCGGCTCTAGATGAGTTGTATATTTATTTAGGAATTTGGCATGTTCAGACAATGGCGACCCCGCACAACAATTATGATCCTTGAGCAGCACTTATTCACACTAAATATTTGTGGAATGATTGAAGACTTAATTGTATTTCTGGTCCATAGCCTTTAGCAACCATCCGATCCGTTGTTCGGATTGATTGAATTCGAGTACTGACGATGGAAATATGCAGCTCAATTTATGACAGTTTCACGGAGAGAGTTCAAATATATTTATTTTTTATTTTTATTATACTCCTACTTTTAAATTTTGTAATGATAAAAACTTCAAAATTTATCTGTAAAAAATAAAATTGTTAGACTTATTCTATAACGTATTCTCAACAAATGCATAATAAATTATCAATTTTTTATTTTGATTTTATTTAAATCACTAATTTGAAAAATCAATATTCAAAATGTACTCATATTAGTGTATTATCTAAGATCTTGGTCCTAATTAAAATAAAATTGAAATGCCGTATCGTATCAAATGGCTTTATTTTCATATTTAAATTTCTAATTTTTAATTATTGTAGTTTTAATTAGTAATTGGTCAAACCTAGTTATTGTAGTTTCAAACGGAGGCCCAAAATAAATTAAATATCTATATAATTCATCAAAAACTTGAGACATTCATCGTCCGTGATCCCTGTATGGTGTTATCTTGGCAAGTGCGCAAAAAAGGTACAAACACAGGTCGGCAAAAGGCTTTGCCAAAAAGCTGTGCCTTCAGAAAAAGTTAGTTTGGTTTTTCCGAGACCTAGATGGGTAGAGCACTGTGCATGTGACGCACATTTTATTTACCATCGATTCGGATAATGTGCAAAGCAGAGAATGATAAATATTACAATTTTTTAATTCAAAAGGCTGCTACCGGTGCAACACTGCTGCATGGAGTGTAGTCAGATACTGAGATGCGGTATCAAGATCTGTTTTGCGTAAATCTTACAATACGATTGTATTTATTTTTTGTATGTGTGGCCCATAGACTGTGTGTGTGGACAGTGTGGGGCCCATGGCACTGGCTAAAATGGCTTATATATTGTCAAGGGCCTAATTAAATCTCGGACCCATATTTTTCCTAATAAAAAAATTTGGGAATCCAAGCAAAGGCCTGTTGTAAAGTCCGGATTTCCGACAAGTAACGCAGTACGAAAATTATTTAATAAATTTGGAAGGAGATTTTACCGGGTTTTTTTTCAACTTTACTAGGCCTGGCCCATTACGGCTCAGCCCATTGAAGTCTATTCTGAGATTTTGGACCTCCGAAATGCAAAGAGATAATCAACATTTTAATATGGGTTTTTGATGTGACATCTCAGTTGTACCTTTTCAGCCCGCATTAAATTGGGCTGTCGACTGGGATTTTATAAAATGAAATGGAATGTACCGTTGACGTCATCGATGACATCTTTTCTGGGATCCGGTATGATTCTTTTTTGTGTTGTTTGTTTCTTCGTGCCTTCTGGGGTCTTTTCAGTAGACTTCACCGGTGTGCTGTCATTTTCCGTTTGACTTCTAAGTTCTTAACTGATTGATTTTCTAATTCTCTTCCAAATAAATAGAAGTTTGCCGTTTTCGGCTGGTGTGGGCGTGTGGGTTTACAGATATAGAATGATACAAATTTAGACATGGGTATCAATCAGCTCAGGGTAGGACTTGCCCTAGAGTTCTAATAATGCTCCCGGGCGCGTGCCCTGCCCGTGCCCTGCCCATGCCCGTGCCCGTCCTGCCCGTGCCCGTGCCACGGGCATTCACGGGCACACGGGCACACGGGCACACGGGCACGGGCGTTAAACGGGCCGGACACGATTTTTTGGAACCCTGCCCGGCCCGTCGTGCCCGTGACCATTTTTTTTTTTTTTTTTTTCCGAAAATTCAAATTCAAATCTAATTGTGGCATTAAAATAGTTAGGTATCCATTCCTTATTTACAAGTAATAGCATTCAAATTCAGGACATATTCTTGTCTTATATTGGATAACTTTCAATCTTTCATAGTGAATAATTGGTGTATATTACCATATTAAAACTATTGTCTAAAAGAGGTTATTATGGTTCAAACAAATATGATTAGCTATTCCAATCTTGTTATTTGATAGTTGTTTTATTACAAAAAAAATCTTCATATGATAATATATTAATTATCTATGCACTACTAATTACCTATAACTTAGTAATTATAAGGTAATATTCTACAAATTTTATCTTTGGGTCTGAATAAATTCCGGATTAAACTAAGGGATATTGATTAAATATAAAGGTCATATTCAAGTTTTTATTTTAATATATTCTAGAACCAAACAATACATTTTCTGACTGATTGTGTTTGGTTTTTTTTATTAGAATCAGATTCGAAATAGCTAGAATAATTAGATAAATAACATCCGGCAACAATATATATATATATATATATATATATATATATATATATATATATAATTGATTTATGATAATTTAAAGAACAAAGAAAAGCACCTTAATTACTTTTAACTCAATTTTTTCTATTTTTGAAAAAGCAGCATCTCAAAGCTGGTGTTTTGTGCACAGTACACCCAACCAATGACTGGTATCTATATATCTTATTCATACCTTCTATCTATGTCATTTCTCTTTATACATTCAAATGAAAAAACAAATGAACTCTTAACTAATTCACTTTTACATGCCAATACCTTTGCCTACATTTACATAATAACATTTTTTTTGTTAAGAACCAATCTTTGATTTAGTAGTCAAAGATAATGTCTTTTATATAGAAAGCCGTAAATTTTAAATTCTAGTAAGAACTCTTTATATATATATTAAATAGTTTGGTGACTTGATTACAGCTCTTTTAAAAAAATATATATTTACGTTCTCCATATATGTTAATTAATTTACCTTGAATAAAAAAGAGTTCCTCATGCGTTCAAGGATATCTGAGCATCAAGATTAGATGGAAAAGTTTTTTTTTTTTTTTAATCTTAACAAGATCAGTTGATGCAGTTTATTATGGTTATTGATTTTACAAAATAAGTTTAGGATCTTCTTGCATCTTTGACAATCAAAGGACTTTAGTTTATAATTCAAATCTGTCTTATTTATGATTCATTCAAAGTTTTAATTCTTGAACTGCCCAATTAATGTTGACTTTTCCAACTTGCATCATGAATAATATTATATATCAGCTCAATCTTACAATAATAAAAGTATATTTACAAAAAATAACACTTATTTACATATGGTTTTTATAAGTTTTCTTGGGGCATTTGATATCTCAAAATTACGTATTTCCATTATAAAAATTCATAATATGATTTATCTAAAAAAATTATAATATCATATTTATCCTTTTAAATTTTAAAAACAAATTTGCCTAACTTATTGTCTTTTATATTAATACTTATTTTGAAATTTGGATTTATTTTAGAATATGTTATAATTTATTTTGAAATTCGGATTTATTTTTAATAGGTTCAAAAAAATAGGTTAGATTTATTTTTTTGAAATGTGAAGTAATTAGATTTATTTTAGAATATATTAGATTTTATTTTGAAATTCGGATTTATTTTTAATAGGTTAAAAAAATAGGTTAGATTTGTTTTTTTGGAAATGTGAAGTAATTAGATTTATTTTAGAATATGTTAGAATTTATTTTGAAATTCGGATTTATTTTTAATAGGTTAAAAAAATAGGTTAGATTTATTTTTTTGAAAAAAAAACAGAAAAAAAAAAAATCCTCGCCCTGCCCGTCCTGCCCCCGAGCCCGTGACGGGCACGGGCATTACACGGGCAGGGCGTGATTTTTGAAATTTTTGCCCATGATGCCCGTGCCCGTATGCCCGTGTGCCCGTGCCCGTGACGCCCGTGTCCGTAACCGCCCGTGCCCGTCCTGCCCTGCCCGGCCCTTCTGTAGAACACTAACTTGCCCCCATTGAATTTTAGTAGTTTTATTAATGGAGATGTATGGCTTCCAACCAATTTTATTTTCTTCTTTCTGAAATTTGTTTTGCTTTCTCTGATTTTCTGATTTGTAATTTGTGTAAATTTAAGATTAAGATTAAAATAATTTTTAGATACAATTGAAATTATAATTATTAGTTAGAACGTTAGAAATAATAAGTCAAAGTATTGGAAAATAAAAGTTAAAACACTATTTTTTTATCGAGTACCCAATTAGTTAATGAGTTTAAACCCGATTAGCTATTTAAATCATATTGCTATTTTTTTGTCCTTCCTCCGGTGAAAATTCTGAATCCATACTTGAATCAGCTGTTCTTTATTAAAAAAAAAAGTAGGAATTTGTTTTGTTTTTATCCAACATTTCAAGTACTTTTTAAAAAAAAACGTGGTAGATGCCACCAAATTGAAAAACCTTTAAAGTATTTCAACGGCTCAGATTTTAAAGAGAAAGAAGAAAAGTAAATTTCATATTCAAATCTGAACTTCTAAAAAATATTTGAATGGTTGAGAAAAAGAAAAACAGTCTTTACTTTTCTGGAAAAAAAAAAAAACAGATTTTGGTTTCATTTAGACAGCCTTCATGAAATTTAAGCAAACCACTGTGCAACTATAAAATGTATAGTTAGCGTAACTGAGAAAATAACATGGTTTTTTTCTTGAAGAACCCTGATTAGAAATAAAAAATCGAAGTTTGAGATCAAAACGTAAAATCTATAATATACAGCAATTGAAATTTGAATTTTATAACTACAAAATGAAATTCTAACAAATAATTTACATACACACAATTCTATACAAAATCTTTTAAGAAAATAGAATTTACTTAAATTTTAATATATATAATTAAAAAATTTTAAACCATAGTGATTGCTAAGGACCCTTTGACAGTTTGACTTGCATTAAAATCTGTCCATTTTGTTATGTACTCAGTGCTAAGTTTCCGATTTTTTTTATTAATAGAAAATAAAAAAATAAATATCAGAAAAGAGTTAGAATTCTACGAGATTTTGATTTATAAGCAAAAAAAAAAAAAGGTTAGTTTTTTCCGTCCCGTTGGACGGAATAAACTATAAAATAAGGCAGGACGGTATAAATAAACCCTTCCGACCAAACTTAATTTTTGACATCTGATTATTATCAAAATCAGGAGAAATTTGCAAATAACCAAATGATAAATTATATATCTAGAGATGATTGAATACACACGTACGAGCAAAAATAGAGGACTTTCTTAGTACACGTGTCTTCAAATTTTGGAGAAAAATTACAACTTACTATGCACAATTCATTATCTCATCCATGAGAAGCAGACTCCGCTCTCTATTAGGAGATACGTTTAGAAATATTGAACGGGATAATTTGTTCCGTTCTGAATTTGTTTTAGTTTAATTAATTAGCAGTTTAATGTAATTATTGTTTTTTAATTAATATGGTGGGATGTTAGTTCCGTCCGCTGAATGAAAAATTTCATTCCATTCTTCTTATAAATCAGATGATAAATAATAAAATTCTTTTCTGATATTTTTTTTTCTATTAATAAAAAATCGGGCTAAGTCTGCCAACAACGTTCTCTCCTATCACAATTTTCTTGAAATTTTGCTGGTATTTTGCTTCAGATTTTCTTTGCATCTCGAACATCAGAACCCTCGGCGTATCTCTCATTCTATCCATTTCTCAAAATAAAATAATCAAAATTTCAAATATTAAAATTCTGAACAGGAGTTTCTAAAGCCTGATTTGCTTCTGCAATAACTGAACATTTTTATACATCTCGGATTCTAAACTTTTTTATAATATTGTTATTTTCAAAAGTTAAACATCATTGTGTCTATTTTTTCAAATACGTGTTTACAAGTCATTATGAATCATACGTTCATACAGCTGAATTTTTTTTACAAAAATATAATTTCCAATCACCGAAACAAGCATCCGAATATTGATTGCTATAATGTCTGCATAAAGACACCGCAAAAAAAATGTAATCGGTTGCCATCTGTGTATCCTTTTAGAGCATCTATGGTGCTATAAGACTTTCTAATATGATATGACAGCTTCTAATTCAGTTTTAAAAATATGAGAGAGTTCCTTATTATTTAGAGAAACTATGCAAGAAAATTTCTTAATTAAGAAACTATTTATAAACTCTATGCTGGCTAAATAATTGGCTCAATTTTTTTTTTTTAATTTATTGCTGGCGTGACTTAATAGAAACTCTAAAATTAATTTTAAAAATATGAAAGTTAAAAATTTTAGAAACTTTAATTTCTAAAAAGTTGTTAATAGTTATTTAATAACTCATTTGAGTTGCTGGAATGTTCTTACTCATATTATCACGAAAGAAGTAAGTACCAACGGTCCAAATAAACAGCCACTACATAAGAACCAGAGTCCAAATTGACAACTCGATTCCATGTTTTATATTTTTCTTTTTTTGACAACTCGGGTCCATGAATGCTCCAGGGTCAATATCGTAGAATTTTTCGACAGGTTACATTTGGAATTGAAATTAGGTGGTGCGTTGCTGCTACAGTAAATGAGATCGAAATATTGAAATGATTGTTAATTATTTCCATCCGAGTCAACTATATGTATGTATTAAGATTTAAGATGATTTATTTAACCTCTTAGTTTCTTAGAAATCAAGAAACATTTCTTGAGCCAAAAGTATAGATTGATAATTTTGACCAGTATTAACTGTTTGATTTGGTATCTGGAATTCCTCCTTAACATAATGCATGAAGAAAAGGAAAAAAAATAAATAAAACATAATATGATATCAGAATAACTGAATAAGCCAACTTTAATATTATTTTCCAAAATATAATGCATTACAACTTCCATAAATCTCATTTCCCTCACGACCAAAAAAAGAAATTCCATAACAAGAGAGCAACCTCAAATTTTCTGTTACAATCTTGTAAAAATGAATACAATGTTACTATCGTTTTTAAAAAAACCAAAAAATGAAATTTACCAGAAGTCCAGTTTAAATCTGTGTTGTCATTTAGAGAGAAACAGCTAGAAATTATAGTTTTTGAGTTCTCTAACAAAGCGCAGATTTAATCTGTACCCCGAGAATGGGAACGTAGATTAAATATGCGTCCTTATCAAAATTGGAAAAATTTGTTAACATCGTTAATTAAATTTTAGCGGATGGTAACAAAAAAAATGGGACAAAGGGCTATGAATTTAGAGTTGACTTTTGACCAACACTTGTGACACTATATTTTTGATAAAGTAAATGACTAAAAATATAACTTGTGCAAGCAGCTTTCAGCTGATTTCAAATCCTTTTTCTCCAATTGAGAGGAGGTCCGATGCCCATCGGACCTACTTGGTTCGATGGGTGAAATAACGGTCAGATATGCATCAAGATTTGTGTGGACTCATTAAAATCCGTGCATGTATTTTCACTTTCCGTGCGCACAACTCTCGATGATAATCACACTCCTAACTCTTCATTTTCAACATACGGTGTCAGTATGAAACCGACAACTGAATACAAATACTGAATGACAAGAGAAATGACAAATTAGAACAGAACCCTGCTTCCCAATAGGAATTAGGTGGGACCCAATTGAAAGAGACTTTGTAGAATTGTAGGGCCAAGGTGAAGTCAACCTATTGCACCAAAGCTGGTAAGTGGCTGCCTCAGAAGATCTGGAGCTGAGGATGAGGCTACCGTCATGCATGATTCTCCTCTGGCGATCTTCTATGACATTCTATTTAGTTTTATACTTCCCGTATTGGAAGCCTACAGTGTGTAGTTATACTGGTATATAACTATTTGGGATACTTAAAAAATATTACTATGATTTTGTTTTTTTGCTTATATTTACTTAAAAAGGACAATTCAACCTTCAAATTCTATCTGCATTTTAATTTTTCATTTTACCCCTTTTGTCGTCTTTTTTTTCCTGACATCTTAACTTGAATCTTTCTTTATTTATTTTTCAAAGATGATATTAAATACTGTTTATTGAGTTTCTCAACCAACGATGAAATTGTCCTATAAAAGTTCATTTGGGTAGATATTCTTCTCACATAGAAGTACCACAATAGTTTCAACATTCTATGATTCAAACTCTTAATCTAGAAATGAAATTGTGCTACATTTTAAGGCACACAAATAAAAGTATATTCTTGTAATTTTTATGAGTCAAGGGTAAGCAAGTGTCCACCTCTGATATTGCTTAACTTATCTCATGTTTCTTGATGAATCTTACTCCGGTAGACCAGAAATTCACAAAGAAATAATGTTTTATATTTTAGATCAGATACATTTCTTGGTCTTTAAAAATTCAAACAAAATTTATATTTCTTGAAACAATTATAATTTAGTTAGTTTTTTTTATGAGAATTAACATCTCATTTTACACGAAGAACCTTTTACGAAAATTTGATAGCTTGTAGGAATATTTAGGGGCTTTTTAAGTCATTTGTATAATTTTATTTGATAGCAATGGTTAAAAATATATAGCGATGAATAAGAAAAAAAAAATAAAGTATGATCGTTGGTGCTAAAAGTATATACAAAAGCCAATACATTCTTTACACAGAGGATCAAATAAGAATGACATACAGACTATAGTATTATAAGAATTGTTCATGGAGTTGTTGACTGCATTGAGTTTAGTCAATTAATTTGTCTACAAAGTTTTTTTTTTTTTTTGAAAATCCTGATAGAGGGTCTACAAAGTTTTTAGTTGTATATTTAGAAGAAGTCAGATGAAGTAGAATTTTCTCATTTATACTTGTCCTTTTTTTTGGGTCAAATATGGAGTCTTTTTCATCCAATTGATTACTTTGAATGTACTTATTATCCGATCTAAGTGTTTGTGAACTTTAATTTTGTTTTATTAGCATATTTAAAAAAAATTGTTTTAACATTTACAAAGATTTTCTGAATAAAATAAGGATGTTAATTTTTATTTTGTAAAATAAATAAGGACGATTTAAATGTAAAGTGAGATTGACAATTACATTTTAAATTATTAGATATTTTATAATGAGAAGGGTTCCAATACACCCAAAATTATATGCTTCTATTTACACCCAATTCTTAATCTTCATTTTCAAAGTCCAAACAGTCGATCCAAACCGATCAACATGACCTTCATAATAAAATATACTTGGAGACCAAATTTTATATTTTGTAGAATTTTTTTTACTATATTTTAAGATAGATACAAAATCACTTTATCGGATGGTCCAGAATCTCCTTAAAACAATGATTTTGTACCTATCTTAAAAAATAGTAAAAAAATTCTAAAAAATATAAAATTTGGTCTCCAGACATATTTTATTATGAAGATCATGTTGAGCGGTTTGGATCGACAATTCGAACTTTGAAAATGAAGATAAAAGAGATAAATAATTGGGTGCAAATGGAAGCATAGAATTTTAGATGCACTGGAACCCTTCTCTTTTATAATACATTAACTTTTGGCTGATTTAGACTTATGGTTACATGTTAGCAGCAGAGGATCCCAACTTCAAACCTCAGAGGTGACATCTAAGAGAAAATAATACTTTGATGTTGGACCTTCCCGTTGAACTTAATGTATACAATAAGAAGATGAACCTAACCCCGTTAAAAAGATAAATTTAAATAATTAAATTCTCCCCGATTCATGCTTCCTCAGTTCCTCCACACTCCAGGATCACGGGCTACTGATTATTCTTCGTTTCTCAGCTTCGTGGGAAAACAAGTTAGTTGTTAAGATGGACTCTTTGACGACTAAAGCCCAAAAAAAAAAAATACAAAAAAATAATAATAATAACAACGAGGCTATGGTACTTCGCAATTTGTACATAATTTTCGTTTTTATGGTCATAACAGTCGATTTGAACGTAATTCTTACATAAAAATGTACTCATCAACCAAAATTTACATTATATATATTTTTTAACTATATTTTTAGATAGGTAGAAAATAATATAATATAAAGATTCTGGACCATCTGAAAGTTTTACGTATCTTTTTTTTTTAAATTATATATAAATTTGATCGGTAGTTATATTCTCATATGAAAATCATGTTAAGTTGACAATAAAAATATAAATTCATAGCAATTAGCAATTGATATGTACATTGCAAAGTATAGAGCCTCACTCAGTATTTTTATTATTTTTATTATTATCATAGTAATACTAATTAATAATAACAATAATTGTAACAATAATAGTACTAATAGAAATAGTAATAGTAATACGAGTAGAACAATGGTGTTCTTAAGCTTACTAAGTTCCTTTGTGAGTTTAACTCAAAAAATTTATCAGATTGACTTCAAATGACACATCCAAGTCATTGAAACAGTTCCACTTCACTAGTGATGTGTTTATACGTCAAATTTATAAATTTTTGAACTAATTTAAGATAAAGTCAAGCGGTAAAAAAAAAAAAATCTTATTGCAAGTGTCGTTAGTGGGCCAATCAGATACAAGTGTTGTTAGTAGACCAAACTCCATCCAGTGCCTGTGAAAAAGTTATGCTTTAAGAGTCGTGTGAATTAATTTAATATAAAATCAAACAGTAAAAAAAAAAACTCTCATTGCAAGCGTCGTTAGTGGGCCAATCGGATGCAAGTGTCGTCAGCGGACCAAACTCAATCCGGTGCCTCTATAGGAAGTTTGTTTTAAGATTCGTGTCAGGTTAAAAGGACAATTCGGATCTATGTACTGCAACTCCGGTATTGCACTGGATGCGAATTCAAAAGAGAACCTGTATCCGATTCACCCAGTGGAAAAAAATTCCAAACATTTGCATGTAAATCTTCATATACAACAGACAACAGTCCAACCTTTTGAACTACCGCCCAAAAAATAAATGCGAGATACTCTTTTACAGATATCGTATTGTCTATTATTGTAAGAATCGCAACAAATTACAGTTTTATCTCGCACAGGAAATTTCTCCTTGCACCAATGCACCGAGCTCGGAGCCTGAGATTTTGGACATTGTACCATTGTACCAATATAAAATAACAGGGAACGTGGTGCATATGTCTTTTGCCCCGATTCCCGTATTAAGAGTGAGTATCCTCTAAAATATCTCATATTTTGCATGACCAACGTGTCCGGTGTCTATTCGGGGATAGCGCGGTGGCCAGTATTATTTGAGCTCTGAGATCCGTTCAGAACGTATTTGACGCTTCAGATTGGAATCCAAAAAGTCACGCAAAATATGAGATATCTCAGAGGATGCGATTTCCGAATCTAATGGGCTCCTCCCATCATTCGCTGTAAAAACATTGAATATAAAAAATATCGTCCGGAGAACAAGAATAATGAAAGGATTGTATTTTTGAGGAAATAATAAAAGGATTTGAAGGTTTACAAATGATGATACCATCGATCGAGTACATGTTCCATTCTGACCGCAGACCCAGAGGATAGAGACTGGTGACCTGGTGTGCTTGTCTATATATTCTCCTCTCCTTTTTCTTCCCGAGCTAAGGGGGTGGTCTCTCTCGCTTCTCTCGTTGCGTCTCTATAAGATGGAATGTTCACTTGAGAGGATTGAAAGAGAGTTTCATTTGGATTTCTGATTTAAGGTAAGTTTAATTTGGTTTTGTAAATTTTATTTGGGTGGCTCTGATTGGTTCAACTCCAGCGGATAATGTTTTAGAATTTTGATCAGGGAAAAGGTTGTTTGCTTTTTCAAAGAATAAGTTCGCTCCATTTGCAAACTTAATCAGTTCTACTTGCATACGTGGTTTTCAGTTTTGTCTTTTCCAAGTTCATGATTTTTCTTTGATATTTTTAGCTCATCACTTGAAATCATGAGGTAAAATATCTTTTCTCTGTCCACTATTTTGAAATTTCGAGTCTCTTCTCTTAATTTTTTCCGCTCTTGTTCACGCTCATTGAATCTTGGTACTTGGGTTAGTATTGTTTCTTCCGAAGAGGAATTTGACTTTTGAAATTATTTTTGTTTTGGTCGAAACTTTTCTCATTATTGTTGCTAATACCTAGTTCCTCCGGGGGGGGGGGGGGGGGGGGGGGGGGGGTGGTGTTGAATAGCTTCTAGAAAGGAATATCACTTCTCTTATTCCTGCTCCTTAAATGATTTTCAGCATCTGATCCTACCAAGGGTGTATTAAAATCTGTACTTTTCTAATAAATGCAATACTGCAAAATGGTTTCCTTTTTACCTAACCCGGAACCACCTTTCCGTTTCTCTTTAATAAGAACAGCAGAAGCAACCATTTAAACTTATCAGTTCACACAAGATTTTGGAAAAACATCTGTTCAATAAAATAAAAAAAATCTGTGTATTCAATTGATACAGGTTTTTTAATTAAGCTCACACCGCTAAGGGATCCAAGTCAAAGCAATTGATAACTTAATTCGGTGCCAAAGATGGGTTTCGATCCGTTAGACTGGTACTGTCAACCGGTACAAGGTGGTGTATGGTCTCAAGCTGTAGAGAATGCATTTGGCATGTACACACCATGTGGCATGCAGACAGTGATCTTGGGCATTTCCCATTTAGCACTGTTTGGTGTTTGCTTCTACCGGACTTGGCGAATCACAAAGGATCTCACGGTGCAAAGATATAGTATGAAGTCAAAGTTTTACAGTTATGTTCTCATGATCTTCACAGCCTTTTGTGTGGCTGAACCACTCTTTCGGGTCATAATGGGTTATTCAATTGTGAATCTGGATGGACAGTCAAGTCTCGCACCCTTTGAGGTAAGTTGCCTATTAAAAGTTTTACTGAATTACAATTCCTTGCTTTTTGTAGGACATCTTTTTTGCTTTACATTTTTGTTGTCATGATAATACATTAGGGGTGATCCTATTTACTGGTCTTTTTGTTTCCAGATACAAATATCTGATTTGTAATGAATTTTTTGGGCTAAATCCTGAGATTGTACCATGCAAGTCCATACCCAATAATTTGCTCATTATTTATTTTTATTTTTATAATTTTGATACATTTCTTGTTTCTCCAGTGCACATAATAGAAAACCAAAATGAAGTTTAATTAGGCTGGTATCATAACTGTATCATACGAGGCTAACCTGACTTGAAGCTGGTACATTTTAATATATGGTTCTCAGATTTCTGGTATTAATCTAATTGCAATTTGTTGTATAATATATGTTTTTAAAAAGAGTTTTCTCATCTGAATTTACCATTCACCCTCGTAGGTTCTGACAGTAGTCATTGAAGCTGCAGCCTGGAGTTGTGTGCTTGTCATGCTTATAGCAGAAACAAAGATATACATACGGGAATTTAGGTGGTACATTCGGTTTGTGATGATCTATGTTTTGATTGGAGAAATTACTGTATTCAATCTTGTCTTTGCCGTCAGAGACTACCTTTCACCGTTAGTACAACACTTTCTCAGACTCTCTGGTCTTTTGTACTATTTTGCATCTTGACAGCAAATACTTTTAGTACTTGGGTAACTATCAAGTTAAAATAAATCCCAAAAATATATGTTTACTGACAATTATTGACAATTATAAAGAACATCCAGTTAGTAACAAAACCATATGAACTTGAGCCAGTACTTGAAAAAGGAAACCTGTAGTATACAAGTTTATTTTTCTTATTTTCTACAATTTTCACAGCTAAGTAAAATTACATTTTTGATTTCTCTGTTCTTTTGCAGAATGAGCCTTTATCTCTATGTTGCTGAGTTAGCATGCAAGGTGGCATTTATTCTTTTGCTTAATAAATAGTTTTTCATATGATATCAACAGTGGTTCAGATAAGTAAAAGTTGCAGTTAATCCCTACAGAACCACAATATTCCTTTTAGCCTTACAAAGCATGAAGATGTGTCTTTTATCGACAACCACTTAAAGTTACCAAAATCTTTCCTCATTTTTCCCTCCACAAACATAACTTACAGTGGAGGGCATTTGTTTGCTATTCTATGCTCCTGTAGAACACAATAATTTTTTTCTGGTTTTAAGGGTTAAGTAGAAAAGATCTTCTGCAATTACTTAACAGTTTTTTATTGTCATTATTTTAATTTAGGACCCGAATAATTGTCCCCGCAGCACCATTCCCCCATATCCCCCCACTAAAAGACAAAAATAATTAGGTTCCTCTCATTTGAAGTATTTAAAGTCTCTACAGTATTTAACTTTAGTCTTTAGTGTATTTATAGTTCATTGAACAAGTATTTAACTACATTCCAACTACATTCATTGGAGTATTAACCCTCAGCGTCCTACAACAACAAAATTTGTCCCTGCAAAAAATAACAAAATCTGACCTCACGTCCCCGCACATCCTCTATAACTTATTGGCCCAATGTTTTGAACTTAATAGGCCAAAATCTATGGGCCGAATAAATTCGAAAGGTTGCATAAGAATTATGAGATTCGTGCAACCATATTCGAAAAAATTAATAAGAACAGTATTTAACATAATACAATTAGGTATTTTCCTTAAAAGTTCACAGTATTCAACCTTAATATATTTAGGTATTTAACTTCTTAAGTGTTCAATAAATCAATTTTTTTATTCTAGAGTATTTAACCTAATACATTCAGGTATTTTCTTTAAGACACTAGAGTAATTAACCTTGATACATTTAGGTATTTAACCATAAGACATTACTATATTTAACATTAAGCATTACATGATCATTACAATATTTAACCTTAAGCAATACATGATTTCACCTTAAGCCATAATAGTATTTAACCTTAATACATTACAGTGTTTAACATTCAGGTGTTTTGTTTAACCTAATACAGTAGTTAACATAATACATAATACATTCATGTAATTTCCTTAAAACATTACAGTATTTAACCTTAATACATTCAGGAATTTAACATCTTAA
This sequence comes from Carex arenaria, assembly GCA_964058825.1. Classification (NCBI taxonomy): domain Eukaryota; kingdom Viridiplantae; phylum Streptophyta; class Magnoliopsida; order Poales; family Cyperaceae; genus Carex; species Carex arenaria. The sequence goes on from CAXKVW010000134.1 coordinate 990,419, forward strand.
GTGTTCATTAAATAAAAAATTATATTCTAGAGTATTTAACCCTAATACATTCAGGTATTTTCTTTAAGACAATACAGGTATTTTCTTTAAGACAATACAGTAATTAACCTTGATACATTCAGGTATTTAACCTTAAGACATTACAATATTTAACCTTTAGCATTACATGATTTAACCTTAAGCAATTACAGTATTTAATCTTAAGTATTAAATGATTTAATCTTAATACATCATAGTATTTAACTTTAAACTATTACAGTATTTAACCTTTAGACATTACAGTTTTTAACCTTAATACATCATAGTATTTAACCTTAAGCTATTACGGTATTTAATTTTACGACATCACAGTATTTAACCTGAACAATTTAATACATCAAAACAACAAATTAGAACTTCTAAAATGATATGGCGAGAAAACGATTTCAACAGCGAACCGCCAAACCTGATCGCCGACTGAGTGAGAGATTGTTGGACTTGATGATATCGCGAGAAAACGATTTCAATAGTGAACAGCCGGACCTGATGATATCGCTGGACCTGATCGCCGGACACAGTGAGAAATCAACTGAATTGATCGACGACACTGTGAGAGATCGTCTGAATAGACTGAATTGGACTGGAATTGATTGAATCGCTCAAAGAATTATAGAATCGCCTTGGACTCGTGGAGGGAGAAGACAGAAAAGGAAAAAGTAGGGATAAATGGTAATTTCAAATTTAGAAGGAAACAACGATTTGCGTCGTTAATTAATTTGAAAGTCAGTTAATCTCATTAGATAAGTTAGTTAGCGGGGACCGGTTTATATTAATGAGTCTGCGGGGATGAAGCGGGGATAGGCCTGCGGGGTCCTATATAATTATTCTTTAATTTATTATTACTGAGTAAATATTGTTTGAATTAATTCTGCAGTTCCTTTTTGGGATTTTATTACTGGGACATTTGCCTAGTTTGGAACCATATGCTGGTTACACGCCTCTTAGGAATGAGGCACTTTCTGATGACACAGAGTATGAGCCTCTTGCAAGTGGAGAAAACATATGTCCCGAGAGGCATGCTGGCATTTTCTCCAGTAAGTCATCCAAATATATATTTTCTTTTTTTGCTGTTGAGGGTTCTATGTTGTCGAAGTTTTTTATTCCTCGAAAACATTTTCCTGAGGTTTTGCATACAAAATTCAAAAATTGCGGTGTCAACGGGGATTACAATATCAAGTGGGGTATAATGGATTGCTATGCCACTTACATATTTTTTTTTATTTTGCACAGAGATGCTTTTTTCATGGATGACGCCTCTAATGCAACAAGGGTACAAACGACCCATTACAGAGAAGGATGTGTGGAAGCTGGACACATGGGATCGAACAGAGACATTGTATACCAGGTATATTATTGTTACATTATATCTTCATTATTTATTTCCAACAATCCTTCTTACATTGAATGTCTCTCACATTCTTTCAGATTTCAGCAGTGCTGGATTGAAGAAACACAGAAACCTAAACCGTGGCTTTTAAGGGCACTTAACCGTAGCCTTGGTGGACGGTAATTTCAATGTTCTCTTAGTTTTTGTTTGGTTAAAAAATTTTGTGTTCATGAATTGAGAAGTAACTTTTTAATTTAAAATGTTTCCTTGCTTTACAGATTCTGGCTTGGGGGACTTTTCAAGGTACAGTTCAAAATTTCTAATTAAACTATGTCAGTGTACTTGATGGTTAAAAAGTTGTGACCCATTTAAGGAAGAATAGAATCACACTTTTCTGTAGTTGGTTATTGATTACTTCTGCTTTTTTTTTTTTTTTCTAGATCGGCAATGATGCTTCTCAGTTTGTCGGACCTGTGATATTGAACCTCCTCTTAGCTGTATGTAATTTCTGAATAATTTCCCTTATGTTTTGCCTAACATACATGTGTTTTTTTTATCATTTAAGAAATGTTTTCATGCTTCCACTATAGTCTATGCAAAGAGATGATCCAGTTTGGAACGGTTACATCTATGCCTTCTCAATCTTTGCTGGAGTGGTACAAACATTTAACTTCTAAATTTTTTTATATTATAACGAAAGACTATGAACATGTCAACTTTTAATTTTTATTATTCCTCTTGATGTACTCGTAATAACAGGTGCTTGGAGTTCTGTGTGAAGCACAATACTTTCAGAATGTGATGCGAACTGGCTTCAGGCTCAGGGCCACCTTGGTATGGACCTTTGACTTTATCAAGTGTATCAAGAGATCTTTACGATTAACACCCTCTATTTGTACCTTGTGCAATTCACTCCAACATTTTTGGGTTCTTCCCAATAAACATCCAACCATAAAAGTTAAGGTCAAGTCAAACAAAGAACTGGCTTAATTGCACTAATGTACTTGTAGCCAGGGAACCAAATTTCGTCTTAACTATTATAACTGAAGCCAAAAGTTGTTGAGTTTCAGCTTACAAGAGCAATCTCATATAAATCAATGGTAAAACCCTAATCAATTTATTGGTATGATGATATGACAGGTGGCTGCTGTTTTTCGTAAATCTCTGAGATTAACCCATGAAAGTCGCCGTAAATTTGCATCTGGGAAGATAACCAACTTGATGACAACTGATGCTGAAGCACTTCAGGTAGTTCTTTGATGCATAGATGTTCATGATTGTGCTAGCAGCTCAAGGATTTTGGTTGCAAATATGAACATGGACATTGTCTCCTTTTAAGTATCTGTGTCAACTTGATAGTGAACCAGTAATCATGTAAGTTATTAACAAGTTCTATTGTTTGTTTTATGTTTCAGCAAATATGCCAGCAACTGCATAGCTTGTGGTCGGCTCCTTTTCGTATTATCATAGCAGTGGTGCTCCTCTACTCACAATTAGGTGTTGCTTCTCTTGTCGGTTCGTTGATGCTCGTCCTTCTCTTTCCTATTCAGGTATATTTCCTGTTCGTAACATCTAGCTTAACTTCTGTTTCAAATATCACAAGATTCTGACATTTTGTGTGCTCACTTGAACAGACACTTGTGATAAGCCGAATGCAAAAGCTAACAAAGGAAGGGTTACAGCGTACCGACAAGCGTATTGGCCTCATGAATGAAGTATTGGCTGCCATGGACAGTGTGAAGTATGTATATCTTTCTCATACATGCATATATATTATTTTATCATGTTAAATGTCCCTTTTTCTAAAAGAAAGTGATGTGTTGCCTCAGGTGCTATGCATGGGAACAAAGCTTTCAGTCTAAGGTGCAAGGAATTCGTGATGATGAACTCTCTTGGTTTCGTAAGGCTCAGCTACTCGCTGCTGTAAGTCACTAAACAACCCCCCCCCCCCCCCCCCCCACACACACACACACACAAACCAGCAGCAGCAGCAGATGCACATGCACACAATAATGTAATAAAATAAAAGGTAATTAAGTAGTTGGGTGAGTTTTAACACCTCTATGATGCCTGTAGCCATATAATTACTCATACTAACCAGTGCTATTATTTTATTTTATTTTTGTTTCAGTTGAATAGCTTTATATTGAACAGCATACCGGTTTTAGTAACAGTTGTATCGTTTGGTGTGTATACTCTGCTTGGGGGATATCTTACACCTGCTAAGGCTTTCACTTCTCTCTCTCTCTTTGCTGTGCTGAGGTTCCCTCTTTTCATGCTTCCCAATTTAATCACTCAGGTACACTATATTTCAGAATGATGCCAGCTCTTTCCCTGTAAAAGATCAAAACATCAGGCATTTCCCTTGAACAAAAGAACAATCACAGTTAATCTACTTAGAACATTGGAATATCACCTATACTCCACTTCTCTTATCTTCATGAAGTATTCAAATCATCCGGCTTTTCTTCCTCACTTTTATGTCGATATAAACAAAGGGAGATAATTTGGATATCTTTAAGTAGTGGAGGAGGGGATAAAGGGATATTTTTGGTAACTATTTGGGGATTGCAGGTGATATTTCAGAATTTTTCAATGGCTGTGATAGCTTGACTTGGCAAACGTGTACATGAAGTTAAAATGAATATGTTCCTAATTGTAGCCCTACTTTTTCTAACTATAAAGACTCTTTCTGTAATTTGTTATTTTGAAGGTTGTCAATGCCAATGTGTCATTGAAACGTCTAGAGGATCTGTTCTTGACTGAAGAGAGATTGCTTTTGCCCAATCCACCTCTTGATCCTGTGCTTCCTGCTATCTCAATAAAAGATGGCTTCTTCGCATGGGAATCTAACGTATGATTAAAATTATTGCTTGACAAACACTATATGTTTGTTTCTTTTTTTCCAAATTATTTGCAATGTTTTTCCATATTCAAGATCTGACCAATTGTTTTGAAACAAGCAGTGTAATTTGTCTAGTTGCTATAGGAACCATTTATTTGATTAGGTGATGGAAAGGCAAGCCATTAGATTTTGAAGCTTGCCCTAACCTACGAGCCTGATCTTCTTCTCTAAGCTTAAACTGGGAAAAAAAAGTATTTTTCATGTTGAGTTTGCAACTTCGCACGAAATGGTTTCAAAGTGATTTGGCTAAATTGAAGTTGGAGATAGCAGTTGGCTTGTCCTTAATTTTAATGGTTGGATATATCTGCATATTACCCTGAATGTGTTGGATGTTTCTTGCAATTATAGAAACATATCAGTTGTATCTACAGCAGACTTATATATTCGGTAAAAATGAACAAATAAATTAAGTGCATCCATATTGGAAATTAACAGGCGGAAAGACCAACTCTGTCAAATGTGAATCTGGATATACCAGTTGGTAGCCTAGTGGCAGTGGTGGGAAGTACAGGTGAAGGAAAGACATCTCTTGTTTCAGCAATGCTAGGCGAGTTACCAGCTGTGGCTGGGTCCAACACGTCAGTGGTTATTCGTGGTTCTGTTGCATATGTTCCTCAGATTTCATGGATCTTTAACGCCACTGTAAGAACTGTTCTGTAGCCTTTTTTTATTTACTTTTGCTTTGAGTTAGGATTCAATTGGCCGTGATAGAGTTCATTGGTTTCTCGGTAAGTTACACTAATAAAACAAGTAATTTAAGAAAGAAAAATCATATTTGGTATTCAATAGAACGAGAGCTAAAGTTTGTCAAACAGTTGTCAGAAGTGACAATTTGACATTCATAAATAGCTTTGATATTCTTGGTTCCTCTTTTTCTGTGCTTGAATGATTATGGTAAAGGAGTGGCAGCGACGACATATTGTTGATATTAATTAATTAATTTATTTGTTTATTTATTTTTTAATGTTTGTCCTTATTATTACATAAGAATATTTACTTTATGTTAGTCTTTTCTAATTTTTTTTATTTTTCACATTGTTATAATTAACATTCTTTTTTAATATATATATTTTATTACCCATAGGTACGTGACAACATTTTGTTCGGATCCTCTTTTGATCCCATTAAGTACGAGAAAGCTATTGAGGTGACCTCACTGCAACATGATCTGGAGCAACTCCCTGTAAGTGGGCAAAGTTATTCTTCCTAATGAGTTGTGTGTTTATTGCCTAAGCTTATTATGTATTGATTGTCTATTGTCTTGGTGAGCAGGGAAGTGATATGACAGAGATAGGGGAAAGAGGGGTTAATATAAGTGGGGGCCAGAAGCAGAGAGTTTCTATGGCAAGAGCCGTGTATTCAGATTCAGATGTGTACGTTTTTGACGACCCATTGAGTGCTCTAGATGCTCATGTTGGTCGCCAGGTAATAATCTCTTATATATGATAGTTATAAATGGTAAGATTGAATAGGCAACCTAATGTTGTAGTCTTGGACTACTGGTACTGCTACAATGTTAAAATGTCCGGTACAAAAATTTACCAGAATCTTTGGTTGAGTTGTTGGATGAATCTGATTCAACCATAAAAGCTCAACAGACTTAAATTAATTTAATAGAAACCTCAAGCAAATCCAAAAGAAAGAACTAGGTAGTTTATGGTCGTTTGGGGACTACTATTGTTACAAGGTGCAGACTGATGTAGACCTAATTTAGCTACAAAAATATATTTGAGTCAAATCAACCCAATGAAACATCAAAAGACATGCACAAATAGTAAACAAAATTGATATTATTTGGGATCTTGCTAACTGATACAAACTATTATTTATCTTAGGTTTTTGACAAGTGCATCAAAGATCAGCTTAGAAACAAAACTAGAGTGTTAGTCACGAACCAGCTTCATTTTCTGCCATATGTAGATAGAATAATACTGGTGCATGATGGTGTGGTGAAAGAAGAAGGTACATTTGAGGAGCTGAGTGATACCGGTGAGTTATTCAAAAAGTTAATGGAAAATGCGGGTAAAATGGAAGAACAACAGGAAGATGATAAAGAGGGAGATAAAAATGGTACAGATGGAACCAAACTAAATGGAGATGCAGTTGCTATAGGGAATGGAACTGTTGCTGATAAGGCTGGTAAGGGTAAGGAAGGGAAGTCAGTGTTGATTAAGCAGGAGGAGAGAGAAACCGGTGTTGTCAGTGCGAAGGTTCTTTCAAGGTAAGGATAATTTTGTTTGCACCTTATTGGATGATTTAGTATCCAGGAATGTCTCTGGTGCTTAAGATGGATGAAGGTACATACTTGGTCCTGCAGCAGAGCTTTCAGCAACAAAGAATTGAGAACCTTATTCTCAATTTCATTTTTACCTGTTTTATTACTGACAAATTAAGAATTGTTAGTGCAAATTAAAGGAATGCAAGCAACCTAATTTATAATCACGGATAAAAAAATCTTAACTTTGTCTTGATGCATCAATGAGTGGCTGTTGACATTTTATTGATGCTTATTTAGGTACAAGAATGCCTTGGGAGGCTTGTGGGTGGTGCTAATACTATTGTTCTGTTACGCATTAACTGAAATACTCCGCGTCTCAAGTAGCACTTGGTTGAGTGTTTGGACTGATCAAAGTGGACCAAAGGATCACAGTCCTGGCTTTTACAATCTTATCTATGCAATAATTTCTTTCTGTCAGGTAGATTTGTTTTCTGCACTCTTTTATTAACATTATTTTGTTTTTGCACAACTTGCTGTTTCTTCCCCGTTTTAGTATCTATTATTTGTTACTGTCACAAGGAAAATTATTTTTGTGCTGAAAGTCACTCTTCTAGCCTGCAAGCTTGCAGGGAAAACTTTGTTGAGTCGGGTTATCTTTATTTTCAAATATTATCTTGGATATAAGTACAAGTTCTAGAAAGGTTCATTTTAATTTTTTGTAGATGTAGTTATTCATTCTTTTTCCCAAATTTCCTTAAAACTCTTTTGGAAGCATCAATTTATAGGAGGATTCAGGAAAAACACTGTCCAACACGTGTACTTCTTTCTTGTAACAGGTAATGGTGACTCTTTCAAACTCATACTGGCTCATTCTCTCAAGTCTACGAGCTGCTAAGAGGTTACATGATGCTATGCTAAGTTCAATATTAAGGGCACCAATGTTATTTTTCCACACAAACCCACTAGGAAGGATAATAAACAGGTTCGCCAAAGACCTAGGCGACATTGACCGAAATGTGGCAGTATTTATGAACATGTTCTTGGCGCAAGTGTCTCAGCTTCTCTCAACTTTTGTTCTTATTGGAATTGTCAGCACCATGTCTCTCTGGGCCATTATGCCCCTCTTGATTTTGTTTTACGCTGCTTATCTCTACTACCAGGTATCCCTATAGTTAAAGACAATTTCATTTGCTTTTTTGCTAATTGATTTTGTTTCTTTTCTTGATTTCAAATAAAGTCCTCTTATTTTACTGTTTACAAAATATGTTTATTGAAATAGCATCCTAACATTGTGATCGGTTGGTGATATAAAATTTAAAACATTGGTGCTAGTGCTTTTTGGTGTAATAGCAGAAATTCACTATTTTTGGTAGCTGTTTGGTTTGTTAAATTCAATTTGATCTATATCTATAAGGTGCCTTATTGATGATTCTTAGTTAACGACACGATTGGAGTTGGAAATAAGAACAACAGCAAAAAAATATCCCATCAAATTTTGTATCTTTTCTTATATGAATATGAGCTTTGTATATAGAATATTGCAGATTATTTTTTCCAAAATTTCCAATCAATTCTAACTGGTTCTTTTGCATGCTTTGTTTGTCAGAGTACTGCACGGGAGGTAAAACGACTGGACTCCATAACTCGATCGCCAGTCTATGCTCAATTTGGCGAGGCCCTAAATGGTCTCTCCACAATTCGTGCATACAAGGCATATGACCGAATGGCTGCCATCAATGGCCAATCAATGGACAACAATGTTCGTTACACCTTAGTCAATATGAGTGCAAATCGATGGCTGGCTATCCGGCTTGAAACCTTAGGTGGCATCATGATCTGGTTCACCGCAACATTTGCAGTCTTGCAAAACCATAATTTAGAGGACCAAAAAGCTTTTGCCTCTACCATGGGTCTTCTACTTACATATGCCTTGAATATTACCAACCTGCTCACTGCAGTTTTACGGCTGGCAAGTCTGGCCGAGAACAGCTTGAATGCAGTGGAGCGAGTTGGGAATTACATTGATGTGGCCCCTGAGGCCCCACCTGTCATAGAAGGGAAAAGGCCTCCGCCAGGTTGGCCATCAGCTGGGGTAATTGAGTTTAAGGAGGCATGGTTGAGGTACCGCCCAGAGTTGCCTCCAGTTTTGCATGGCATTAGTTTTAGAATTGAAGGGAGTGAGAAGGTTGGGATTGTGGGGCGCACTGGTGCGGGAAAGTCCAGCATGCTCAATGCACTTTTCAGAATTGTGGAGCTTGAGAAGGGGGCAATTTTCATAGATGATTGTGATATCTCCAAATTTGGCCTCTGGGATCTGAGGAAGGTGTTGGGCATCATACCGCAGTCTCCAGTTCTGTTTTCAGGTCTGTTATATTCAATTGTTCCCTCTTTGCGGGTTAATTGCTTAGATGCTACTGCTTAATATTCTAATATTGTTTACAATTTGAATAATCAAGGCTTAATGTACAGTACCGTGACAACTATGTGCAGGAACGGTGCGGTTTAATTTGGACCCATTTGGGGAGCATAATGATGCAGATCTTTGGGAGTCCCTTGAGAGAGCACATTTGAAGGATGCTATTAGGAGGAATCCTCTAGGGCTTGATGCTGAGGTCCTTCATTTTTTAATAAAAGAACTTCAATTACATGAAAGGATAGTTATTGTGTGAAGTACCCCTAATATTCACTGTGCTTGCAAGGGACAACCAATATTTTCTGTGCTTTTTTGGTCCATGAATTTCACCAAAACTTGAATCATAGTAACTAGCTCAATATTTTCTTAGTTTTATCTATTTGATGTGCGCTTGAACTGGAAGGGAAGGGCCTTCCGTAGGAAAATAATAGGGGTTAAAATTGTCTACATTTGATCTACCATCTCCATTATACTAGTTTGATGGTGCAATATTGGGTATTGTTGCAACTAAGGATGTTAAGATACAATATTTTGTGTACTTCTTGTAAACCAGAACCTTATTTAGTTGTACGAGGACAAAATCATAGAAATACCATGACCTCGTTATTGAGCACAATATTACATGGTGCAACATATAGGTTTCCGAGGCGGGAGAGAATTTCAGTGTGGGCCAGAGGCAGTTGCTCAGTCTGGCACGTGCATTGTTACGTCGAGCAAAGATACTGGTGCTTGATGAAGCAACTGCAGCTGTTGATGTCAGAACTGATGCTCTGATTCAGAAGACAATCAGAGAAGAGTTCAAGTCCTGCACTATGTTAATTATTGCACACCGCTTGAACACTGTTATAGATTGTGACCGCCTCCTTCTTCTCAGTGCTGGCAAGGTAGAATGGCTTTCTCTCTTTTGAGATAACACATACTGTAAAATATGAATTGAAGCAAAGAAATCACGAAGGCTAGGTGGCAATTTTTTGAACCTGACTTAACTGGTAATCTGACCCGCCTGAGAATGTACCCATTAGGTTATTGGATTTGGTCCTGGTTCAACATGTTCTGACTCACTACAGGTTGTAGATTAGATAAACTTGACCTACTGATGAGTTGGGTCAGGTTCAACTCGTATGACAAAAGATAATAAAATGTCTATGAGCCCACTTGAATCATTGTGACTCCAAGGAAGTAACTGATATTGGATATCAGCCATGTCTTTCTCTCTGTGTGTGTTGGGGGAGGGGCAGGTGATATATTCTTGCTTTCAGGGGTAGGCATGGTGTTTTGATATTTTTTGGAGGCGCATATTAACTTATTCTGAAAGATGAAGAAAAATAAAGTGAAATGTATTTATTTGCAAATAAGTTGATTTCTTAGAAATGTTGAAACGGGGAATATAAATTAAGGTGAAATTGGGTATATATCCATTGCTTCTAATTAGTATTAATTTAGTACCACATACAAGCACCAGAAAGTTAATTTAAAAAAAAAGTAATGGTATATTATTTATTTCATATTGAACTTGTAGATACTGGAGTTTGACACACCTGAGAATCTGTTGTCCACTCAAGAGAGTGCCTTCTCAAAGATGGTGCAGAGTACTGGTGCCAGCAATGCTGAATATTTAAGGGTATTCCCCCCTTTGCTTCTAAAAACTTTTTATTACCTTTTTAAAAGACATTGGCATAAAAGAAAATTAATCCTTTGTAATACAAAAAAAAATCAGGGGCTAGTATTTGGCAGTGAAGAGGAGAGATCGAAAAGGAAGGAAACAATGCGACAAGATGGGCAGAGGCGATGGCTGGCAACCACAAGGTGGGCCGCAGCAGCCCAGTACGCACTTGCCATGAGCCTCACTTCTTCGCAAAATGACCTTCAAAAGTTGGAAATCATTGATGATGCCAACATTCTCAACAAAACAAAGGATGCTGTGATAACTCTTCAGAATGTTCTACAAAGAAAGCATGATAGCGAGATAGAGGATACTTTGAATCAGTATCAGGTCCCAGCTGAGAGGTGGTGGTCATCTCTCTATAAAGTTGTGGAAGGTATTGTTTCTCTTCATTCTATCGTACTTTGAACAATATCAAATCTTGAAACATTTTTTTAGGATCATCTGTTGGATTCGGAACAAATTTATGCATGTCAGTCCTTCAGAACTTCTAATCATCACGGTTATTTAATGCAAAAGAGTAGCATTTCAAATGCCCTTTTATAAGAAATAAACTTATATATGTCCTAATTTCAAATGCCCCCTCTTTTCTTATTTTTGAGAGGATTGGCCACGAATACAATTCTCCCAATATTTTTGTGGGGTATCCTTGACATATTTTCATTTGCAGGATTTTGTGTAGAATTTTAGCCATTTAAATACAGACATGAACTTTCATCAAATTTTGAAAACCATTCAGGGGAATTCTTTTGTGATAGATAAATTATTATTTGGTTTATGGGGGGACCGTAAAGGTTGTTTCAGACATAGTACCTCCAAAAGTACAAATTATGTTTGAATCAAAAGTACAAAATTATGTTTGAATTGATCTGTCTTGTATGAGTGAGTCTATGGTACTATGCATATCATGAGTTGATCCATAATATGGGTCAATATTTCTGTTTTCAAAATCTTAATGGTCGATCCGAACCGTTCAACATGACCTCTATATGAATATCTACTTGCAGACCGAATTTTATATTTTTTTAGAATTTTTTTTACTATTTTTTAAGATAGGTAGAAAATCACTTTGTCTGAAAATTCTAGACCATCCAAAAACAGTGATTTTCTACCCATCTTAAAAAATAGTAAATTTTTTTAAAAAATATAAAATTTGGTCTGCAAGTACATATTCATATGAAAATCATTTTGAACGGTTTGGATCGACTGTTAGAATTTTGAAAATGAAAATATTGATCCGTATTACGGACTAAATGGTGATATGAATAGTACCATAGACTCACTAGTCATGTATAGTTTGTAAGATATGCTGTAGAGAAATATTTATGCGTGGATACTTTTGTTGATTGATGGTTTGCAGGAATTTTGCTTATTGTAGTTCTGTCTTTTCTTTTTCTTTCAGGTCTTGCAATGATGAGTAGACTGTCACATAACAGGATTCCGTCACAATCTAGTATTGCCTTTGAGGACAAAACAATCGATTGGGACTCAGTGGAGATGTAGACTATTCATTACTTGTAGGAATCTAATTTAATATACTACGTTGCCAGCTTTTACTGATAATTTGTATTAGGGGGATTTTACTTTTGAATATGGTGTGCCTAAATTTGATATATACATATATGTTCCTCTCAATCAATATAGTTGAGAATAGGGGCAAAAAATTGCTGGCCTCCTAGAAGGCTTTTAATCGTGTAAGAAATTTTGCTAGCACTACGTTGTTACAAAGATAATGATGAAAAGTTTGAACATTTTGCATGTCGTGCTGTGGGATTCTTTTTCTTCTTTCCATTCTGAATTCTATTTTTACTAAGTACTAACACTAAAGAAAATTCACAACTGCAAAGACAACAATTGGGCTGCTTTTCATAATAATGTCATGTTAGGAAGCAAAATGAGGTGTTTACTTCCCAAAGCATAGTAGCCTATATATATATATATATATGAGTAAGGCTTGGGTGCTATAGATAGCACCGGAGCCTTTATGCAACGGCTCAAAATTTGAGTTTTCAAAATCCTAACGGCTGATCCGAACCGTTCAATATTTAATCTGTGCTAAAATGTACTTGCATACCAAATTTTACATTTTTTTTGAATTTTTTTACTATTTATTAAGTATGTTACAAAACCGCTGTTTTCAGTGATCCAGAATTATTCAAAAACAATAGTTTTGTAACATACTTAATAAATAGTAAAAAAATTCAAAAAAATGTAAAATTTGGTATGCAAGTACATTTTAGCACAGATTAAATATTGAACGGTTCGGATCGGCCGTTAGGATTTTGAAAACTCAAATTTTGAGCCGTTGCATAGAGGCTCCGGTGCTATCCATAGCACCCAAGCCTTACTCTATATATATATATAGAGGTTGGCTAATATACAATCGATTGTTCCTGAGCTCCCGTGCAACCAAGTCATTTTTTGATTTTCAAAGTCCAAACGGTCGATCTAAATCGTTAGATGTGATCTATATATTAAAATATACTTGGAGACAAAATTTTACATTTTTTGAAATTTTTTTACTATTTATTAAGCCACTTTGAAAATTCCTGATCCAACGGTGGTTTCTGTTTTTACTGTTTGGTGAAGCCACCATTGGATCAGCGATTTTCAAAGTGGCTTAATAAATACTAAAAAAAATCCAAAAAATGTAAAATTTGGTCTCCAAGTATATTTTAATATATAGATCACATCTAACGGTTTAGATCGACCGTTTATACTTTGAAAACCAGAAAATGACTTGGTTGCATGGGAGCTCAGAAACAATCGATTGTATATTAGCCAACCTCTATATATATATATATATACTCAATACGGGTACGTTTGGATGAACTCTAGAATAGCTAAAATAGCTACTGTTTAGAATAGTAAATAAGAATAGCTATTGTTTAAGAACAGCGCTATTCAGAACAATGAAAAAGTTGTTTGGATTGCATATTTGGAATGCAATTTGGAGGGAATAGCTACTGTTTAATAATTTATGTGTAAGATTAAATATAATACAATATAATATTAATTCAAATATTAAATGTAATATAATATTATTTTAAATATTAGATTAGTATTAAATAAAATATTATATTAAATATAATATAATATTAGTTTAAATATTAAGTGTAATATAATATTATGTTAAAAATTAGATTAGTATTAAATAAAATATTAGATTAAATGTAATATAATATTATTTTAAATATTAGATTAGTGTTAATAAATAATTAGATTAAATATAATATAATATTAGATTAAATATAATATAACATTAGTTTAAATATTAAATGTAATATAATATTAGTTTAAATTTTAAATGTAATATAATATTAGTTTAAATATTAATGTAATATAATATTAATTTAAAAATTAGATTAGTATTCAATAAAAAATTAGATTAAATATAATATAATATTAGTTTAAATATTAAATGTAATATAATATTATTTTAAATATTAGATTAGTATTGAATAAAATATTAGTTTAAATATAATATAATATAATATTAATTTAATTATTAAATGTAATATTATATTATTTTAAATATTAGATTAAATATAATATAATATAATACTAATTTAAATATTTAAATGTAATATAATATTATTTTAAATATTATATTAGTATTAAATAAAATATTAGATTAAATATAATACAATATTAGTTTAAATATTAGATTAGTATTAATATTGAAAGCAACAAATGTTGTTCCATGTTTTTGTAAGAATAGCGAATAGCAATGCTATTTTAAAAATAGTAGCTATTCCGAATAGCTCTATTTCTCGTTTGGATGCACCTTGTTTTGAATAGGAATGCTATTCTAAAAACAGTAGCTATTCTTGTGTATCCAAACATACCCTACGAGTAGAACTAGGGTGCTATTAGGAGAATCGGACTCTGCTGCTTTTCCGATCTCAACCATTCAAATTCGTTGAGATGTGTGCATGGAAAAGTTTTTTATCGAGATACGCGAATTGAAAATTTTGAATGGTTGGGATCAGAAAAGCAGGATCCTGCTTTTCCCTCGGAAAAGCAGCAGAGTTGGATCCTCTCTTAGGAGTACCAAGTCTCTTTCTCTTTGTACTCTTAACTCTAAAACTTATCGGATTAACTTCGAACGACGAATTCAGACTGTTGAAATCCTTCTACCTTATGAGTGATGCGTCTACATGTGAAAATTTTAAAGTTTCGAATTAATTTAGTATAAAGTCAAGTGGTCAAAATTAGAAGGTTTCTAAATTAGTTTTAATGCATTCATTTTTTGAAAGTCTTTTGACCACTTGATTTTATACTAAATTAACCCGAAACTTTAAAATTTTCATATGGAGACGCATTACTCGTAAGGTAGAAGGATTTCAACGGTTTGGATTCGTCGTTCGAAGTTAATCCGATAGATTTTAGAGTTAAGAGTACAAAAGGGCTTGGTACTCCTAGGAGCACCCTAGTTCTACTCAATACTCATATATGATATATATATATATAGTAAGGCTATTGTGCATTGCGAATTAAAGGGGGTGTTTTAATTCGCGCTCATATCGCTATTTCCAAAGTTCAAATAGCCGATCCGAACCACTCAACATGTTCTCCATATTGAAATGTGCTTGGAGATCAAATTTTACATTTTTTGGATTTTTTTTACTATTTATTAAGTCACTTTAAAGATCGCTGATCCAACGGTGGCTCAACCAAACAGTGAAACCGTTGGATCAATGATTTTCAAAGTGGCTTAATAAATAGTAAAAAAATTCCAAAAAATGTAAAATTTGGTCTCTAAGCACATTTCAATATGGAGAACATGTTGACCGATTCGGATCGGCTATTTGAACTTTGGAAATAGCGATATGAGTGTGAATTAAAACACCCCCTTTAATTCGCAATGCACAATAGCCTTACTATATATATATATATATATAACGAGGAGAGCTCAAATGCACCATTTTTTTGGTACTCCAATATACTCCACATTATTTATCGTTGTTTTCAAAGTCTGAATGGTCAATCTGAACCGTTCAACATGATCTTTATAATAAAATATGTTTGGAGACCAAAATTTTTATTTTTTAGTATTTTTTAGAATTTTTTTTCATAGGTACAAATTCATTGTTTTAAGGAGATTCTAGACCATTCGATAAAGTGATATTGTACCTATGAAAAAAAATAGTAAAAAATTTCTAAAAAATATAAAATTTGGTCTCCAAGCATATTTTATTATGAAGATTATGTTTAGCGGTTCGGATTGACTGTACGAACTTTGAAAATAGAGAAAAACAATGTGGAGTGTATTGGAGCATATTGGAGTACAAAAAAAATAGTGCATTTGAATCCTCCTCATAATATATAATATGTTATTAATTTATTGTCTATTATTGATCAATATGGTTAAGGGAAGGATTTTTATGTGTAAAATTTATGGATAATATTTATATTATTAACGGGTTGAAATAAATAATCATCAAATAAGACAATCAATAATTTATTTTGGCTTATTTATGTATTTAATCTTCGTGAGACAAGATGGACTGAACTCTCGATACTTCCATTAGATTAAAGAGAGAGAGATCAAGAAAAGAAGAAAAGCAAAATAATATTTGAACCCTACTCATTGAATATATTATTTTGCTTCGAATTCGAAAACAGTCTTAATCAATTAGTAAATTTTGGAAGGTAAGAACGTGAAACTATGACGTTAGTCAAATTAGAGATCAAATTCAACGGGAAGGGAGAAGAAGACTTGTATAATTAAGCACCCTCGCAGTATAATTAATTCGGCATTTGTGCAAATTTGACCTTACAAGTTTGTATTTCAAATTTTAAAACATTTGTATTTTCTATATATGTTTCACTTTTAAACTAACAGAATAATAAGCATAAAAATACATAGAAATTGAATGCCACAATCTAGTATTGCATTTGTATCTCCTATTTACTCTCAATAATTTTTTTTCTAGAAATAATAAGCGATGAATCTCACTGGAAAGATATAACAGAACTACCATGTTAAAACTATTAAATCAATTGAACTCTTTTGCGATTAAACTCACAAGTAAACAAAAAATGGAGAATACTTTTATTTTGCTAACACTATTTCAACAGATATTGAATGCCACATATATCTTATATATAGATGTTAGCTAATATCAAAAATATTGTTTCTAGACCGTAAAAAAATGCTTCAGTTTATACATTTTTGAAATTCAAACAATTGGGTTTATATATATTTTAAGAAATATCTATATCTTATATCTTGTATCATGTTCACCCCTTCACCCAAAAAAGATCTCAAAGTCACAACTAACAAATCCAGTCATATAGGACTGACTTTTTGACATCTTATTTAGACATTAAATTATTTTAACAAATCCAATCAAGACAGATAATGAGCGCGCGCGCGCACACACACATATATCAACATGATCTTTATAATAAAATATGCTTGGAAACCAAATTATATATTTTTTTTACTATTTTTTAAGATAGATACAAAATCATTGTTTTAAGGAGATTCTGGACCATCCGATAAAGTGATTTTGTACCTATCTTAAAGAACATTAAAAAAATTCTAAAAAATGTAAAATTTGGTCTCCAGGCATATTTTATTATGAAGGTCATGTTGATCGGTTCAGATCGACTGTTAAGACTTTGAAAATGAAGATAAATGATTGAGAGTAAATAGGAGCATAAAAAATTGGGTGCATTTGAACCCTCCTCTATATATACTGAAATTTTTATTAATATACAAAAGAAATAATAAATTTAACAATCTATACAATGTTTTGATGAAATTTGAAATCTACCGAAACCAATGACATTGTCATCGGTTTCAAAAACTAGAACCGATGACAATGTCATCGGTTTGAGCCTTCCAATTCATCTCAATTTGAATTTAATACAATTTTTCATTTAATAATTTTACTTAATTAGAAAATATTATAATTTATTTATTTTTTGTATTAAAATATTAGAAATATTTTTTATATTTCTTTGAAATTAGATATAATATCATATAATTTGATTTACTAGAAAGACTGAAACAAATAGCCCAGATCAATATTTTTCAGATCGGATTTTTCACGACTGTAAGAAAAATTAAAATATTTCTTTGTGTGTTATTGGAAAAAATAAAAATACTTTGAATCTGAATTATTGATACTGATTCAAAAGTCACTTCTAGGTAAATATATAAAATATTGTGATTCTTCTAGTACATTTAAATATTAAGATATTATATCTATTTTGAAAACAAAATTGATGTGTCATGATTGAAATATGATAAAAGTTTTCTTAAATTTTTATTTTTTCAAAAAATAGAAAGACCATAATATTTTCTGTATTTATCTAGAAGTGACTTTTGAACCGGGATCAATAATTCCGATTCAAAGCATTTTTATTTTTTTACAATAACACGCAAAGAAATATTTTAATTGATCCGGGTTATTTGTTTCAGTCTTTCTAATAAATCAAATTATATGGTATTCTATCTAATTTCAAAGAAATATAAAAATATTTCTAATATTTTAATAAAAATAAATAAATTATAATATTTTCTAATTAAATAAAATAATTAAATGAAAATTTGTATTAAATTCAATTTGGGATGAATTGGAAGGCTCAAACCGATGACAATGTCATCGGTTTCGGCAGATTTCAAATTTTATGGAAAAGATTATTAAATTTATTATTTCTTTTGTATATTAATAAAAATTTCGGCTATATATATCTACTTATATATATATGTATATATGTGTGTGTGTGTGTGTGTGTGTGTGTGTGTGTGTGTGTGTGTGTGTGTGTGTGTGTATGTATATTTGACGAGATTGTAAAAATATAAGAGTAAGTTTTGGGTGCTTGCTATGCATAAGATCATCCGTGCTACAGTCTAAAAAATCTACCGTATAAATTTTAAATTTTGATTTAAGTAGTTCAATAAATTAGTTATATAATGAATTTGTAGAATATTAACTTTTACTATTTTTAGATTTTTTTACTATTTTTTATGATTTATGAAAGATGGTAAAAAAGACTTAAAATATTGGCAATTTTTATTTTATTTTAAGTCATTTTTTTGCTATCTTTCATAAATCACAAAAAATAGTACAAAAAATTTAGAAATAGTAAAAGTTAATATTCTACAAGTTCATTATATAATTAATTTACTGAGATACTTAGATTAAAGTTTCAAATTTATTCGATAAGTTTTTAAAACCTGTTATGATGGCCTTATGCTATCATAGAACTCAAGCCTTACTCAAACTATACTACTTATTAATGGTATTTTAACAGTGCACGTTTTGTACATGAGCCATTGTATTTTTGTATTATTGTACTTCTTTACAGCTGCGACAGCGCCTCATGTTGCATTAGCAACAATTGATAATTCCACCATCCGGAAAAGGCCCTTTTCACATCTCTCCCTTTCGCGATTCCCTCCGTTTCAAGATTTCCCCAAATCTCTTATTATCCTCGAACCCTACTTAATTTCAATCTCTCCGTTCGATTACAGTCTTCGGTTTTCGCCTTTAATATCTATCTATCTCTGTAGTAATCTTCGTTTTTGGCGTCTGAATTCTAGGGTTTTTCATTTGGATGTTTTGGGAATTATCTTAGGATATTTGTTTAAGTGTAGAAAGCCTAGATCTGGGTTGCAGGGGCTCTTACTGGACCACGTGTCAAGATGTTCTGGCGCATGACCGGGCTCTCGGCCTCTTCGCCGGTTAGTGCTCTAATTTCGTCATTTTTGTAAAAAACATACTTTATGTTTGTTTCAATTATTGAGTGTTGAACTTGAAGCTGACAGCGAGAGATATTCAAAATATTATACCAGTTATTTAGAAAAGTTGTTGATTGTTATACAATTTGAGCTTCAATTCTTAGTGCTACAGTGGTATCTTACTAATTTCATGAATTTGTATTGGCGTGGTCTGTAAATTTTACTTTTACACAATGAACATATTTCATTAGTACAGTACAGTGCAAATGCTATATGTGGTTTTGCCTACTCATATGATCACATCATTGGGGGGGGGGGGGGGGGTGGGCGCTAATGGTGAAGTTCATGGCCTTTGGGTATATATTAATAAATAATAACATTATGTTTGTTTCTGCCAATGAAACAGCTGGTAAGGAATTTACTAGATTTTTTTCCAAAATAAAAATATATTAATAAGATAATGGTTAGATAATTATTTTGTTTGCCGTGTAGAAAACAGTGACATAATCAGGGGCGGAGTCAGACTTTCAAACTATGGGGGTCAATCATATAAAATTTTCATGTTGAGTATGGGGGTCAATTTTATAGTATTCAAAGCTTTTTGCTCTGAACTATATAGAAAATCATGTATGAACCTATAAATTTTGAAAATTAATGGGGTTCAATTCACCCCCATTCAATGGGGATCAATTCACCCCCATGCAATGGGGATCTGCCCCTGGACATAACATTTGTTATATAGTACCTTTTATTCACCTGTATTCAGTTGCTGAGGAACATTTGTTGAATACATTTGCCATTTAGTCTGGTATTATTTACTTCCTTTTGTTTAAATGTGATTTTGCTTTTATTAATTTGACTCTACAAACAAGGAGGATACTGCCAGCTAATTTATTTTTAGGATTAGTGAGAAAATACACATTTAAGTGTCATTTACTTTCACCGACTACACAAATAGTGAGAAACTACCTAACTTCCATTAAAATTCAAAAGAAACCTCTTTTTGTCGAGAGAAGCATTTTGTAGGATTTAATTGGCTTTTAATTAGGTTTGACATTTGACTCAAAATTGTAATTTCAATTTGCTTGATGAAGTTCATGTGATTTTAATGTGCTTGAAGAAGGTCAGTTGATGCATATATTAATATATGAATACAATAAGGCCTGGCGTAACACAAAATGGAGCCAGGCCAGAGAGAGAATATAAAGGTGCCTCATGTGAGGCACCTTTTGGGTTTAAAATGAAAGTTTACTCCCTCTCCCTCTCCTCACTTCAAAGATGTTGTTTCACTATTAGCATGCATAAACTAGTTACTGTTATTGATTTTTTTTTTTTTTAAAAGATTCTGCTTTTTGAGTCCTGAAATTTAGCCTGTCTATTTTTAATGTACACATGCTTTTAACTTCTAAAAGAGAACACAAGAAACTAACATATGTAGTATTAGATAATTTATTAGATCTTTTTGTCTCTTTTAAAAATTGATTTGGTTTCTTTTGTTCATATGGTCTAGAAACTTTTGGTTATGTTTGACTGATTTTGTAATTATAATCGAATAACAAATAGGTAGTCTAAACTGTTTAGTATTTTTGGATATTGTATTGATTGGCTCTGCTACCTTTTAGGTTGATGCTATTTTGGACAAGGACAATTATACCCTTGATGACTTACTTGACGAGGATGACATAATTCAAGAGTGCAAAGCACTGAATACTCGCCTAATCAACTTGTAATCTCTCTCTCTCACACACATTCTCCCTCGCTCCCTCCTTCCCTCCCTCTCTATCTGTCTGTCATTGTTTTGTTTAAATTTTCCATACAATACTATGCTTGATCGAACTATTTACATTGGTATCTTTTTCAAAATATTAAATACTAGCTTGCGGGAGAAGACCCAGGTAGAACAGCTGCTTCGATTAGTTGTTGAAGAAGTTCCCGAAGAAGCTGAGAAGAAACGAATTTTCAAGTAGGTTTTTCTTTCTAAACAACCTCTAATTTTTTGGTATTTGAAATTGAACATAATATCAGGTATTAGGGATTTCAAATTTATCACTTTAATGTGAAATATATTTGACATAATCCCTGATTTCAGGTATATGTTTTCCTTTTTAAGGGGTAAATATGACATCTACCACCTTTGTTTATCGTACTTTTTATTAACAGTTTTTTTTCCTCTTGATTTGATTTGATTTTTGATGTAGGTTTCCATTTATTGCATGTGAGATATTCACATGTGAAGTTGATATTATATTGAGGACCTTGGTAGAAGATGAAGAGGCAAGTGCTATATGCCATATATTCACATGTGAAGTTGACATTATAAACTGCAAAAAACTATTAGCTCTTTGCTTTATGCATATATTTTACCATTTTTAAGTTGTAATTTTCGTATGCAGCTCATGAATTTGCTCTTCTCCTTTCTGAAACCGGATAGACCACACAGCCCATTACTGGCAGGCTACTTTAGCAAGGTTAGACACTTTACATTTCACTTGTCAACATACTTTCTTAACATTAATAACTGTATAATTTGGGATCTGATAATCAAGAATGAACTTTGTTGAATATTAGGTTGTCTTTTGCTTGATGATCCGAAAGACCCTTCCTCTCATTAATTATGTTCAAGTATCTCTTCTGTCCTTCATTACTGCTCTATGAATTTCAAAGCTTGATTTTATTATCATTTTAAATCTAAATTCAATTAATAACTTAGTTTTTTTTGTTTTTATGCAGAAACGTCCTGAAATTGTTAACCAACTTGTTGATCTCATTGGCATTACTTCTATCATGGAGGTGAGCAGCTTACCAACTACTATATGTTAGAAATGTGCATATGTTCTTTAGATAAATAAAACCTAACTGGTATCAAAACACTTGAATTTATACCAGGTACTGATCCGACTGATAGGTGCTGACGAAACAATGTATGCTAACTATGCTGATGCGATGCAATGGATAGATGATACAAATGTTCTAGAGATGATTGTGGAGAAATTCAGTTCTTCAGTATGTATCCTTTTTTTCCCTCTGACAGCAATGTAACAGCTATAAAATTAATAATGGTCATGGTTAGTATTATTATATATTTTCTGGTATGGCATCATATGAGTTATATTGAGTAGTTCATATAACTTCAGCAATGCAAAAATGGGTGGAGCTTCCTGTAAGAATTGAGTATTCATAGAATTTCGTTATTGGTAATTTATCTGTCTACTTATTTTGTTATATATTTGTCAGGATTCACCTGAAGTACATGCCAATGCAGCTGAGGTTTTGTGTGCCATTACTCGATATGCACCTCCTGCCCTTGCTTCAAAGATTTGTAGTCCCAGGTATACTATTTTTAAATAAATTGTTTTACCTTCTTGTATAGTTGCTAGTGAAGAACTTTAATTGCAGATAATGCCAGCTTGTTAGTGTGTTGAATTGTCTCTTATGGTTGTTTTTTCTTCTGTATACCATAGGATGGCATTAACTTCTGTTTCATGTTTCTTTTTCCTAATATCATTTTATGTCATAGGCCGTGGCTGTTTAATTTGCTACAGGTTTATGTATGGGCTATGATAAAGTATCGATGCTAGTAGGTGTCACACTAATGTTTAATGAAAATGTGCTTTGAAATAATGCAGTTTTGTGGGGAGGCTGTTCCACCATGCCTTTGAACCCTCGAGGCCAAGATCAGTACTGGTGCACTCATTATCTGTTTGCATATCTCTGTTGGATCCAAAGAGGCTGGTATCATCTTCATACCAGGTTTTCAGAAGCCAGCTCAGTCATGGTACGCTTGTCACAGCCAGTCCTGAGACAGTGAATGGCATGCTAGAAAGCGTTGGTCAGTTCTTCTAATTTTGTAATTTAATTCTTCTCTATTTTAGATACTCGGGCACTGATCTCAAAGAATGTAGATGTTTTGAGTGGTTGTATATTTACGCGCTTGTGAAAAATGTATATATGCGCTTCTTATGTTGTGACATGACATGACAGGTGATTTGCTGAAGTTGTTGGATATTTCTTCAGCTGAGACTTCTTTAGCAACCACCTACGGTACCTTACAACCACCCCTTGGTAAACACCGTTTGAAGGTAGTAATTGCATGTGGTTATATGCTACTTCTTCAGAAAATAAAATGGTTTTTCGTTGTTTTAGAATACTTGAATTTATTAATATTCACTAGATGTCTTTTTCAGATTGTAGAGTTCATCTCTGTTTTGTTATCGATTGGTAGTGAGACAGCCGAAGCAAAATTAGTCAGTCTGGGGGCAATAAAACGTGTCATTGATTTATTCTTTGAGTAGGTTTCTGTATCTCATTTAGCTATTTTCCTTTTCAATGCCAGTACTATCTCAATTTCCTTTGTATGGTGACAGGAACCCGTATCCTGTGTAAACTTATAAATTATTTTGAAATAGGGATTAGAAGGTGAGAATATTAGCTTTCCTTTTCTTATAAGCCCGAACCACCCCCTCCATGACTCATAACTTTTACGTTGAGACTAATGGGCTTTTTGGGTATTTTAAAACATACCACATGTAACTCTTGTAAAGTATTATCTTTTTTTTGGCACTTACCTTTGAGATTCATCCTGTATACCTTTCTTTCCCCATCATTTTAGTTAAATATCTCTATAATGTTGCTATAAGTGAAGATACCCAAATTACCTCTCACATGCTTGTCAGTGACACAGGAGAGGTGCGTTGGAAGTTTGTAGACTACGGAATGCTTTACCTTTTTTGGTGATTGTATACTGGAAATTTTTCCTTGTTTAGAAACTTACAATGAACTAATTATAATGTATTCTTCTGTAGGTATCCTTACAATAACTTCTTGCACCATTTTGTTGAAAACATCATCACCTCTTGCTTAGAGAGCAAGCAAGCCTTGCTTATAGAACACTTGCTAAATGAATGTGACCTTGTTGGAAGAATTCTGGAAATAGAAAATAACCCTACTTTATTGGCTGACTCATCTAAGGTATAATCATCTCAATTGGGTGATAAAATCTTGGTGTTTATGTATGTACGTGAATATTTAAGTTTGCTTATTTGATCCTAGCCGACAAGGCCGACAGAGGGGCGAGCACCACCAAAAGTAGGAAATGGTGGCCACATCACACGCATAGCAAACAAGCTCATCCAGCTAGCTAATAACAACCCTACCATCCAGTCCCACTTACAGGTGGCTTTATTTAACTTCTTGTGTATTATTATTTTCTCTCTTTTTGTTTGTTAAACTGGACCATAATTTGTTTTCTTCCAGGATAATAACAATTGGGTGGAGTGGCAAAAAGATGTCCTGGGAAAACGAAATGCTTTGGAAAATGTCTTCCAGTGGGCTTGCGGGTACGTTTTGTCAACTTTGTAGTTGCTGGCTAGTATGTCGTTTAGACAATTATTATGATGCAACGTATACCAGTTCTCTGTTGCTATAGGTCTACTTTGCAAAATCTCACATCTATTATGCAATGTGTACCTATTCTTTTGGTCTCATGGGTGCCGTTTGGCGACCCATCTTTAAGCCTCCTTTAGACTCCTTAGAAACTTAATCCGTCCGAACAACATCTCCTTAGTGAGGATTAAGTTTTGCATCTTTTTCCCGGATTCTTAAGTTAAGCCCCTCTTGCCCAAATTCTTAAGGCACCATTTCTATTGGAGTAAGCCTCCTTAAGACTTTCTTGCCTTTGGTCTCATGCATGGTGCTGTTTGGAGACTAATCTATTATTTTGGTCTCATGCATGGTGCCGTTCGGCAATCCCTCCTTAAGACTCCTTAGAAGCTTAATCCGTCCGAACAACATCTCCTTAGTGAGGATCAAGTTTTGCATCTTTTTCCCGGATTCCTAAGCTTAAGCCCCTCTTGCCCGAATTCTGAAGGCACCATTTCTATGGGATTAAGCCTCTTTAAGCCTTTCTTGCCTTCTTTAGTCTTCAAAGGAGCTTCCTTTCTTAATCTGTTCTACCAAACATTAGCTCCTTAGTACGGATTAAAATTTAATCTTGTATTGGTTGCTGAACACCCCATGTAGATCTGAGATAGGGAATTAATATGGGTATTCTTTGAATTGATGGGAATGAATGTATCACCTAAATTTATATGTTCATACAAGATGTTCCATATTTTTTGAAGTTTTACCTCATTAGCCTCTCTCAGAATTTCAAAAAGAAGAAGTTTCATCTTGTTTTGCATGAACTTGTGCAATATATGATATTACCCCTTATCATTTTTATTTTGATGACAGTTGCCATTGTTATTTTAGTAAGAATCATCATTATTTGAGATGAATTACAGTGGAATCACATGAATACAGGAGGCCAACTTCACTACAGGATAGGGGAAGAGACAGTGATGAAGAGGATTTCCGTGACAGAGATTATGATGTAGCAGCTCTTGCTAGTAACCTCAGCCAGGCATTTCGCTATGGCATCTATACTGATAATGACATTGATGAGGTCTCGTCCTTTCTTTTATCCTTCAGAAAGTGTGTTGTACCTCTTTAAATACCCCCAATATCATTGGCACAAAAGATTAAACTATATATCTTTTTTGCAAAACTCAAAATCGGAAGTAGCCTG
The DNA here is from genome assembly GCA_964058825.1 of Carex arenaria. Taxonomy (NCBI): domain Eukaryota; kingdom Viridiplantae; phylum Streptophyta; class Magnoliopsida; order Poales; family Cyperaceae; genus Carex; species Carex arenaria. The sequence goes on from CAXKVW010000134.1 coordinate 1,016,247, forward strand.
GTCCATCAATTGTATCAAAATGATATTTTAAGCATTTTTTTCAAATGATTAGTATTTATGATAAATTGCTGACGTCAGCAATGCTTTTGAGGGTGTTTTAGGAGGTACAATATTTTTTTTTGCCTCCTTTCGTTTTTTGTTGCATTACTTATTGAAGAATGTGCATGGAACTACTTAAATAATTTAAAAGCTAATTGACTTTTTTCTTACTAGGAGGCTCAAGCATCTGCTGAAAGAGACGATGAGGTTAGTGCTTTCTTAATGTTTGTTTTTTGAAAAGTTAGTTTCTTTTAAATGTTACCAGTCCTTTGAGAAGGGTTTAAATTTTATGCCTCCACTTTTAGATCTTTAATAAAAATTTAGAATTCAAATAATAAAATAAAACTGTTAGATATGTTCTATATTACTTTTATCTACATGCACATAATAAATCACTGCATTTTTGAAATTGTTTCGATGGAAAACAATTACTTGAAAAATCAATGTTAAAAAACAGGCCACATATTGTTAAAGTTTTACAAGCTATACTAGTCTAAATGAAACTGAAATGCTGTAATATTTTTTGTGAGTAGAAAAATTGTACAGATCTTGTCTAATGGTTGTAATTTGTATTTGAGTTTAAGATTTGTTGTTATTAAAGTTTAAAAGATGGAGGCATAGTGGAGGCACACAAAAAATCGAGGCCTATGGGGGCACAAAAAAATCAAGGCATTTAAATACTCCACCCTTTGAAATTTTACGATCTGCCCTTTTACATTAAATATCAATCTAATAATGTAAGAGGATCTACAAAGATATATGAAGATACTGTTTAGTACATTTTAAGGTGTTGGAACTTGATTGTCAATTTATAGGATGTATATTTTGATGATGAGTCTGCTGAAGTTGTGATCTCTTCTCTCCGTTTAGGGGGCGAAAACCAAGACAGGTATCCTCTCTCTCGACTTTAAACGGGACTTGTACAAATCACCATGAGACAATACCATACTAAAATTAACTGCTGCTTTTTACTGTAATTTATCAGTGGTTCTCTCTTCACAAATTCAAACTGGTTTGCATTTGAAGACAGCACAGCTGTTACTGATAGTTCCATCAGTTCCATCCCTTCTCCGTCCCCAAACTCTGATGACTTGACCGAAGAAAAGGCCATGATCGGTGAAACTTCTGAAAGAACTAATGAAACTAACCCTAACAGTAATTTAGAGGCGTCCCTTGAAGGGGATGAGGAAGAAGATGACGATGACGGCCCCACAATCGTCTTAGGAAACGGGCTTGTCGGGCCACCAGGTGTTGGTGCAGGTGATAAGCTGGAATTGGGTGACTCACCAGTGAACAAAACCTCTCCAGTTGAAACAGATGCCGGAAAAGCTGGAGAGGATGTTTTGCCTGTAAAAGATGAGAAAAATGACGTGGAAATTGTGGAGAAAGAAGTAATTATGGAGACTCCAGTTGCTGAAACTAAAAAGGAGATGGAGACGCTAGTTGCCGAAACCGAAATTTCTGAACCTAGAAAAGAGGTGGAGATTCCAGTTGCTGAAACTGTAGTCCCTGAGGTGAAATCTGAGGTGGATATTCCAGTTGCTGAAACTGGTGTAGCTGAGCTGAAAACAGAGGAAAGTGAGAATGTGCAAAATTGAAAAGGCATTGGGACGGTGATTTCCGGGCATCTAGTTGTGTGACTGGATGGCATATTGAATAGAATGGAAGTTTTGTTAAATTGGGACTAATAAGCATATTGGTTCTCCATCCTGAATAAGGTGCCAAAATGAGTGCTTAAGCAGGTGTCCTGAAAAGGGAAGTTCTATGTCATCATCCTTCATGTATTTGTATGGCTATTTTTGTTTTTTGTTTTCATTTTTTCCTTCTGGGTTTTATATGTTTACCTTTTTATTTTTGGAATGGGTTGTGTTGGGCATGTTCATTATTAGTGTTATTATCTCATTCCATCTCTGTAATTTCTGTATGTAACTGTTGTTACAAAGGTGTAAACTAGGGGTAAAGTCTGGATCAGTGCAGGTAGGCTAATGCATAATACTCTTGAACCTTACAGGGGCAGGTGGTATTGGTAGAATTGTTTCATCTTTTCAAATTTTGATTAAAAAATGTCTATTGTTCAGAATTTAATCGTTGTTACGTATAAAGATGTTTTTGTAAAATGTATTTTTTTTTTAGATGTTTAATCCTTTCCATGGTGGTTTGATTCGGCCCAAAGAAAACAGAATTATAGAACTCAAGACTGTTGTTACCTGGTGCTGTTTTGTTAATGTAGTACAGAGTTTTGCTAGGTCCTGTATGCAACGTATTTGCAAACTCTTTTTCAAAATTTGAATGGGTGATTTGTGTGAAGCGACTGAAAAAATGTTCATTTTAGTTTTCATTATGATTGGATTTGTTCTACAGGTCCATAAAAAAGATTGCTCTTTTGAAAACATTTTGAAGGCGGTAGTAACGGATTTTATGGTTAGATGTTGAACGACAGCTTTGGTAGGCTATTTAGAGATTAAAATTTCGATCTAGAGCATTCATTTTTCTTTGAGTAAATAATCTCAGAGCGTTAGAATATATTACTAATGGACCAATGGTCGTATTAGTTACTCTTGGACCCTCAACAATTTCAAGACTCCATTTAAATTCGCATGAAAATGTGCCGAATATTATAGGATAGTAAATAGATAGAATTTAATTAACAAAAAATAACTAAAATCACGAGTCCATGACTAATGAGGTAAGTGTTCACAAAGGTGTACAATCCCAAGATACTGTTAGCTTAAATACAAAACCATATTACCATACTATAGGAAATATATTCCACGAAAAGTATCTCAAAATATCAAATATAAATTCCAAAATAAGAGGGCATAGCAGTTAAAGTCTCTCTAATTACCAGCAGTTAATCCGACCAGGATACAAACGAGTACGCGTGAGGATAGACACTGCAGTTTATTGCGTGTAACACCCTTGACAGCCTCTGCCAAGTTTCTTTTTAAAAAGACTCTGCATCCTCTTCATCCATCCATGCCTCATTAGATTCACTATCTTCAATGGGTACGTTTGGATGCACTCTAGAATAGCTAGAATAGCTACTGTTTAGAATAGTAAATAAGAATAGCTACTGTTTAAGAACAGTGCTATTCAGAACAGTGAAAATGTTGTTTGGATTGCATATTTGGAATAGGGTTTGGAGGGAATAGCTACTGTTTAATAATTTATGTGTAAGATTAAATATAATACAATATAATATTAATTCAAATATTAAATGTAATATAATATTATTTTAAATATTATATTACTATTAAATAAAATATTATATTAAATATAATATAATATTAGTTTAAATATTAAATTTATTATAATATTATTTTAAAAATTAGATTAGTATTAAATAAAATATTAGATTAAATGTAATATAATATTATTTTAAATATTATATTAAATGTAATATAATATTAGATTAATTTAATATAATATTAGTTTAAATATTGAATGTAATATAATATTATTTTAAATATTAGATTAATATTAATAAAATATTAGATTAAATATAATATAATATTATATTAAATATAATATAATATTAGTTTAAATATTAAATGTAATATAATATTATTTTAAATATTAAATATAATATAATATTAGTTTAAATATTAATGTAATATAATATTAATTTAAAAATTAGATTAGTATTAAATAAAATATTAGATTAAATATAATATAATATTAGATTAAATATAATATAATATTAGATTAAATATAATATAATATTAGTTTAAATATTAAATGTAATATAATATTATTTTAAATATTAAATATAATATAATATTAGTTTAAATATTAATGTAATATAATATTAATTTAAAAATTAGATTAGTATTAAATAAAATATTAGATTAAATATAATATAATATTATTTTAAATATTAGATTAGTATTGAATAAAATATTAGTTTAAATATAATACAATATAATATTAATTTAATTATTAAATGTAATATAATATTATTTTAAATATTATATTAGTATTAAATAAAATATTAGATTAAATATAATATAATATAATATAATATTAATTTAAATATTAAAATGTAACATAATATTATTTTAAATATTATATTAGTATTAAATAAAATATTAGATTAAATATAATACAATATAATATTAATTTAAATATTAAATGTAATATAATATTAGTTTAAATATTAGATTAGTATTAATATTGAAATGAACAAATGCTATTCCATGTTTTTTTAAGAATAGCGAATAGCAACGCTATTCTAAAAACAGTAGCTATTCCGAATAGCTCTAAAGTCGTTTGGATGCACCCTGTTCCGAATAGCAATGCTATTCCAGAAACAGTGGCTATTCTTGTGCATCCAAACATACCCATAATATGTTCCGTTTCACTTGAAATCCCTAGCCAAAAATACAGTAGGCCTAGCCAGTATTATATAGTCCTTTGCAGAAAGTTGGTCACGTCCTAAATTTTTTGTCAATTTAGTTCATCCCACACCCTCCAACAGAAGCCAGCCAAAATGGTTTAAAACAATAAGTCAATTTAGAAGACTTACTCAAGAACAAAAATCCCAATAACTTTGATACCGGAATGTATCAACCTTAAGCATTTAAATTAAATTTCTCTCTGCTATTCTGAAAGTAAAACATCTTCAAATTCAACAACATTTCTTCCTTGCTCACATTTGAAGTGGTATATTTATTTTCTCGAGTAAAGGAAGGCTCAAAGTCTTTAATTTGTCTTTCATAAATCTAAGTTGATCTTCCACACTAAGAGCATTGACTTAGCCATTTGTGCTGGGCGTGATTACGTAAGTTTTATTAATGATTGGATTTAAAACAAATCAATTACTAATAACTTCTTTAGATGGCAATTACATCGTTAATGCCCTACTCTTATTAAACCCGTTCGATTCCACGATGTCATCTTTTCAAGGGTAGAACTAACTTTATCTATATAAAAAATTTTATCTCTAAACCCCAAGTAAATTGGCAGTAATAATTGTTGTGTTAATTTTGAATATTTTCCAAGATCAAAATTCAATTAGTTCTGCTATGCCTCTTTAATTATTTCGTTTTTTAAAAGCAGAGGTTACGGTGATAAATAAATGCTGTTCTATAGGGGATATACATTATCATGTAAATGGATAAGTTGTGATATACTTGTTCAGAGAATTAAATATTTTCATTTAATCATAATTTGACGTCCGTTCAAATTAAGTTACCAAAGATACACTGGGCATATTTCCACTACTTTATACATCACTCCACGCATATAAATAATTTAAATTTGTGGTGGGTTTATACGTACGCAATAGAACATTTCTAATCCTTTCTATGCCAGAGCACTAATGGGACACATTTTTAAGTGATTTAATTGCCAGATTAATTCCTGTCAAAAATTTGCCTGTTTAAATTAGTAGAACTAGTCTGTTTGATGTTTTTCTAGGTCATCCTTCATGCTGCAGAGAAAAACGTTACAATGCACATACTTTAGATTTTTTTCGCCTGATCCTCTCAAGTCTCACAAGTACTGGAGGAAGACTAGAGTTTCACTTCTTTTAGTTTTCTTCATGTACTTCCGTGGTTACCATCCACCAACAAATTAACATGCACCATTGCAATACGAGTGATTATATTTTAGCCAAAATACACTTAAGGTTGAATTGATAACAATTGATATGATGTTAAGTTAAATTACGCAAAATGAATTCGAAAAGCTAGTTTATTGCATGGCTATATTGTATGCTGACAAAATGGTCATCTGAATGAATTTCAGATGTTCTGTGCAGATACAGAACGGCCGATACCAATCTACTAGTTCGGCGAAATTAGTTCCTTAGAGGCTTTGTACTCGAGGAAGGAGAAAATAAATATATTGTACAACTAGTGGTCAGTTGTCTCTCCATTTCAAAGAAAACTGGAGAAGAGAAAACATTAAGAGTGAGGAGTTAATTATCATTAGCAAGAAATGATGGAAAAGCTTTGCTTCTTTGTTTTTACTCTCTCTCTCTCTCTCTCATCCCCCCTCCAATCCACACCATTCCACCACCACCCTCCCCAATTGACATCTTTACTAAATCTCGCTCGCGCACACACACACAAATTTCAAATTTTCACCAATTTTAACAATGGAGGAGGCACAACAGCTTCTAAGTGATGTTTTAGATACACAAAAGAGAGAAGAAGCACTGCTCCATCTCTCCAGGGCTTGCACTCTCTCTTACAACCATTAATTAGTTTTTATTTTTGATCTTTTTTCCCTTCCTCCTGTAATAATAGAGATATTTAGGGAGTTACAGAGTTTTTCAATTTTCTGTGCTTGCATTAATATTTAGACTTGTGGGATTATCCGACAATCTTAGGAAAGAGAAGAGATCAAGGTGTCTTTTTACATAAAATTTCCTTTTTGAAGACAACATATAGCTAGAAGGAAATTTTAGTATCGGAATTCACAAACCACAAAAAGAAAGGCTCAGTAGTTCATGATCAAGAGCTTAGCTTCAAGCACTGAGTGAAGTATGATGATCCATACTGACCGTCTCAGTTCCAACTGTAAAAAAGTACCAACGGTCGAAAAAAAGGTGAAGAATAGATGTCGACCGTTAAGAGATATGAATAGATGTCGACCGTTAAGAGATATTAGAAATTGTAAACTTCAAAACAAATCCCTTTATTTTCAAGATAGAAAATTATAAACTTCAAAACAGAAAGCGACTTCTACATACAACAATTTTTATGTATAAAAAAACATCCCTTTATTGAACTATTTCTGTTGCAGAAGAAGGAGAACATCCCTAATTTGGCAATATTGTTGTGGCAAACACCATGCATTGTAACTTTGCTCATTCAGGTAAAACAACAAAACCAATTTTTATTATTGTTTTCACCTTTTATTATCAGTATTGTTGGCATGTGTACATAAAAAATATTAATGGGACATGCAAAGCATTTGCTATCTCCTTTTGTCAGCATTTCCAGAATCCTGATTTCACCTTTTCTTAGTATTTTAAGTAAGTGCACACTATTTAATATCATGGGTATCAGTATGTGTCTTTTAAACCTATAATATTTGCCCTCTATATAACCTATGGATGGTAGATGAGCACAAGTCAACTGCATAAGGTTCTTCTGAAGTATTTCTCTCTCTCTCTCTATATATATAACCACATCGAAAGAGATTGATGTGATGACAAAATGAGAAGTTACTTCTATTTTTATCTCTTTTTCAGGAAATAATCAGAGTTTATCCTTACCTATCACCTCCAACACTATCATCAGGGGATTCAACTCGAGTATGCAATGCGCTTTCCCTCTTCCAGGTTCTTTCCCATGTTAATTTCCCATATTTGTCATTCTTTTGCCTTTCTTAATTGGTGTTTAAGTTTGACATAGTAGTACATATATTTTACAAGAGGTAAGATATAGTAAGATACTATATCTGAGAACTGAGCACCAATAATGAACTCGGCTGAGTCAACTTGGTGCAAGAAATGATTGGAATCAATCGAAATTTGATTTGTTTCCTTGGCAATTCTTTGTGCTTAATTGTATGGCATCTAACTACTATGAAACGGACTACTGGTGAGGACAAATATTGCAACCTCTGATTTTTGTAGCGATCAATAATCAATAGCACTCGTCTCATATAATATAAATTGAAGCCTTAGTTTTTTTTTTTTTTTGTTATACGAGATCTTCAACGCTAAGTCACTTTTTTTTTTAATAATATATACAGTGTATAGCCTCTGAGACTTCTCTAAGATCCAAGCTTCTTGATGGTATAGGAGAGTGCTTGCCTCTTTTTTTTTTCTGTTTCTTTTCTTTCTAACTGGAGGAGTTTCCTTCCATTTTCAATTTCTTAAATTTATGTCAATGGATAGTCACCTAATTTTCAGATTTTCTTTCAGCACAAATTCTCTATTATATTTACCCCCTCTTAAGCACCGATCGAAGCTTAGCCTTTGAGCATTTGAGGGTAACCAGCTTGGGTGTTATTGGAGCTGTATTGAAGGTGCTATCTTAAGTAACATTATTTTTAATCATTTCTTATTTCTGTTCGCCAGTAAAGTTAAAATTCCATAAACTGAACAAAATGATTCTGTGTTCTCATTTCTCATTTTCTTATTTGTTTTCATCACAGGGAGGTTCAGACTTGGAAGTTATTCTGTATCTTCTTCAAACTGAATTCGTTCCTCTCTGCCTCTGCTCCATCGAGAAAGGAAGCCCAACTTCAAAAACTGTACGTAATCTGGTCTTTACATCGTTTGATATTTTGCTACTCTATACAAACCAAATGACTATCTCCAAGTTTTGTCCTAAAATAATTCTTTGTTCTTTATCCTAAATTTGCTATATATCTAGAACTCTTAAATATTTCTCCTCTTCCGTCATTTATCTAGTTGGCGACATTCATACTTGAGAAAATCTTGGTTACCGATATTGGGCTCAGATATGCTTGTGCCACTGCAGAGCGCTTTTTTTGCCTCCATATGATATTGTCTTCGATGGTTGCTTCTTCTACTGAACTACCTTCAGCACGGTTATTGAGGCACATAATTCGCTCTTATCTGCGTCTGTCCCTTCATCCTAGGTATCTTCAAGTAGAGTATGCTTCTAATGAAATTCATATTTTTTTATTTATCTATCTTTTTTGTTTCCATGGGAGTGCTGGTAAAAATCCATAAAACGAAAAGAACAAAATGATCATTTTGTCACTGTGAAAGCATGTGATATATACCTGACAGAGAGAAAAAAATTCTCATGTAGAGCTGTTCTATTAGCATTATTTTGAAATATACTTAATAAGAAAGAGGTACGTACTAGAGGAACTTATATTTGGAAATTCTTATAGGAATTCTTTTCTCAAATAACGAACTTATACAATAATTCCTGTAAGCTGTAACTAGACAACATGACGAATAGGACCCTTGTTCTGATCTTTATCATGAATGCATTCTATAAACTTGCCTTTTTTTTTTTTATACTTTTATTTATTCCGTGCTATTATTTATTTGAAGGGCAAGAGAATGTCTGCGCCGCGAACTGCCTAGTGCATTGAGAGATGGAACATTTAATCAATTGATTCAGGCAAGTATTTTTCTGAAACTTATGTTTTAGCGTTGTCATGAAGTCTTCATTGAGATACTGATCATATAACTAAGCATGAAAAGTTAGAGATAAATGACTTAGGTACCTGGAAAACCTTAGTCATTGGATATGAAATGAGATAGGAAAATATTTCATGTGTAAAACAGCAACCTTCAAACTCTCAAAATTTATAGTTTAATTAAACTTTTTAGAACTTCCATTTAAATGTGCAAGATCAGTTCAGCTGCATTTCTTTGTCAAAGAACAGGCAAAGAAGTCTGGCAGGAGCAGCTGACAAAATATTTGCTTACGATACAAAATTTCTTTTACGATACAAAATTTTCACTATTTCCTTTTTGTATCCTTCTACATGCCCCAAGTTGAAATTGGCTTCATGCTTAAGGACATGTTTCCTTAAACTTCATATCTGCATACACAAATCTAGTGTAGATTTACTTAAATTTATGAATTTGGGACCTGTGAATCTTCTCTGCAACAACAACAACAATAACCAAGCCTTTAGTCCCAAACAAGTTGGGATAAAAACATAATACAAACCCTCCGATGGCTTCCAGAAAGTAGAATAATTTTAACATTTGTCTCTCCAACAATTTGCAGGATGAAGATGTAACCAGGGTGGCCCTTACACAACTTCTCGACAATACAACAAATAGTCAGTGTTTGTGCGGCGAACTAGCCAGTGACAAGAAGTAGATCGGCGTGAAATACCATGTACTGGTAGGGGACAGTGGGACACATATTAATTATGTAATGAATAAATGTGCCCCCGGTTAAAATAAAATGAAGATTTTAATTAGGTTCTTTATCATGTCATGAAAACTTTTTACTTTTCTTAGAAGTTTATGGGGCAATACTTCAATTAATACTTTGATTGATGTCCTTCTATCATGTCATAAAAACTTTCCGTTTATTTGGAGCCAGGTGCCAGGAACTTTCAGTATATCTTAAGAATATTTGAAAAGATTCAGTAATTAATTAAATTGTTATTTATGTAAGGTTGGGTCTCAATTTTTATCGCTTCTATATAATTCATTAATTCTTCTCTAGGTTCTCCATTTTGAGAAAATGGAGGCTATCGAACTTCAGATAATACAAGGGTTCATTGTAAATACCAAATAGCCTCTCTTTTCCGCCCGTCTAAACATAACCGAAAAATTAAAAGTAGTAACGGTTCCTGCTTCTTGAAGTGAAAATGTCACCCCCAGAGTTTACGATTTACTACGCTCAAACCTTCTAACCAATAGAATCCTCCCACTTCATCCGTAAGAAAACTAAGTAGCGCTGGCAACTTGTGTCGTAATGTTTACGAAAGAAGGCATAAATTACTTCACACACGCAAATATGCTGAAGAGGAGTTGAATGGATAAGTTGCTCCGTGCACCCGGAATATATATGTTTACACAACGAATTCACAAATTCACTTAATCACTTGATTCGCTTCCCATTATTTTTAGCGAGTTTAGTTGGGACCGTGATCTAGACCGAGTGCGCCAAAGAATCCAAGAACGTCGCGAGGCACCATTTTTTTCTCTCTCTCGTTCATACAATTCTTTACGGAAATCCACCTAACCTACGTGTTACGACATCAACCAATAAACCAAGCATTCGTGCTGCATTAACAATAATTTTGTAAATCATTTAGGTGAACTAAAACGAATGATCAACAGTTGTATATATACAGGCAGATTTGACGAATGCCACTCCAGAAACAGAACTAGTGTCAAGCCACTCACCTTCTCTTCTCTGTAGCTCTCTGTGAAAATCCAAATGTTGCCCGGAGCGGGGAGGTTTGTTCCACCGGAGAGTAGAGAGGGCCGAGCCAGCAACTTACGTGCGATGGCGCCGCCATATCGCCAAACTTCGCAGCCCAGAGAAGTGCCTCTGGATCAGCTTCTAGAGGACGTCCTCGATCCGCAAAATAGGGGACCAGCGCTGATTCACCTCGCCACGGTACTTTCTCCGGTGATATTGTTATTATGTATGAGAGTAACTGAGTGATTAGGTTATAAAAATTTACATGATCTTTATGTATGAGAGTCGTAATTATGTTAGATGTGTGCGTCAGGGCGTGCGTGTGCGTGCGCCTTTCTACTGTATTAATTTGCTGAAATTTAGTAAAGTTGGCATGCCAACAATCAGGGAAAGCGTAAGGTTATTTTTCATGCTTGTGTACAGAATAAGGTTTTGTTGGATCTTGTGTTCTTGTTTTGGTTACTTATTATGGTATTAATTGGGTTAGCAAATGGATCGGTCCCAATTAATGTGTCTATCTCAAATATAGATATGCAAATTAAGCCAGTAAAAATATCTTCTTAATTTAGCATAGTCAAAAGCACACTAATTGACGCAGCGCCCACTTTTGTACTGGAATAAATGCTGTTTTATTTCTTTTGTACCCACCCATACACACACAAATCAGCTTGGTGCTCTATACTCTATATTGCTCAAAGAGTAAAAGTTTGTAGTACGAAACAAAAGGGTGTACTTACGCATGTTTTAATTTATATATATATATATATAGAGAGAGAGATGGGCTAACTTGTTTTGGGAAGTAAAGATAGTTTTTTACTTCCCGCTCAAATCTCTATTTTCAAAATTCAAATAGTCGATCCGAACTGTTAGATGTGATCTCCATATTGAAATGTGCTTGGAGACCAAATTTTACATTTTTTGGAATTTTTTTACTATTTATTAAGCCACTTTGAAAATCGCTGATCCAACGGTTTCACTGTTCAATATGAGCCACCGTTGGATCAGCGATTTTCAAAGTGGCTTAATAAATAGTAAAAAAATTCCAAAAAATATAAAATTTGGTCTCCAAACACATTTCAATATGGAGATCACATCTAACGGTTCGGATCGACCATTTGAATTTTGAAACTGGAGATTTGAGCGGGAAGTAAAAAACCCTCTTTACTTTCCAAAGCAAGTTAGCCCATCTATATATATATATATATTTTTTTTTTTTTAAATTAAAGGGCCCTGGTGTATCCCGCATCTTTTTTGGATACTATTTTTGAGAATTAAACTTGTGTCTCTCCATAGATAGACGGGATTCATGCCACTGTGCTAAGTCTTTGGTTCAATAGAACATGCATATTAAAGAACTTAATTATATTTATCTTTATGTTTATGATTTTGGAAGACAGTGCTTGATTTGTAATGTTGACTTGATGGTCTTAATTTTTTGGACCTATTCATACCTTTATAATATTTGGTTTTAAACTCTGAAATTCAACTATATGCTCTGTTTATGAATTTTCCTAACATTAAAGACAACCTTTTTCTTGCTTCTTTAATTTGTGCGGGCAGAGGAGGAAAACTGTGCCAGATTTTTCTTTGATAGTATGGCGCACTCCTGCTATCGTCACTTTGATTCTACAGGTACCATACATATATTAAAACCTTACCTTACTAAGTTGAATTCATATTTTAAAGCCTTGTCTTACTAAGTTGAATTACTAAGTTAGGTTGACATGTCTCATCACACTTTGCAATGTACGGATAAGTGCTTTTCTGTGTTACCTCCAAGTATCATACCAGTACCAAAGAACCCTATTAACCTGGGACTGCAATAGGAGCTTACTAACCTAATTGGTACCGGCTGTGGTTTATGATGCTAAGGAAGGACTTGGTATTTGTGGAGGCTCGAATAGGCACTGTTATAATATATTAAAAGAAAGCACAAACTTAACCAAAACATAAAATATTAAATGTATTATTTTCAGGAGATATTGAGTATATATCCATACATTGATCAAGAACAGATTCCAGAGGATGTTTGTCATCGTGTTTCCTGTGCTATCTCTCTATTTCAGGTAATTAGTCTTCTTTTCTTGATTTCTTCTTTAGTTTTACAGTTCAATCTAGCTTATTTGAACCTTTTTTTTTATTTGCCCCTGTACCACTGCGATTTTTTCTGTTTGTAAACTATAACACATTTTTATTATAATCACAATTTATTTATTTAATTTAAATTTGTTTTTAATTATTTTGGTTGCTTGTTGTTTACAGCCTGTAGCCTTAGATGGTCGTGTAAGAGGTGATTTCCTTAGAGGTACACTTTTTTACTAAATTTAATTTATTTTCAACCTTTTTTTGTACTTTGTACTCGTTCTTTACCCAATCATCATGATACTAAATTTTGTAATTTTTTTCTTATTAGAAGGAACGACCTTCATTTTATCTACTGTCTAGTCCAAGCTGGCTGGTTTATTAATTCAATCTCATAGCATTGCGAGTAGTAACCTAACTTGAACTACATTTGCACAGCTGAGATACCTCAATATTTACATCCCCTCATGAATAATCCGAGACAATCAGTGAGCTTTGAAAAATTGAGAATTACTTCTTTGGGGATTATTGGTTTTCTCCTTAAGGAGGTGGGTCCCTTTAATTCAAAATCTTACTTCCTTGCTCCTTGGTTTGCCATCAAATGAGAAAAAAAAGGACTTACTGCATTTAATTCAAGTACAGAATTCGAGATGATTAAAATGATGTTTTGATCTTTTGTCGATGAATTCATTCTTTTATTCATTTTCCTAAGTACATATACAGTGTCCTGAATAAGGGAGTGCCATACAATCAAACTGGGTATAGCTGCCTTCTCATAATTTGGAACAATATAAGTACTTGCATCTTTGCCTCGATTAAGTATTTACTCTGGAGTGTCCTTTTGATGAAGTTTTTGTTAAAATTTCAAGATACCCAACAATGGGACTTTCTTATACCAATACTGGTACAGGAACAGATCATTTAAAAATGATAAAGAAGCTACCATATTCAAAAGACACTGGTAATTATCCGAAATGAAATAACACCTTTCTTGCTTGCTAAAACTGAGATGCTTATTCTCATTTATTATTTTTTCCTTTTTCTCAAAATAATTTTAATTTGTTCAGTTAGATCTTGAAGCTGTGCAGTTTCTTTTAAGATCGGAAGTAGTTCCACTATGTCTTCACTGCATGGAAGTTGGCACTGTGTTATCCAAAACTGTAAGATATAAGATTTATACCTCTCCTTGTGGAATTTGACATTGTCAGTTCTGACTGCTTCAACCAAGGGTCACCTTGTGCGTACCAGTCAGGTAAAAAGAGCTAATCTTGTTACAGTGTGTCTCAACATTTCAAACTTCATATCAACTGGTTCATATGCATATATCTGACTTGTATGAAATACAAATTAATGTGCATATGCAAAAAAAAATGAAAATGGAATAGAAAGGGAGTAGCAGAGAGCCCAGAATTACAAAGTTGGCAGAACAAGGTGGGCAGTGTTATACCTTACCAGTTTTATGGCAGCTGGACCAAAACTGATAACATTTTTCACCACTAAATTTTTTGGACTGTGATATTGACAGACTATGTTTTATTTCTGATATTCCTATATAATTTACATGGCTTTTTGATAGGTTGCAGTTTTTATATTGGAAAAGCTTCTAAGAACTGAAATTGGGCTAGAGTACATATGTGAAAACCAAGAACGATTTCTTGCGACCAATCAAATGTTGGCTTCTATGTTCACGACACTTCCCCATGTGAGATCATCTTTAAGACTCTTAAGGCGCGTAATCATTTGTTTCTATTTGTTCTCCTGCAATCCAAGGTTTTTTTTTCCTCATTCTATTTGTCTTTCTTTTTTCTCATATATTCCTTTGAATCAGCAGCCTATTAAGGAATGCTGATGGGTTTCATGAAGTTATTTTCTCTTTGAGTCAGTTGCTCGTTGTAGGTCAATTTGAGTTTGAATTATTTGGGTAGGGTTAGATTCAAAATAGGACGTCATTTGGGTTCAATTTGGGTTTGATTCAAATTTTGGGTGATCAGATTTGGTACTTAATTAGGTCATTCCGGGTTATAATTTGTTCAAATTATTTGGAGCTGCCATTGAAATTCTTCCAGCCAGTTGAGTTATTATAATCTAGTTGGTTTTAAGTGATGACCTAGCTGAGTTTTGGGTCCATTGAAATATAGATTGCTTAACGCGAGATAATCTATTTGCGTTTTGTTTGGTTACCAGTTCTTAATTCAAATTCATATTATATTATGTTTGATATATCATCGGGCTGAGTTCGGTTCTCATGGGTTAGGTGTTTCAGTTTTGGTCGTATGCTCATATTTCCAGCTCGTCTCTAGCGATCGACTAGAAAAATTCCTTTTACTTTTTTTCTATTTAATTTACTGGTAATGTATGACACTACCTGTTTTGATGTTTAGATGTAAGGTCCAACTTCTTCCTACTATTTCTCATCTTCTAAAGGAAATAAGATTCTTTTACTTTCTACAACTCAACTTACAAAACCCATTTGTTTTCTGACAGTGTGTCTGGGATCACCCTTTATAATTTATTGCCTGATGGAATTAGAAATGGAAGTTCCTTTTACATGTTTCAGGTAAGCATAAGTTCATTATCTTTATCTTTATTCTTATATAATGCACGTAGTTGTTCTGATCCGCTAACGGCTGAGATTAAAGGATAAATTTTCAGATTTAATATCAGCCCTCCAATCACATAATATGTCATCTTTTGATTAAATTCATCTCTTTTATATGTAGAAATCTAAATTTAATTAAAAACCTACTCACTACACATAATGTCACACAGTATATTTATATTTAGTTTGAAAATTAAATGATCCTACACGCTAAATCAGATTTCCTTCTTCCTGTTTCCTAATTAGCTTGATATATTTCCTTATTTCCTTCAAATGCTCCGACTATTTGGACTACATGAAATATTTCCTTATTTCCTTTATTAAATTGAGATTTTTTCTTGATGCTATATGAAATCTGGGTATGGTCGAAATTGTATTTTAATTTGACTATTTGGACCACTATTTTATTAAAAGGAAAAATTTATTGAAAGGAACAATTCGACTGAGTTTGAATGTTAATTACTTGCTGGTTCACATAGAATATTGGACTCAATTAAGTAGCAATCAAGTTTATATTGGACTCAGATATATAGTATAGTTTAGTTACAAAATCTCTTTCAACTGGTATGTTTAGTTGTAATGATTAGTTATTTTATTTTTGTTAGATTATGTACTTCTTTATAGATTCTACAGTAATAGAGTATTTTTTAATCTTTCAATTCATGAAGTAAAAGATTTCAAGACAAGGTATCATATAAAACACAATTTTATTTTATCAATTAAGGGTATTACACCAAAAGAGGAGCAAAAATATAGGCAATTGTGTTAGGTTTGGTATTGCATATGTTAAATTGCAATCAGAATTTAAGAGATGAACCTTTCATTTTAAGAGATAAACCTTCTATATATTATTTCTTTTCTTTTACATCAAGTATTCTAAAAGAGTTGAAAAATAAAGAGATAGCTTCATGCAACATTGGTGGAGCCAATATGGTAGTTGTTGATCTGAATAGTGCTACAAGGATTACAGTTCAAGAGCTTAAATAATTTTTTGGTACAAATACAAGGACAAACAATTCCTAACGTTGGTATCTATTTACCTGAGCATGTTTTTTCGCACGGTCAATTATATGTCATATTGTCAAGAGGTATGTCGCGACGTACAACAAAAGTCATGCTGAAACGAAAAGAGAAAATTGATGCCCCAGGAGTGTATACAAAAAATATAGTTTACCGAGAGGTCTTTTGCAAGGAATAATGTACGAACCATGTTAATTTAATATTTCTAACTTTATTATTGTTTTCAATTTAAGCAATTATAATCAATTTTTCATATTTTATTTGTTCATTTTCAGAATGTCGGACTACATCGAAGAAGATCACACTTGCAATAATGCTTCAAGCATTATTTTTAATGTTATATTTGATCTTTTTTTCATTCGTTCTTATTTCTTTTATTGCAGCAAATAACAACATATAAGTTGGATTTTTTTTTTCATATTTGTACCCATCTTGTAATATATATCCCGTTGCAGCGCACGGGCACGATACTAGTATTAGTCTAATAGAGCTTGTCTATTCTTTCCTTATCTTTCTTACAAGTTTGCATTTTTTCAGGATGATACGGAAATACAAAATTGTGCTTATCAACTGCTACGTAACTTAGGATTGATGCATCTACTACAACAACAACAACAATGGTATTAACAGCTACTATGGAACACAAGAGGAAACAGCAGGATACTACTAAGAAGCAATGAGAACAAGTGAAAAAGAGAGGAAATAAATGAATATTTAGTTTTAATGCAGTTAACCTTATATCTGCTCTTTCTAAGCAGATGAGGCAATGAGATGTAGGCCTCGAAGTTGTGCCTTTCATAGGTTGGCATCTAATTGTAGAATTTTAGACTTACATGTAGTTTTCCTTTCCTTGCTTTATTATATCTAATTCTGATTCTCACATCCATTAATGAAAATTAAAAGAGTTAACAATAACGACAGGGGAGCTCGCACACTTACGAAAAATAGTTAAAATGGGTATGCTTGATCTATATTTGATCAAGGATAACATATATATATATATTCAAGTCCTTAGACAAAGGGGATTTAGTCCTTTGTGATGGAAGGGGCCTTGATTACCCTTGAAGGGTGGAACGGTACACATCAATATAAATGGCACATGTACTGAGCATTTTGAAAGTTATAGTGAGTTAAGCTAAGGGGACCATCATCGTACATTGCTCTTTGTTTCGGCTGTTGAGGGTTTAGATAAAAGTTTGATTCAAGGGATGAAGGCAGGGTTGATACAGGGATAAGGTCTAGTTTTAGAGAATGAGCATAGAGTGATCAATCTACAATATGCAGAATGATACTCTGTTGTTAATTAATACTAATAACTTTGATTTGGAAGCTATCAGGTAGGCTTTCTTTGAAGGGGTTTCAGGGCTCAATGTTGTTCTTTTCTCCATTTCTACAATTATGTTATCCATGTTTCATTTTACATTTTTGGTGTCTAAGAAAATTGATCGCATCAGAGCTCGTTTTGGTCTTGTCCTGGGGTTGATAGTTCTCAGAAAAAGCTGACATTGGTTAGCTGGGAAACGAGTTACTACATAGGATACACACTAAAAAATCTGATAGCACTTTGGCCATAAAATTTTGGCTGGAAAAATAGCAAGGGCAAGGACATTCCAGGACTTAACAATTTATGCATATGTTGCTTCCATCTTGCATGTCTAGATGATGGGTACCATGGATATGGGGAACATAAATACTGTGTTCATCTTAACTTAAATTAAGATTTGAAAAACTCTTTCCATCATCTAATTAGTCCAATGTTTTCGTGTTTGCGAGACCGAATCTTTCGCAAACAATATAGTTTGCTATGTTGAAGCTAATTTTAGGTTGCACAAAAATCTTATTTATAGTTACCAGCTACATATATTAATCGCATCTGAATACATATTCTTCGAGACACGGCAAAGAACATAATAACGACTTCAAATACTGCCTTAAAAGAATCTTTATGATAGAAGCTATTACAATATTTAATTATTTTTAAAAATTTAAATACTGATTTTTTTTTTTGAGTAAAGATTGAAGGTCAAACCTTTATTAAACAACTAATTAAAATTTAAATACTGATTGATAGTTTGTTGTGAAAATTAGTGCTACACAATTTTCTTTTCTGAAATTTTCTAAGATGTAGCAGTGTGTATACGAATAAAGAAACGTTTGTGTAATTGTGTCTTTTGCAGATTTTTTTTTTTTTTTTTTTCTAAAAAAAGTATCAGTTGTTCCTTCAAAATGAAGGGAAAAAAAAGGTTCTGGGTTGCTTTTTCTTTGTTGAATCTGATAAGCCTGGCCCAAATAATATGGGCCTTAGTAAATGGTGGCCGAATTTGGTTGCTTAATTAGCTTAGTCTGAGCATCCCATGGAATTCTAGTTGTGCCCCACTTGCAGTGACATACTCTACCTTGAGCAGTGGACCATGTCCATATTAACATACTGGTCAAAACATGTTTCTATATAAACCCTAACCCAGTCTATTAGGGTTTCACTCTCGCGCCGTCCCACCTCACCCCTCATCGCCATTCGAATCCAGTGATTCTCCATCAAATCAGCCATGGCGAGGGCGAAAAAGGGAATGTCCAAGCAAGAAAAGAAGGTTGTGTACGATCAAAAGCTCGTAGCGTTGCTCGAGGGTTACTCCAAGGTGCTGATCGCCATAGCCGACAATGTTGGGTCGCAACAGATGCAAAACATCAGGAAGGGATTGAGAGGCGATTCCGTGCTGCTCATGGGGAAGAATACGCTCATTCGTCGATGTATCAAGCAGTATGCCCAGCAATCTGGCAATACCGATTACCTCAACATCCTTCCCTTGCTTGTCGTATGTTTTTTTTTCCGTCATTTTTTTTTTGTATTTTTGTTCGTTTTGTTGCAGGAACTCAAATAACCAGTGTTTGTACCGAATGTGTTATGGTATTCTGGGTAGTATAGATAGGAAAATTACCTGTAATTTTTCTTATATATTACATTGAACTTTGTTTGAAGTATGTTCTGGTATTGCGGCATGGTTCATTGGTATTATTAGTAGAATTTAGATTGCACTGTTTGGAATGATGACTGATGGACGCCCTTTTGTGTTCCTATACTTTCATTATTAAACGATGATTGAAAGCCTTTTGCTGCAGGGAAATGTTGGGTTGATCTTCACAAAGGGTGATTTGAAGGAGGTCAGCGAAGAAGTTGGAAAATACAAGGTCAATTTCATTTAATTTCATTCTATAGGTCTTTCTATATTTGGTATAACTATGGCATTGATGATCTGATATCCATTTGATGGTTCTCTACTGTTGTCAATGGCAATAAAAAAAACAGGTTGGAGCTCCTGCTCGTGTTGGTCTTGTTGCTCCAATTGATGTGGTTGTTCCACCTGGAAACACTGGTCTCGACCCATCGCAGACTTCCTTCTTCCAGGTTGGTTTTCTTCCCCGATTTAAATTACAAGTAACTAGGGTAGATTATTATGTGTTATAACATTTTCAGCACAAGTAACTAGGGTAGATTATTATGTGTTATCAGAACAATATTTGAATTTTGGTTTCAAATGTGATTTTTCTGGATCCTAAACTTCCATAATTAAATGTATTCTCAGCATGTCCCTCTATTTTTTAAACTTGGTGCTGTTGTAGGTCCTTAACATTCCGACCAAGATTAACAAGGGGACGGTGGAAATCATCACCCCAGTGGAACTGATTAAGAAGGGAGACAAGGTTGGATCCTCTGAGGCTGCACTCCTTGCAAAGCTTGGTATCAGACCCTTCTCGTATGGTCTTGTGATCTGCAATGTGTATGACAGTGGGTCGGTGTTCAGCCCAGAGGTGCTCGACCTAACAGATGATGACCTCATGGCGAAGTTTGCTGCTGGTATCTCCATGGTCACCTCCCTCTCACTGGCAATATCCTATCCTACTCTTGCAGCTGCGCCTCACATGTTTGTTAATGCGTACAAGAACGTTCTTGCAATTGCTCTCGAGACCGAGTACTCTTATCCTCAGGCTGAGGAAGTCAAGGAGTACCTCAAGGTACTTTTATTTATTTTGTAACATGTTGAAGGGAAATCTTTTGGAGCCATATTTTTGGCGTACTATCATTTAGTGAGGGCCCTAAAGAAAAGGAAAATGGTCCAGTCCTTGAACCTATGAAACCTTTAAAAAACTGGCAAATACTCCTAAAGAGTTTTATCAAAGTCACCTGTATTCTCCTGTTTTCATGTATAACAAAATTTATTCATCATCCTCTTTTATAATCTATATAATTTCCTAGATATTAATCTGTACTTGGAACTGTTAAACAGGATCCCAGCAAGTTTGCTGTTTTGGCACCAGTTGCAGCTGCTGCTGATACAGGAAGTGCAGCACCAGCAGCTGCTAAGGAGGAAGAGAAGAAAGAGGAGCCGGCAGAGGAGTCCGATGACGATATGGGCTTCAGTTTGTTCGATTAGACAGCTCCTAGGTTTTTAGTTTCTTCTTACCTGTCTGCCACTGGTAAAAACTTAGTCGTAAGTTCAAATATTTTGTTTCATGTTGTTTTTTGGTCTTGTGCGGAGATATATTTATGGATTTGTTAGCTGTTGTAAAATTTTGACAATTGCTGAGTTTGCTATTCTGTTCTGTTTTAATGATAATGTTATTTGAATTGCTCGACAGATTGTTTTTACTGTTAAACTCAGTTATCACAATCTTGAGATTCTTAAAAAGGTGCATGGTTTAAGAGCATCTACAATGGAGAAATTGAACAGAAATTCACGTCATCTGTAAATCACAAATTAGAAATTTAGAAATTAAATCTTAATTTTTAAAGCTCTGCCACTGTAAAATTAAAGTTACAGGAAAAGAAAGGAGTTGCTTTTATTTGCGGTTAATAATTTTATGCTCTGCCAGTGTCCAAAAGAAAGCATTTTTTTATAAGCAAATTTGCTTTATTAGTAATTGATCTAGAATAATTCAAATAAACGCCAGCAAAAGAAAGCATTTTTTTATAAGCAAATTTGCTTTATTAGTAATTGATATATATTCTAATAATTCAAATAAAATTTGTCAAATAAGATTGACAACTGTAAGTCAACTACGCAGATGCTCCAATAAGCTATAGAAATGATTTGTTGATGCAGAATATCTTGTCAAATAATGAAGTTAAATTTGTTTTATTTACTTCCAGCTAAGGCTTTTGATGGAACCAATTAGTTTTAGGTTCAGCTGATTTCAATTCTCTAGAGTTAAATATAGATGATTTCCAATTGAACTTCGTTGATGGGCTTCAAAATTAAGAAGAATTCAATTCGTCTCAAATTTTTGATTGGAAAAACCAAATAATATAAAGGAAATGGTTTCACTCTTTACTCTTTAAGTAAAAATGACACTTTTATTCTTATTATTATGTCCACCAATTGCTCATATTTACTACAAAATGCAATCAAGAATTTTTCTTTAAAATACTAAAATTAACACACCTTGTGACATTATAATTATTCTCCTGTTTCGTACTTACATATTGCACTGTTTAAAGCAACACTCATCTATTTGAGTTGTAGTTATACCACTGACTACTCTATTATGGACTCAAAGAAGAAGACGTTTCGTCCTCAATAAAGAATTTGATGCAATCGTCCTCAATGAAGGATTTGATACAACTTGAAAATCACTATTGTGTCTACATTTTTAGAGAAGATAATCGGAAAGCCCAACTACTTGCTAATTGGGCACGAATTGAACAATTCACATTCTCTAGCTTCACATACATGTTACCGTTTAATATGCTTCAAGATTCGTGCGTAATGCCTTAATTGTCGTGCACATTTACTTTGATATTCGTGTGCACAGATCTTAGGATGGATCGACAGTCAGATGCTCTTTGAACCTAAAATTGGGTCCGATGGGCATCGGACCTACTCCGTTCTCCTTTGTAAATTATTGAATCAATGTAATCGTCTACAGGCTTTCAACCAAAAAAACAAAAAAAATTGGTAGATTATTTCTCATGTAATTTTCTGGATATGTTCCACGGAGGGTAGAATTTAGATTTGGCAATTGACAAAGAGAGCAAATTTATGGTGCCAATGTATTCTGATCGAATTCATATCTAGGTAATGTTAGATTGTAAAGTAGGAGTGTAAATTAATTCTCTTATTATATTCTTAAATTGTTAAATGTTAAGTAAAATATGATTAGTAAGATGAAGTAGACACATAGTAAGTTAAATTATATTTTCAGGCATATTAACTACTCCACACTAACTCCATATGTAAAGTTCATTGTCATAGATAGAGATTCATTTTTCAAATCTTAAAAAATTTGAAACATGAAAATTCGAACTATAAATGTCTATTCGAGAGGGGATACAATCCGACTGACGACGGCAAAAATTCACTCTCATCATAGTTTCAGTCACAAATACAAATTTAAATTTAAATTGAGTACACAATAGTGTAATAACTGGACCTTGTACCAGGGACACCACTGGTGTCAAATATCAATGGAACATGTGGGACTAACTCATATTTTTCTCTCAAAAAAAAAATTAGTATACAATAGAAGAAACTAAGATTGCATTTTTTTTTTGAGGGAAAATAAGAATCACGCTTCTATTTAATTATATATTAAGTTTGAAATTTGAAAGTCCAGTCTTTCATATTTAAAAAATACTAATTTGATGTTGTATTTTTTTTAAACACATTTTTTTTCCTTGTCTCCGTATCTAAATAATCAAAGTGTATATAACTATGTGCTTCGCTGCACATGGATGTTGTATGATTAATATTAAGAGTTAAGAGAATTCATTATCCATGTCTTGGTCCATAACATGAAACAATATTTTTCTTTATAAATTGCAGTTGCAACATAATGAATTATTTTTAATAGTGTTCGTGTGTTGACCAATCATGCATGATGCATTTTTCACACGTGATGTATTTTCTAAATATCATGTCCGTGAGCAGTAGTCTGGAAACAAATCATTTATTCATGGGACATGCTATATGCATCGATCAATTCAAGTTCAATGTGATTCTAAGTTCGAATTAATGATTGGAACTTAACAATAGAAAATTACTTATATTTTGTGTCTTTCTTTGTTTATGGTGTTGGAGAAAACTAAATGTATTATTACATATTTAATTGACTAATTTTGTTAGTTTTTAATTATAAATTCATGCTTTTCAACCGAAAAAAATCTCTATTCCTGCAATTGGCCACACTGTATCATATGCTACAACTATAATTTTTATCTTGTTTCAACTTCTGTTAGCATTATTAAGTACTAGATAAGAAGAACTAAGCAATAAGCGGGAGGAAGAATGAACGAAAGCGGTTAAGTTCATATGGGCATAAAACAAACCGGCTCGTACTGTGGAATTATTCATCTATGGCCAAAATGGTTGAGCTCAATGGTAACACCAGTCAAGTGTTATATACAGCACATGTATAAATATTTGATTTTAGATGAAGATGTTATTAATTTGATTGAACGAGTAATATTATATATGAGCAAGGGATGTCATTATTTTTGCAAACAGTATATCCTTGAAATGATAGATCTGTGTTGATAATTTTAGAAATTGACTGGTTTGGATTTTTATCGTAGTTAGGCTGAAAAATATATAATAAAACTAGGTGACCCTAAATAAAGTGTGTACACTTTCTTCTCCAAATAAAATGGCAAACTTCGAAATTTACAAATTAGTCTCTACATAATTTATTTTATCGGTCCCGGTACCTATTCTGACAGAGGGTGCGTACCACGCTCATTGGCACTGGTCATCAAGTGGATTTTACACAGCATCTTCCATCTATAATACTATCATTTCGGCTGGAAAAATTGGTTGGAAATACATGGAACTCTGGGCTGCACCTGCACCATGTAAGGTGAAGATTTTCAGTTATTTGTTGCTACTGGATAGGATTTTTACACACGACGTATTGCAGAGGAGAGGGATGTACTGTGATATGAGGTGTGTTATGTGTAATGATCCTATTACGTCTTCTCAACATCCATTTTTCGAATGTCCTAACGCGATGGAGGTGTGGGTAAAGTGACTAAATCTTTACCATCACGCATCAACCGTCACAGAGACATGGAAGGCATCACTTCAAGTTGGCAAGAGGATACGGGGGCAAAATAGGCAGCAATGGACAACTGCATTCATGGCAGTCCTATGGTCATTGTGGAGGCAAACAAATGAGGTTATTTTTCGAGGAGTTAAAGTTACCAACAATGGTAGTGGTGAATTGAACAAAAGATGTTGCGGTATTGTGGAGTCGATATTGTAGTAACAGAGTTGTTAGCATGAGGAATCGGGTTTTGGGTAGGGGTTCAAGTGCGGATCGTGCTGACAATATAGCATAGCGAATTTTGTAATACAGTAGGGCCGGATGTTGTAATCACATTTATTAATAAAATGTTGTAATCACATCTACCAAAATAATTTATTTTATGCATAACTAAAATGAGTTAATTTTTTTCTCTTACAAAATTGTAGAATCCCTATGGATGCACAGTGGCATCTGCAACCGAAGATGCCATTTTGAAGATTTGATATGATTATGGAAATTTAACAAAGAAAAATAAGACAAAGACGCCACATGTTTTTGGTTATTCTAATATGCACAATTAGATGATAGATTAGAATCATTAAATGTATAGAAAGAAAATGTAAGGAGAAGGAACATACGGTTATTGTTTTAAAATTAAACATTGTTGAAATAGTTTACGAGACATTGTTCTAAGAAGAAGGCCTATTTGCAAAGGAACACTTGTTTTTCTTGTAAGATTGATCTATTGGTATATGCACAATATCGCTAACTTATTTTAGAAAAATTATGGGTGAAAATCAATTGACAACGGATTCATTTGATAAAATATCAAATAATATTTAGATTGCATGAAAATCGATACACCATCAATTTATGACGACGGCATCATGGCTATAATTTTTTTTTTTACTTCTTTAAGCCTGATTTGAGAAATTTTTGTCAAGATAAGTTATTGTCAAGAAATCATAACCCAATTACTATTAAGATATAATCATTTTTTTTATTAACAACAACATAATATAGCTAATTGAAGATATTAAATTTTCAATTGTAGGTGCTATCTATCTGTCATATTTCATTGTTTCAAGAATCAAGACTAGTATGCTTGGTGCTCTGTTATTTTTAAATATATTTCAAGTTTCATTTGATAATTAGTGCTGCTGATAACAATGTTCAGTTTGGATTATATTTTGTATAACTTTAAGAATTTATATTTATTGCAATCATGCAAATATTATACTATCATGTTTCTTTCACAAGTTATAATCTAATAAAATAAAATGAATGTGAAAGAAACAACATTCTCTACCACATCAGTCCGGCAAATCTGCTGTGATTAAGTACTCCAAAATCTCTGCTTTTTCAAATCTAATCGTTGAATTATTTTGAGATACATGCACAGAAAATATTGGACGACTGAATTTGAAAAATAAAAATTTTAGGATAGTGTTCACATACCAAGGGATCGCAGCTGATTTGGATCCCATCAGGCCAGCCCATAATTAGTATAGTAAGAAATTTCTTTGTAAGCTTTCATAAAAGAAAAAAGTTCTTTGTAGTCTGGACTTGTCATATTATAATAAGAAACTAAAGCACTAATTTTTTTCTGGTTTATTGGGCTTTTACTGGGCTTTAACAGATGAAGAGTGTATCGCTTTGTATAATTTTTACATGAGTAGAACTAGGATGCTCCTAAGTTCACCAAACTTCTTGTGAACTTGACTCTAAAATATATCGAATCAACTTTAAACGATGAATTCAAACCGTTGAAATCCTTCTACCTAATGAGTGATGCGTCTACATGTGAAAATTTTAAAGTTTCGAATTAATTTAATATAGAGTTAAGTGGTCAAAAATTCAAGGTTTATAAATAAATTTTAATGCATTCATTTTTTGGACTCCTTTGACCACTTGACTCTATATCAAATTAATTCGAAACTTTAAAATTTCACATGTAGACGCATCAATCGTTAGGTAGAAGGATTTCAATGGTTTGAATTCATCGTTTAAAGTCGATTCGATATACTTTAGAGTCAAATTCACAAGAGACTTGGTGAACTTAGGAGCACCCTAGTTCTACTCTTTTTACATTGTGCAAGTAAACAATAATTTTGGTATAGAATGAGAATTCATCAAAGTAAAAGATAATGGTCAGATATGCCTTCTTTGTGATAAAGGAATATAAATGTGTCACCAACTATGCATCATTCGGGAAGTTCATTCTTTTAAAAAGGCTCAAAATGTCTTCTCTCAAGCAAACCAGTCATACAAAAAAGGCTGGGAGTAATTATTTGAGAGTTGAAGCACAATTCTACTTTAACAACCTGTATTTTCTGTGGAAGCTAAGGGTGTGCTTCAGATGGGGAAATAAAGAGAAGGGGAAGGAAACAAACTTCTAATTGGACATTATCAGAGTCGTTACCTGTTCCAGAAAAGATTACGGCTGACCGAAGGTGAACCGTATATAGAAAAATGATGAATTTGTTCACTCCAAAATCAAAGTGTAGAGAAAGTGCACCACTTCTTTAATTTTTTTTTTTCTTCCCTTTTCTTTTTTGAGTATAAGGTGACAACGTGCCATCTTACGGTTTTTCATTGATAAAAAAATATTTACATGTTTCCTTCCCTTTTCATTATACAAGTCATTTTTGAAGCACATCCTAAAGATACTAATGAAGGTTGAGATCTTTATGTGGCTTATGTTGGACAAGAAAATCTCCAATAACAATTGGCTGTAAATTTTGTAGTGATACAGAAGTGGAAACTCGGGATTATATTATGTGGTCTTGCTCCTTTATCGGCATTTTCTGGACAGGGCTATGCGTACAGTTTAATGGTTTTTTTTTTTGAATTTCAAAAGCCCGTAGGCAAGTACAATTTAATGTGACTAGGCGTACTAAGAATAAGATTGCAGATGCTTGGTGGGAGGGAGGGAATCTCGGGTGCGTATCCTCTGAGATATCTCAATTTTTGTGTGACCGATGTATCCGGTGCCTATTCGGGGGAATGTAGGGGGCCAGTATTATTTGAGCCTTGAGATTCGTGCAGAACGTATTTGAACGATCGAAATATTCCAAAAAGTCAAGCAAAGTTTGAGATATCTCAGATGATGCGAATTCGGGAATCTCACCATCAATCAGAGTCAGGTGAGATCTCAAAAAAAAAAGAATCAGAGTCAATGAGATATGACATGAACAAGCACATAGATGAGGAGAGCAGTTTGGGTCCGATGCCCATCGGACTCAAACTGAGTTCAATAGGTTTTAGAAACATCCGATCCGCTTTAAGATCGGTGTAACTTGCTTCAATATCCGTGCAAATTGTCTTCAATAATTGTGTGCACGGATTTCAAAGTAAATCAGACGGTTATGAAACCCATCGCACTCAAACTTGAGTCCGATGGGCATCGGACCCAAACTGCTCTCATAGATGAGACCACAAGGCATATTCATAACTGACAACTGTTTGTTTAGAAACAGTACGGGACAAGAAACGTTAGATCATGCGAGTACATACTGTGTACGGTATGTATCCTTCTTGCGAATTTATTTAACAAATAATATCATTATAAGCTAAGGACACTTAAATGATTTTTTTTTATTAATATATTCGTTGTCGGCAATTGCTTCCAACTATAACAAAAAAAAAAATGTATTTTAGTAATCTACCATATACTTCGTACCAACATTTTGTTTTGTCATAGGCCACCTGTCCTTTGATTAATTTGGAGTTTTGGACCATATAGGCACCATCCTAGATCTAGGTTCTTCTATTTTGTGAAAATTCATAAACCTGTTTGAATCAAGTGTAGATCTTGAATTTTTTTATAAACCATAAATAAAAGAATTAATTTTATGAAACCAACATTACTTTTTTTTACAAAAATTATAAGAATTGAAATGTCATTTTGATCTGTTATTTTTTTCCAAGGACTGAAATGGCATTTCAGCTCGATGTGATTTTACAGTTTTTTAAAAGAATATGTGTAGTCTTCGGTATAAAACCACATTGGACTGAAATGCTATTTCGGTCCTAAAAAAAAAAGGTAAACCGAAATGGCATTTCGGTTCTTATGGTTTTTATAAAAAAATAATCATGTTGGTTTTATAAAAAAATTTTGTTTTTTTACTTACGGTTTATAAAAATATTCGTAGATCTTGATATGACACCTGTCTTTTTCTGAATTTTCTCAGAATAAATAGTGAATATAGAAATAAATTAAACCAAAAATACTAATTATATATGTTTGTATGGGGGGGGGGGGGGGGGGGGGTAGATCTTTGGTGATTGTTATCATTTCTCGAGAATTTAGAATTCATTAAGCTATATTTAGTAGAAAAATATAAAGAACAATGAGATGATTGTAATATCACTGTGCTTTGATGTTTTTACAAGAAAAGAGTGTTTGTATTTTTAGTTTATTTTTTAAATTTAAATAATTGATCTAAACCACCCTATATATTTATTAGCGATGGGCTAAGTTGTTTTATAAAGCATAGATTCTCTTATGCTTTATAAATCATAAGCTCTTATCTCTACCTTCAAATTTTAAATAGTCGATCCGAACCATTCAACATGATCTCCATATTAAAATGTATTTGGAAGACCAAATTTTATATTTCTTTTTTCTTTTGTTGAAAAATTTACTATATTTTTAGACATATATGTATAAAAATATTATTTTTTAGAAATTATTGGACTATTGAAAAATAACAATTTTATACTTATCTAAAAAGATAGTAAAAATATCCTAAAAATATATAATTTGATCTACAAACACATTTTAATATAGGGATCATATTGAACGGTTAGGATTGAATTTTAATCTTTAAAAACAGTACAAAATGGCGTGAAAACACAAAAGTGTCTATACGTTATATAGCATATTAGCCCAACTCAATTCTTTTTTTTTTTTTTTTTAAATTCCATGATTGAAGCTACCAGGAGTATTTGCACAAGCAAGTGCAGCTCAGCACATCGATCAGTATTTATAATTACATCAAACATAGGACTACAACAGCTACAGCCCAACTCAATTTATTGTTGAAATCTTGTCGTGTCTTGAAAAAATTAGGGAGAATGAGATGGAATTAAGTTACTTCAAGGTGAAAATTCTCGTTCCTAAATCTTTTAGGGCATATTCGGCGAACTATTGGGAATGGGCATGGGCGTAGGAATTGAACTAAAAATTACTGTTTACATGGAAAAACTCTGAAATTCGTAGTTCGTAATTTGATTTGAATTTGATTCGAAAAACAAAAACAAAAAAAAAATCAATTCGAAATTGAATTCGGTTCGAAATAAATTCAAACCAGTTTGATTCAAAATTAATTCTAACCGAATTCGAACCTAAACAGGTTCGTACGAAATAGATTCGTAAGTTCGCTAGGTGCTTCATTAATGAAGATAAAAACGGTACAAAAAAAACAACAAAAAACAAAAGGGTTGTCCCAACTTCCAACTCCCAACAACATTCAAAAGCACCACAGTTCGCTAATGCTCCTCACAATATCTTAATTATAAATGCATCCCACTAAATCCTTTATACCAGCTAATATTTAAAATAACACTACAGTTATATTAAATTTGAGCTCTTCTTCTTCTTAAAATATTTCTTCCACAGAGTTGGTTCTCTTATAATCTACTGCACAACGATATTTACAGGAGCTCTTTGATCTACAAAAATCATGGTGTTCCTTTGTCTCGCTCTCGCTCTCTGACCTCCCCACCTCCGCACTCTCACTCTCAATCTCCGGCCGTCTCTCCTCCGCTCCTTCGGTCGTCTCTCTTTTGCCTCAATTTCGAACGAATCGAACCAAACTAGTTCGAACTGAACCGAATCGAATTCGAACTTGGGTCTTCATTTCGAACCAATTCGATTCGAACTTTAACGAACTCGAATTCAAACCTGGCTAGGTTCGATTTGGTTTGATTCGTTTGCAGCCCTACTTATAATGGTTAGATTTTTATTTGTTAGGTAGAAGGAGATACCTCGCTGGAGATACGCAAGAAATCAACTAATAAAATTTGTGCAGAAAAATTATCCCGTCGAATATGCGGCCGTCTAAATTTCTTATGTCCAACTCGAAATAATATGCGTTCTTTTGAAGCATTCTTAGAAAAAAAAAATTAAAATAAAATGGAATCAAAATTTTAAAATAGAGTATAATTATTTTAAACACAAATATTTTTTATATTTTTTTGAAAAAAAAAACATTAAAAAAAGAAGTATATTTTGAAAATAATTTTGAGTCGGATAGGGTTCTCAGTACATGACATGACGTGTCGTGTTGTGATCGAATTTTAAAGGTTGGTCATGGCACGTTACTACGTTATTCATGTTGTGACTACACATGATGTGTCCAAACATGACCGGTCATATTTAATTATTTTTTTCATAAGTTAAGTTAGTTTATTCAATACTTACCATTCAATTAAGATCTAATGGTCTTAATTACACGTTACTCATGTGACAACATACATGCCGGCTGTGACCGGATCTTTCGCGTGTTGTGTTGTGCCAAATTTTAAAAAATAATCACATCATGTAAATAATCACGGTATAGAATACGCGAGTCACGATACGGAACTGCCGAACTGGTGCACATACTGTGCCGTTACGTATCCGTTCAAGCCGTAATTGTTTTAATCATAGTCCGAGATAATCAAATCTCTCCTTAACTTTATGTGGGTCCGATACTGTTCGTAAACCATACATTAAGCTGCATATAATTGTCTGACCACTTTAAAAGTTTATTGCATGGAGCATAGACAATCATTTCATTTTTTATTTTTGTTAGAAACGTGCATATTAAAATTCTTGAAGGTTTTTTTAAGAGGGGGATTTCATGTATACCCCTCGAAATCTTGGAGATTACGTAATTCTCCTCTCAAATTTATAATATCATATTTATCCTTCTAAACTTCAAAGATTTACATGTTTACCCTTTTTTAATATTTTTTTATTAAAGCTCATTTTAAATTATAAAGTATCTGTTTTATCCTTCATTATTAGAAAGAAGAAAAAAACATATTACATTTTTTAGAAAAAAAAAGTCATTCTTCTAATTGGACAGTTTTGGATTGCAAATAGGTCATTTTCTACTTCTGACACTTATACAGTGACATTTAAGTATATGCTTGTGCAAACATCAGAAGTAGAAAATGTCCCATTTGCCTTCAACAACCGTCCTATTAGAAGACTATCATTTTTCTAAAACATGTTAGATTTTTTTCTAACTTTTTTAATGAAGGTAAATGACTTCTTCATAAATTTAAATCAGGTTTCAATAGAAAAAGACGTCAATTTTTTTTTAAAGTTTACAAGGATAAATATGATATTATGGATTTTAGATGAAGAAATACTTAATTTCCAAGATTTTGAGGGGTATAGATGAAATCCCCCCTCATTAAAAAGGGTGAAGCGTGAACAATCTATCACGCAAAACATGTCCATTTAATTTAGAATTATTATATAAGGTAGGTTAAAAAGGAATAAAAACATAGAAGAGCTAAATAACTCTTGTTATATTTCTTCGGGCAGGTTACTGAATTTTCACAAAATAAATGGGGTGGTGACATTAACTTAACAATTTTTACATATTCAAAAATAAGTTAATAGTATTGAAAGTTTGAAATCCAACAGTTTAGACGTGATCTATACTTCATCTATATGACTACATCACACGTATGAAAAATGATATATTTGCGTCAGTCCATATTTGATGATTCTGTTTGAAAAATCAAATGATACTTAAATTGTAATTTTCGATACATGACCAATTTATAAGAGAAACTTTAGATTAGAAGTAGAGTTTTCCTAAGTTCATCAAATCTCTTTGTGAACTTAATTCTAAAACTTATCAAATTGGTTTTAAACGATGAATTCAAACTATTAAAATCCTTTTACCATATGAGTGATGCATCTATATGTGAAAATTTTAAAGTTTTAAATTAATTTAGTATGAAGTCACGTGGTCAAAATTAGAAGGTCTATAAATTAATTTTAATACATTTATTTTTTGACATCTTTTGGCCACTTGACTCTATACAATATTAATTTAAAATTTAAAATTTTTGTATGTAGATGCATCACTCATAAGATAGAAGAGTTTCAATGATTTTGGGTTCATTGTTTGAAGCCAATCCGATAGATTTTAGAATTGAGTTCACAAGAAAGTTTGACGAACATAGGAATACCCTAGTTCTAGTCGAAACTTTACGTCTCTCACGCCTCGATCTTTTAATTTGTTCTCAAGTCAAATAAGAAAAATATTACTTTCATCCATCCTCCTCTCTTTTTTTTCCTCTCTGTTAAAACTCATCTATTTTTTCCGACATTATGTGAGTAAATTTACAAACTTAAAACTATGAACATGTTATGCTTGATAATTCGATTTTCTTTTTTTTCAAACAAAATTCATGATGAGGTACTTTTGGATTATATTTGCTTTCATGTTTTTTTTTTTGATATGTTATGTATAAAAAATTAATATAGTAGGTACAAAGACTCCATATGCTAGGTATAAATAATTGATATGCACTTTGAACCTTTTAAAGACTTGCACTTTGAACATTAAAAAGGCTTGACATGCTAGGTAT
Source organism: Carex arenaria (assembly GCA_964058825.1). NCBI lineage: Eukaryota > Viridiplantae > Streptophyta > Magnoliopsida > Poales > Cyperaceae > Carex > Carex arenaria. The sequence goes on from CAXKVW010000134.1 coordinate 1,049,436, forward strand.
AAAGATTTGATATGCTAGATATAGGGGTGTCAATGGCACCCTTTTACTCTTTTAAACGACCCGTACCGTATCCGATAAGACGGGTACGGGTAATATTTTTTTTCCGTAAACTTATCAGGTACGGGTACGGATAAATATTTTTTTTCGTTATCTAAATGGGTAAGGGTATGGGTAAAGCCTATTTCGTACCCGTTACCCGATCGGGTAATTATAAAAGAAAAATTATATATATTATATATATTAATAGGCATTGAAAAGAGTACTTTAATTGGTTTACTTGTGCTTAGCATAATAAGATTTTTTTTCTAATAGGTACTATGCATGTGTCAAATGAATGTATATATTTTAATGTTTTATTTAATAAATAATAAAAATAATTATTATAATAGTATTATCCGTTATTTACCCGCTACCGTTTAGTTATCCGACAACCATAACGGGTATGGGTAGGATATGGGTAAGATAATTTATAGTGGGTACGGGTAAGAACAATTTGTAACGGGTACGAGTATGAAAATGCTTCCACCCGATCCTTACAGTACCCGTTGACACCCCTAGCTAGATATCTCCATTCTTACATGTAAAAAGTCTAATTTATTTAGACACGCACTCGCCACACATACTCTCCACATGCAAATTATATCATATTTTCATTGGTCATGATATCTTTCTATTTTTTAAAATATCATTTAAGAAATTTTTGAATTGATTGATAATTGATTGGTCATGTCTTCATTTCTTTCTATTTTTTTATCATTTAAAAATTTTATTTTTCATATAATATGTCATTTTGTTTGAGATTTATTTTATGAAAATATATAAAAAAGATCAAACAATAATACATGTCATTTAATATGTTATTTAATGTGTCATTTAAAAAATATTATTTATGTGCAGATGTCATTTATTATGTTATTTAAAAAATATTATTTGTCATTTAATTTAAATATTTAATAAAAATATACAATTTTATATGAGATTTTTTTTTTATCCTATAATATCTGTACGTTGCAACACACAAGCATAATACACAAGCATGATACTAGTAAAGATTGTGAAGCAAAGGGGCGAAAGGGAATACGTTAGCTTTAAAATTTGTAACAAGCGGTTTGTTTTTTGGATGTGTATGTGACGTAAGGTACATGCATTAATCCTTTGCATGGAGTAGGTGAAAGAATGTCGGATTGTATTTACTCACTTGCTAGTTACTATTAATTTTCTCAAAATAAATAAAATGCTAGTAAAATCTTATTGTTATTAATAAAAGTTCAAAATCAGTATATTTTTTAATATTTACACTAGCTACTAGCTTCAATTTTGACAAAGAGAATTTACGGAATATCCAATTCAAATTAAAGCTCAACTAACGTCAGCCGTCCAGTCTTCATAAAAAATTGTACGCACAGTATTTATAAAGACTTGATAATTGTTAGATATAAAGACTTGCACATACATATATAAAGATTTGCACATACCAACTAGCATTAGATATAAATGCATTAGTGACCTTCTAGAAGATAGTCTCAGTCAAAAGTCACTAGTTGGAGGATTTAATCAGATATAGAGTCTGAGGTGCAGTTATCACCTCCCAGTTTATAATGCTAACATAGCTACAATTTTCTCTATTTTAAATAAATATATTTTGACCTAATTTGAAAAAATATTTGTCAAAATTATCAAAATAAGTCAAAATTAATAATATTCTCAACCCAAATCAATAACTGCATGTTAAATATCAACAGTTGATTTCTCACTTATGGTTATCCAACTAAAAAATGTGGCTCCTGCGAAAAATAACATGACTTATTTAAATTTAGAAGTCATTAGAGAAAGGAATATTGATTCAACAAGTTAAAAGAAAACTACAACGTTACGTCAATTAGGGCCTGTTTGGCGGACCATTGGGAATGGACATGAGCGCGGGAATTGAACTAAAAATTTCAGAGTTTTCTCACGTGAATAGTAATTTTTAGTTCAATTCTCACGCCCATGCCCATTCCCAATGGTCTGCCAAACAGGCCCTTAATGAATTAAGTGTCACTCTACAAATAGTTTAGAGTGAGTTTGCCATAGATCAAATAAAAACTGCTTAATTTTTTTTTGATGCATTAAAATCGTTAATTGATTAAGCGCTCAATTTTTAACAGAGAGTTTTAGACTAATAAAATATCTGAACCGTTCAATATAGTGACAAGATGGACGGCTCAATTTTTTTTTTTGTCCATTCCAGAATTTGTCAATAGTTTAACACCGACCTACAAATGCATGTATATTAGTTTAGATTTTTGTTTTCTTTCATTCATTTGCTCCCTTGATGTGTATAACAAACATCAATTAGAAATTCCACCAAAAACAATACATGCCTTCTAATATAAAATATTTCCAGAATTTCTATTGGCAATTCATCAACTTAGTATTAACGAGTTTGAAAATCAAGTAGGAAAAATCGCTAGCGATGGAAAAGTACGTAGCAAGACCTTTTAAAGTAAATTATTTAAATTTGAACCACCTCACTTGTTATATTAGAAAATGATATATTCAGAAGAAAAAAATTTGTTAGATTTGCATGTGAATATAGAAAAATGATGCACCTCTATGAAATAACACATTTATTGGATCCCAGTTTGAATTTAGGAAAATGACCCCCCTCACTTGTTAGATTTGCGTTATACATGTATTTTGCTGTATGAAATATTTTAGGAGGAGAACTTGGGTCCTCTTGAGCTCACCAAGTCTCTTTGTGAGCTTAATTAAAAAGCTTATCGGATTGACTTCAAACGACACATTCGAATTGTTGAAACCGATTTACTTCACGAGTGATGCATTTACACGTCAAATTTATATTTTTTCAAACTTATTTAGTAAAAAGTCAAGCGGTAAAAAAATAATAAAAAATAAAGGTATTAAAATTAACTTATAAATCATCTTTTTTTGACCGCTTGACTTTATACTAAATTAGTTCCAAAATTTAAAAATTTAACGTGTAATCACATCACTCGTGAAGTAGACCGGTTTCAACAGTTTGGATGCGTCGTTTGAAATCAATCCAATAAATTTTTGAGTTAAGCTCACAAAGAAGCTTGGTGACCTTAAGAACACCTTAGTTCTACTCATATTTTAGCTATAATATCAATATATAATTTGATCCAAAGTCAGAAAAAAAATTAAATATTAATTTATTGGTTTTGGATCCTCAACGTTTTTATCATGTTTGGATCCGCATGTAGAGATTTTATTTTAGGGCGCATGTAGCATAAACCCATGTACTTTTTCTATTTAACGGTTACTTTATTTTCTTTAGCCTTTTTCTTCTAGCGGCTCTTTAGCTTTTTTCTTCTAGCGGCTCTTTAGCTTTGTACATAGATTGATCTGTAGAATAAGGATGAACAACCAATCAATAAAGCAATCATTCAATCAAATTTCTAGCTGTATCAGCTATAATTCACCCAATGCTAACCTATGAACAAAATTCCATCAACAACCTATGAACAAAATTCCAAAGGTTTGAGTTTCAACTTTCTAAAATTTTCAATTTTTGTCCAATTATTTGAAGTTTTTACTCCCTGCAAGATTTAACAATACTTTTAATTAAATTCTTGCACATATCACTCTTATTCAGTTACTTAGATTATTATTATGTGGTCATGTTTAGTTGTCGACTAAAGTTACTTCAGATTAAATTTCTTACTTCAAACTAAGACAGATTAAAATAATCATATTTAGTTATGTTACTCTAACTGCGGGACTCACACGTAAAGTAAGTTATTCCACCTCTCTAATTGGAACAACTTAATCTGGATTAACTCAAATATTATTCTATCTTAATCGTTCAAATTTACTTCTCGTTTGGCTCCTTAAATGTATAGTAGAGGGTTCACTCCACAATTTACTCCACAATCAAAGATGGAGTGAGGGTTTATTTCGGGTTTAAATATTGTTATACTTGATCAATTCTTATAGTTCAACAGCTTTTTATAGTTTTCACTACTAATTGCTCACTTTTGTTGTCTATTTTCCGTAGTTTTGATATTAACATGTACATCCAAGATCGACTAAACATTAGCGGCCAGCCATGTGTACAATTTCTGAACCGTACGATTAGAATTCAAACCAATTCAGTCCATGCCTATAATGCACACGACCCTTTAATATTAGTGAGGATTTAAATAGAACAATCCAGATCTCAACTTAAAATTTGAGTTAATATAGAGAATGCGAATTCTAGTCGTATGACGACCGCAGATTGATTTATCTTATCAGAATTCGTTTATTTGATTGTGTTCTCTTAAGAGATTCTAAAGAGTATTTAAAAGAAATAATAGAATTTCAAACTTTCAATTTCATATACAAAAAATATTATTTTAATTTCTAGACAATTTAATTTCCGATCAGGTCAGATAATCAAATTGTCCAATTTCAAATCGTGTCGAACTTTAAATCGTCCCAAGTAAGATCGAATTGAATCAGATTACGATGAATTTAAATTTTAAATTATCGAATCAAATTATATTCAAATTCAAGTGGTTTTACAACTTGCAAGATGTCTCTTCTCAAAAATATAAAAGATGCCAACATAGTACCCAGCGAACTTCCTGCACAAGTGCACAGTGAGATTGATCAGAAAATCTCGTCATAAAAATTGCAGAGATTCCATCGTCTCAACGCCAAACACAGTAAAACAATTGTAGGGCCTTCACATGCTTACTTAACCCCACTTCCTCAACAATTGCATGAACCAATTTAAACTTTACAATCCTGTAACGAGTCACTTCTCCAAAATGCAATCGTACATTACAAGAAAAATAACTACCATTACACAAAAATATCCATATTTCCAGGAACATATAATCTTAATATTCTCGTAAATTGTGTAGGGAGTTAGTAGACGCGTGAATAAAAGGCCATTCTTTAGAAAAAGAAAGGTTAAAGTGCAATTACCAAACCTTACCCAGTGACCCTATTCCTTTGGACCATTGCAAAGGAGACAAAGCCAACCAAGAATGATTGCACAAAAATTTGTACACTTATGAAGCGAGAATTTCGGACCATTTATTAGCGCGACAAGAGCAATAATAAGAATATAACCACTCTTGCATGCATGTGAACCATATTGATAAGGGGTGAACATCCTAATTTCACCTTGGCGCTTCAAATGCAACACTTCGTGTGGCATGTTGTTGTCCTGTAATATTACGTAGCAATTTTTACTCTTTCATAATTTACAATTTTGTAATGTATAAGATTAGTAGCATTTAATTTGATTGAGCTATTTATTCTTAAAAAATAATATTTAATTTACTATGCATTCTTGATAGATAAATTAGCTGTGTTCATAGTAAATGCAATATTTCAATTTTAAAAACAAAAAATTATAAATATACGTAACAAAAATAAAAAATTGAGAACGCAATTTTAATTCCGTTTCACATTCATTGTACAGTGATTTTTTTTAGTGAATATTCATATGGAAGCTAGTTTGGTTCCATCATATTTAATTTAACATGATAACAAAAGAAGCATCACCTTTTGTCCAATTAAAAACTAAGAGAATATTAAAGAGAACAATTGAATTGCTCTGAAAGTAGTCAAGCCAGTGATCAGATTGTTTTGAGATTTACAACTACGTTTTAGGTTTATGCTTCGAGTTATCAATGAAGACCATAAAAAAAAGGAATTGAGGTAGATAAGTAGATATAAACTAATTAATTTTCACCGCTAGGTACATTGATTATAATACCAGAAACGCCACAGATAATTAAGCCAAACTTATCACATGCAAGAAGTGCACACCTCCTCCTGTACTAAATATATAATGCTTACATTCCCACTTCTCTTCACCATCCATCTCAATTCATACCTAATCTTCTCCGACAACCAAGAGGAAAAAAATCGAAGAACATTGTCGGTAGAAGCAGAAAAACAGGAAGAAGAGAAAAGATTAGGAGTCAACCAACAGTAAACAAAGGTACACATTATTAAGTGAATTATTTACTATGTTTTGTGAATATTGTTCACAATAATTACGTTTGGTGGTACTTGTGCAAATAATTAGGAGTCAAGTTCTAATTATTATTATTATTATTATTGTACGAAAGTTACGGACAATGAAAATGTATTACGCATTTGTCTGTCAAAATTGGTAATTGGTACTTTTGTAGTGTTCAAAATTATGATGGAACATATAGATACTGAATTCAACCACTTTGTAAGAGATAAAAAAAAATCAATTATAACTAGTTATGTTTCAAAATTTACATATGAGACCAATGAATCATAATGTAATGTAGTGTATGCTATATATAATGCTAACATTTATTTTTTTCCAAAACCCAGCAACGGAACCGACAGTAACAGAGAACTACTAATGGCAGCCTACAACGTGGCCATGGTTTCAATCTCCCTTCTCCTCCTAATCTCCAGCGTCAGTTCAGTGCCAATCGAGCTCATCGAGCCATCGGATCACGGTTTGGCTAACCAGAGGGCCCCACTAGCAGAGTCTCCAGCGATGCTCACCTTCTTCAAGGGCACGCAAACCAACGTAGAATTACCGGAGGCGATCGACTCGGCAGCGATTGCACGTGCCTCACACGTGACGCCCGAAACACGTGAGGAGAGCGTGAGTGGAGGTGGGAGTGGGAGAGGCCAAGGGAAGAGAAATAGTGCGGTGATTGCTGGTGTTGTCGCTGGTGTGGTCGGTCTGGTTGTGGTCGTGGGAGCAATTGCAGGGTTCATGGTGTATAACAGACGAAATGAACCGAGAGTAGGAGAAGGTGATGCGAAGGCACTGAGCTTGGTTCGGTGGAACCGGGGTTCGGAGGTTACGCTGGGTTCTTCCGGCCCATGAATGTTGTTGTTATGCTCTCAATTTATTTATTAAAATGGAGATATCCATTTGTGTAGGATTTCTTATTCGAGTGATGCAACTTATTTGCCGTTGTTTTTCTGTGGCACCTTGAAACCTTGTTATTGTGGATATCTGTTATTTTTCAAGGACAAAAAGTAAGACATAGTATAGAGAGCAAGCATTTTGTATGTTGTAGAATGTAGTATTTACTAATTTGTTTGTGTTTTATGACAATTCAGCCGGTTCGAATCTATGTTTTCTCCATGTGAGAGCATTGGTGCCATGCGTGATGTGTTAATGGTTACTGTTGTTTTGCTCATACTTTGTATGCTTCTAAAAGCATGTATGAGCTATCGGCATTTCCCTGCATTTTGTTTATATATTTTTAACAGCAGCTACATTTTTTTTTATGAAAATACCAAATCATTTATCCATTTAATGGATCGATGGAAAATTTTAGATCCTAAAAATCTCAGTCCTGCAAAAAAGTATATTTAGAGAACCATGAAAAATAAAAAAAATCTATGAGATAATGGTTTAAATTTTATGGATATGATCGACAGCTAGCTATTAATCTTGATTGTTAATTTAATAAGTTGATCGAATAATTGCAACGTTCACCGGATCATTTTTTGGATATGATCTTTCTACGGACTTAACATTCCGAAGCCATTTCTACCATGTTGAAGTTGAGGATCAAATCAAGCATGTAATCCAAAATTAAAATAAAATTATTTTTATAAAGGTGAAACTTTTGATAGCCAATCAAAACAGATTGAAACAAACCGAAATGGTTATCCAAAATATGGTTGGTTTCTTCCCGCTCCATATCGGGTTTTGTAGGCATACAGATACGGGGGACCATATGAACAACATCGGAGAGTGCGCTAGCCTGTTAGGCCCAATTAAGCCCATATACCTCGGGTTTATTCAACAGGAGATCTCCGTTGCGTTAAACCTCTCCTCCAATTTTCCTGACCCTGAGCTTCACTTTCCCAAAAGATAAATACTTTTTCTTCATTACAGTTCGTATTCAAGCCCCAGCCTCGATCGCTAGCCATTACAGTTGACCATAGTTCATATAAGGTAGGTAATTACATTAAATTAAATTAACCTCTCTCTCTCTCTCTCTGATTGATAGGCTGCTCTAGCGAGTTATTTTTTTAGTCTCAAATTTATTTTCTTGAGGAATGAGAGTTCAATTCGATTGCTCAGTTATTGTTGCACTGTTCTTCCTATCACCACCTGCATGTCATTTAATTTTTTGACAAATGCCTTGTAAGTTCTTATCTTATTGCACTTAGATATCGATCATTCTTTTGATCTAGGTCAATCTGTTTCTATTTTTTTTTTCACTGTTTATTCTCTTTATCAGATTGTAAGAATGAAAAGAAATCAATCTGCGAGAACCTTGGTTTACAAATAGAATGCATACCTAAAATTTTAATTGCTGTTTTACCAGGATCATAATGTAACTTTGGGAAACAAGGGCCCTTAGTTACATAAATCTTCTGGATCATACCCCATTTAAATGGGAAGGGTTTGTCCATAGTGCAGCAAAGATAATTCGGCTGTAGTACAGCAAATTTATAACCGTTCATTTTTATAATCCGACGATTGAGATGATAGAATTTTAACAGCATGTCTTCGTCAAATTTAACAGAAATTTAACGGAGAAGAGTAAAATAGTCATTTTATAATATCTAGCAAATGTGTCTTCTCTCTCTCTCTCCCAATAGCTGTCCAATAGCTGTGTTCAAACAAGCACCAAAATTAGGTTCTAGGTCGATCAAAAAGGGTTCTTTGGGGTCAATTATAGTGCTCCAAAAGAGAACCAACAATCAAAATCTCTCAAAAGTGAATCTAGAAACAGCTTGGATGCGATCATTTCTTCATAGCTTTACTTAATTCGCTGTTCCCTATTCTAGCCTTGTAGAACAATGGATAGATTCAGAGAGAGAGAGAGAGAGAGAGAGAGAGAGAGAGACGATTGAGAGACAGGCACACTTAAGAGATACAAAGATGTTATGGACCCCTCCAAGATGACATCTTTACCAGAGAAATGACGCCGATGCCTATGTGGTCGCTTTCCCCGGTGGTGAATTTTGATCTAACCGGGTTGGAATTCCTACACGACCCAGTTGAGCCGCCTCTGTGTGGTTCGTCGTAATGCATTTGAGAACAATGTCAGACCGAGTGGGGACGTCCAACCAGTTTCGAAACAAAATCATTTTTACAACAAATCTCTGAGTAAATAGGTGGTCCGCCATGGCTGGGGTTTGAGGAAATAGGTCCGAGGGTTTGGGGACAAGAGAGACGAAGCGAGAAAGGTAGATAATATGACGCAATTCATTATAAAATGACTATTTTACCCTTCTCCGTTAAATTTCTGTTAAATTTGACCAAGATATGTTGTTAAAATTCTATCATCTCAATCGTCGGATTATAAAAATGAACTGTTATAAATTTGCTGTACTATAGCCGAATTAACTTTGCTGCACTATAGACAAACCCAAATGGGAAATGTCCCTTGTACCCTACAAAATTGTGACAAATCCTCATTTTCTGAGGTAATTGTGAGTCTTCTACGGGATACAAAGGAAAAGTTACTTGTAATAAATTAATGGTGTTTCATGACTTAGCTCACTGTTCTAATTCAATTTCAAAACTTTTGTAGGCTCTTGAAAGATGGATTCCCCAATGGATGAGCCATTACCTGAGTCCAATTTTGATTCAGAGAGCTCAGTTTTGGAAAACTCTTCTGACACTCGCTTCCAATTCCTGATTGATGATTTGGACTCCACTTTTGACGAGTTCAATTCTGGCCTTATCATCTCCCGAATGGTTGCTGATTCGATATTTAAAGGAGCTGTGACTGCAATTTCTGATGAATATGATGAGAAGTTAGCATCCAAAGAGAAAGAGATAAAGGATCTGTCCGAAGAATTGCAGAACAATAAAATGGAGGTTAATAATTTGACCCAGAAAATGCAGAATCACAAACAGGTGCAGTCGAGCTTTTCAGGTTTAGAGTTTCAGGAATTAGAGTTACAGAAGAAATGGTGTGATGAGTTAACAGTGATTAAAGATCAATTGGGGGTTATATTGGAGTTTTTCCCTTTGTCGGAGCTGGGTGCCCACATTGCAAATACAGGGACAAATTTGAAGGTAACTGTGCCAAATTCGGAGGATCGCATAGAAGAGATTTTTAGTCGCTTGTTGAATTTGGATAAAATGAAAAGGGAGGATCTGATGAGTTATTTTAAAGAGGAGATAAAAAAAATGAAACGAGAACATGATTTGTTGGTGCAACAGAAAACTGAGGAGGTTTATGTTTTAAAAAGAGAGCTCTTGAAGGAAAAGGGTTCCTCAAATCCTTTACAATCTGAAGCTTTGAGAAAAAAGATTTCTAAACTCGTCACAAAGTTGGAGGAGATTTTGTCAAAAAAAGAGTCAAGTGCAACTCGTCTCAGTGAAAACCATAATAATTTGAGCTTAATCAATGAGGGAGAGATGAAAATCTCAGCTTTAGAAGAAGAAAATCAACGGTTGAGAAATATGGTTGCTGAAAAAGAGAAGCAATGGAAGGCAAATACTTTGCTTCATTTGAATTTTGAAGAGGATGTTTTAATTGAATCTGAAATTAGAGAAGAGGTTAAAAAAACTGTTTTCAAAAAGATGCTTGACGAGTTTGGAAGAAAAATGCAGGGAGATATATCTCGTGTTGAATCTAAAAAAGACAAGGAATTGTGCATAGAAAAAGAGGAAAAAGAAAAACTGGAGCAAATGGTTGATTCCCTCTGTAAACATGCTCAAGAAAAGGATAAATTTACATCGGAAGTGCAACAGAAGTTTATGCTTCTGAGCTCAAAATTCAACTGTTTTAAAGAACAATTCAACAACATGGAAGAGAAAGTTAAGGAGCAAGACTTGCACTTCTCAAATAGCAACAGGAACCTCGATGCTCTATCTTCGAAAGTGGAGCAGATTTTGGTGAGGGTGCACGAAAATGAAGAAGATTTTAAGAGACTAAAGTATGATTTGAAGAATATATCAGGTAATTTTGAAAAAGAGAAACAGAAAGAGGTTATGGAAACAGTTATGGTTTCTGTTGAAAAAATGTTAGAGATGGTAGAGTGGAGGCTTATTAACAATGTCGACTGTTGTGCATCAAGGTAATTTTTCTTTTTGAATTTTCTGATTTTCTTGGATTTATTTATGTTTCTACAAACTAAATGTATAACCTTGCAACATGTCCAACATGTGGTATGACCTTGCAAAAAGGGTTACATTACATTACATACTTATGGTTGCGTAATAAAATAAATGTCATTATGCACCTTGAAGTATGGAAATTATCCTCCACATTCCTCTTAACTTTTACACCACAAGATGCCCAAACTGCCCCTCCATCCTTATTAATTGCCTCAACAGGTGAGCAAGAAGGGAAGGATTGCTTCCATACCTAAGATAACTTCTTTTTTATCTGTCTTCTTTAACTTTATTGTTTGAGGGGGGCATATCTATTTGTGTCCATAATATAAGTCAAGCTACCAGAACTAGCACCAATACATGGGGTTTGGTACTCAAATTTATATTTATGTTATAATTTGTTCTGTGCCAACAGGATATTATTTATGAAGAGCCAATGTGACCAGCTAGTGAGAGGAGCAAAATTTTTGAAACAAGAAAAGGAGTGGTACAAGAAGGCCTCTGAAACAAAAAGTGATAACCTTCGCATGGCTGAGAAAGAGGTAGCATGCTTGCCAAATTCAAAATGCAAATTAATTTGTTCCTACCTCCGATATGACCATGAGAACAAGTACAGTGAGCATTTCAGAAAAGTTGGTAAAAGAGGGGGGACCTTGGGGTATTTTCAGTTTTTGTCAGGGCAAAATTTTCCATTCCTTTAAAGGCGTAACTTTTTTACTTGTTCTTATGTTTGTTTGATAGGTTGATTTGCTGGGTGATGAGGTGGATGCGTTGACATATCTTTTGGAGAAAGTATTTGGAGTTTTGAATCATTACTCCTATGTGTTTCAGCACTACCCTGGGGTAACTTCTTTTATTTTTTTATGGCAATTCCAATAATATTCTTTTATGCAAGTCCGCAAAATATATAATATGCACATGATATGTGAATACTATCTGGAATATTTTATAATGTTTCAATTGTAATATATTCAAATGAATCTTGTTATCATTTCTTCAGTTAAGCAAACTGCCATATTGCAAACACCAAAATTTTTGTTGGAGGCGGAGAGGAGGGCGAAGTAAAGGGGGTTGGGTTGTTAAGCAAACTGCCTATGGTTTCTTAAGCTTATTGAATTCATGAATAATGTTACTAAATTCTTCTTTCTTTTGTTTGGTACAATAGGTTATAGAAGTGTTGAATCTGATCGATAACTACATGAAAGGAGAGCCTATTAAAATAGTAAGACCCCAGGCCCAATCAAATGGTCTTTTAACCCCCAAGTAATTTTATTTTTATAATTATACCTGGTTTTATAGCTATCAGTCATGTCAGCAACTGGTACTGAAATTAGAACAGGAAAGCCCCTTTATTTTCATTTGGCGTTTTTCTTAGTTTTTGTGTTAATTTAAGTTTAGTGAGAGAGGTTTTTATGTAACACCGTCTATCATTTTGGTAAGTGGTAATGGTTAGATTTATACTCGATGTAAATTTTTGTGTTGCTTGCTGTTATGCATATGAATTTCAGAGTGCAAGAGGGAAATATATTTTTGTGCTCTTTCCGAAACCATTGGGGGATTACTGTTGTTGGAAATGTAACATAAATAAGACATTTTTATATAGCAAAATTTGATACTTCTGTAGATCTGTTGCTATTCCCCTCTCTCCCCTTTCCCTTTGCCCTGTCAGATTATCAGGTTTTGTTTGGCTTCTATGTACAAGGCAAGGCTGGCACATTTAAGGGTAGCAGTCATTTACCTCTGAATTGCATACTTTATAATTTGAACTGCATTGCTATCTGCCCTTCTTATTAAATTTACAAAGGCAACTTTTATGCATTAATAGTTGAAAGATTTGAATTTTGAGCTACGAATGCAAACAGTTAATATTTGAACTGTTCTATGAGCGATGCTTTGTAAAATTTGTAATTCACAATTTGTTTGGTAGAAAAGCAGGAGATGATATAATTTATTACAGTGAAGTTGATAGTTCCGCACCCATGAAAGTTTTATTCGTCCCTCATTTTTAAGTCGCCACTAATTTGGATGTTCTGAGGAAAAAGAGAAAAGAACCTAGTCTATTTTTTGTTTTCTGATTGTCGGGGTTCTCAGCGCCAATTTTTACCACTGAGAGCTAGGAGTAGATAAATAATAAGAGTAGAACTAGGGTGTTCTTAAATTCACTAAGTTTTTTTGTGAACTCAACTCTAAAACTTATCAAATTGGCTTCAAATGACGAATTCAACCTATTGAAATTCTTCTATCTTACAAGTGATGTGGCTACATGAGAAAATTTAAAATTTTCGAATTAATTTAGTATAAAATCAAGTGGTCAGAAATGTGTCTAACAAATGAATGCATTAAAATTAATTTATAAACTTTCTAATTTTGACCACTTGACTTAATACTAAATTAATTCAAAAGTTTTAAATTTTCACATATAAACGCATTATTATTAAGATAGAAAGATTTCAATGGTGTGGATTTGTCGTTTGAAATTAATCCAATAAATTTTAGAGTTGAGTTTACAAAGGAGATTGATGAACTTAGGAACACCCTAATTCTACTCAAATAATAAATTGATGCCAGTTGTGTCATATCATGTGTTTTTCTTAATTTCTCTTGATACATCATTCATTGCTTTTCTTCCGTGATTTTTATTAATCGAAATAAAATTAAATAAATATCGAAAAGGAGGATAGGATCCGAGTTTTTTCCAAAACCCATAAGGACGTAACAATAATCAACGTCCCTACGGACGTTGATCTCTCTCCGTATTAGTCCTTAACCCAAACAAAAAAAATTTCAGGGACGGGATAAACAACAACGTCTGTGAACAGTGACCAAAAAAAAAAATTCCTCAGGGACGGATTTATCATTAACGTCCATGAACAGTGTTTTTTTAAAAAAAAAAAAACTTAGATTTGATTTTAATTGGTTAAATAAAAAAAATTAGAAAAATTATATTTACTAAATTATGTTTCAACTATAAAAACAATAATTTATTTTTAACTAAAAAACAATAATTTATTTTTCAAATGACTAGATTAGTGGTTTAGTGTCATTTTTTTAATGGAGTTCTCAAAAAAAAAATTAAGTTTTTCGAAAAAACATAATTTAGTCATTTGATGTAATGGAGTTCTCAATAAACTTAGGTTTGATTTTAGTTAAATAAAAAAAAATTATATTTGATATTATGTCTATAAATATGATGGGATTTGATTTATGTTTTAGCTACATCAAATAACTTGAAATTCTATATCGCTGATCTTGATACATTATTAATCAATAGTTAATTGCATTAAATTTGAATTTAATTGGTAGACTATCTATGTGTCCGATAACATAGACATATTTTTTTAATTTAACTTATTGAGAACTCCATTACATCAAATGACTAAATTATGTTTTTTCGAAAAACTTAATTTTTTTTTTTTTGAGAACTCTATTAAAAAAATGACACTAAACCACTAATCTAGTCATTTGAAAAATAAATTATTGTTTTTTAGTTAAAAATAAATTATTGTTTTTATAGTTGAAACATAATTTAGTAAATATAATTTTTCTAATTTTTTTTATTTAACCAATTAAAATAAAATCTAAGTTTTTTTTTTAAAAAAAACACTGTTCATGGACGTTAATGATAAATCCGTCCCTGAGAAATTTTTTCTTTTTGGTCACTGTTCACGAACGTTGTTGTTTATTCCGTCCCTGAAATTTTTTTGTTTGGGTTAAGAACTAATACGGGGGGAGATTACAATTAACACGGACGTTGTTGTTTATCCCGTCCGTAGGGACGTTGATTATTGTTACGTCCTTATGGGTTTTTGGAAAAAATCTAGATCCTATCCTCTCTTTTCGATATTTATTTAATTTTATTTCGATTAATAAAAATCACGGCTTTTCTTCGGGTCTAGTTCGGGAAGAAAAGAACACGCGGGTAACGAGTTCCTTATTTGTGCTGTATTTACTGCATGTATCAAGTATTCAAGTAAGATAATTAAATTATTTTCATATCTGCGGTTGATCTGTGTCTCACTCGTGATTTTTAAAAAAATAATCATTGTATTGAAATTTTAATTGAAGTTTTTTAAAATCGTTTATATGTGTCGGTAGCTTAGTGGTTAAAATATCATATAGATGTACATGTACTAACATAAAAACGATTAAAGATTCTTTCCAAAAATTATTGATGCTTCGAAGCTTCCATTTCTCAAGTCTAATCAATGAATGCGTATAAGCAAGATTTGTAGAATCGCGACAGAATATCCCCGAACATAAAAATATCAAGGGTCCAGATCAAACCAATTAAATTATCTAAGAATTAGTCTCAGCCGTTCATATTTTATTCCAGCAAGCCCGGTTTTGTGGGATTGAAATCTGCTGCGATCCGAAAAGGGTGAACAGTAACTCTAAAATCCCTGCTTTCTCAAATCTGACCGTTCAATAATTTTGTGCACGTATCTCAAAGAAGCTGATTTTTCCTTACACGAATCTCGAAACAATTCAATAGTTGGATTTGAGAAAGCAGGAATCGCAGGTCACTGTTCATGAGCGAGAATCGCAGCAGATGCGGACTCGGTTTTGTGGCCGAAAATTCCACCCAATATGCGAGCCGATTAAACGCTAGAATTGAATAGAAAGCGAATATACAAATATGCCCTTCTGAGAACTAAAAATTTTAAATATCATATTTTATTAATACAATCAATAGAAATATTAACGTATCGAAC
Source organism: Carex arenaria (assembly GCA_964058825.1). NCBI lineage: Eukaryota > Viridiplantae > Streptophyta > Magnoliopsida > Poales > Cyperaceae > Carex > Carex arenaria. The sequence continues at coordinate 1,065,204 of CAXKVW010000134.1, forward strand.
GTACCTAATTATTGGAAAATGTTAGAATTAATCGTGATTAAAATTCTATAATTCTTGATCAAAAACTAATGGAGTAATGTATCATTCTCCTAGTATCTCATCCTAGTATCTCAGTGAAGATAAATAATTTCAACTCAAAACATTCCTCGTGACTTCTGTTCCTTCTCTCATATTAGTTTTTCTCGCAGCTCCTTCAGAAAGAGAGTATGATTAAAGAGGACATCTTATAGAACTCGGTTTATAACATTAAAAAATAAGCAAGGAATGCAATTTAAAGGATAGGGGGGATTTCATGTATACCATTCAAAAACTTCAAAATTACATATTTTCCTCTCTAAAGTTTGAAATTACATATTCCCCTCTCTAAACTTTAAAAACTCATAAATTTATCCATTTTATTGTAGAGTAAAGATTTTGTCCCCCACCATTTAGTCCCCTAAATGTCCCCCTAACTAACTTATCCATAAAAAAGTACAATGTGGACCACTAACTAACTAGGAGAAACATTAATTACTTGGGGGACCACTTAAATTTGAAAATTTTTACAACTGGTGGGCACATGTATGAACACTTATGCGCGCAAGTATTCCTATATAATATATCAAGTATTCATACCTAAAATATTAAGTATTTAAACAAAAAACTGGATATCAACTTTCTTTTCTCCATAGACACACACTCATCTTTTATATGTTTTTAGAAGTGGGTTTTTTTTCTCCGTTTAATCTAATCAATATTTCTAACGATCCGCGAGGAATTTTGCAAATCTAAAACCACGAATGTTTTCTACGTAATTTTCTCTTTCAAATGAGATCCATGATGAAGTACTTTCGGGTTCTTCGTCGTTCAAGTACTCATACCTTGGTATGCAAGTATTCATACCTCGTTGAACAAGTATTCATACATTGTAGTGTGAATACTTATATTATTTTAGTAAGATTAATTTTATTGATTTTGTTATGTATACTTCTAATGTTCTAGTATGAATATTTTATATGCTTTAGTATGAATACTTTGCAATATGAATATTTTATAGTATTGATACTTTGAAAGTTATATCATGAATACTTTATATGTTTTAGTATGAATACTTTTTAAGTTTTAATATGAATATTTTTTTTAAAATTTATTCATTTGTGTATTATTTTGTAGGACATTAGACCTACTCTTTTATGAAATTATTTTCTGCACATGCAAATTTATTTTCTAAACAATTTGAAATAGCAAAATGACTCTTTATTGAATAAGTATTAATACTTGACAAGGTATGAATACTTGCTCTTTGAGGTATGAATACTTGCATGCCGAGATATGAGTACTTGAACTACGAAGAACCCGAAAGTACTTCATCATGGATCTCATTTGAAAGAGAAAATTACGTAGAAAATATTCGTGGTTTTAGATTTGAAAAATTTCTCGCGGATCGTTAGAAATATTGATTAGATTAAACGGAGAAAAAAAAAACCCACTTCTAAAAACATGTAAAAGGTGTGTGACTAGAGAGAAAAGAAAGTTGATGTCCAGTTTTTTGTTTAAATACTTAATATCTTAGGTATGAATACTTGATATATTATATATGAATACTTGTGCGCATAAGTGTTCATACATGTGTCCGCCAGTTGTATTTTTTTTTTCAAATTTAAGTGGTCCTCCAAGTAATTAATGTTTCTCCTAGTTAGTTAGTGGTCCACATTGTACTTTTTATGGATAAGTTAGTTAGGGGGACATTTAGGGGATAGAATGGAGGGGACTATTAGTCGTTTCCTTTATTGTATTCTATATTAAAACTCATTCTAAATTTATAAAATATTCATTTTACCCTTTATCAAAATTATGTAAATCTCATCATACTCAAATTTGAATATGAGCAGTTCCTCTACCATTCGAACTGTTTTTAGATTTGTGCACAAATATTGAAGCGACATGCACATATCTTAATACGGTACACGCTGATCAGAATTTCTTTAAGATCCATGCATGTTAGATCAACATGAATATTGAAGCGATGCGCACAAATCTTAATGCGATGTGCACGGATCGAACGTAGAGGAACCCTTTAGATTCAAATTTGAATCCGATGGGCTCTATATGTTTTTAATAAAGGGAAAAATTGGTATTTTATAAATTTAGAATGAGTCTTAATATAAAATACAATAAAATGGATAAATTTGTGATTTTTTTAAGTTTTGAGGGGGAAATACGTAAATTCAAATTTTACAGGGAAAAATACATAATTTTAAAATTTTTGAGGGGTATACGTGAAATTCCCCTTAAAGGATAAGGAAGAGGAATCATTTGACAACAAATTATATTGATGATTGTCATCACAATAAAAAAAGTTAAATTTTTATATACAATATGGTGCATGTCATGTATGATGCTAAAAAATGATATAATTTGATACATATTTTACAATTTGGTAATAGATTTAAAAGTTTCAACATCTAGACTTAATGAGATTTGATGCAATACTAAATAATGCACCAGTCGTGTGAAAGTTGATCCCAAGATATTTTCATATCCAACAACATATATATTGACTTAATTTTTATTTTCAAATTATAAAAACAAGTTATTGACTTATTGTCAAGTGATCCTTCAATATTCCTTGAGGACAAATGTGATAATTGAAACTCCAAAGATATAATTATAAGATTTTTAAGGGGGGCATACTAACTTTCCAAAAAGAAAAAACCAAATTGATCAAAGAAATTGATAATACAGCAAATATCCGGTCATTCCCCAACTGACTGAATCTGAATCAATAATTTCTAATTTCTTATTATCTCCGCTTCCCCTTCTCGCGCAAGTCAGGTGCGAAGTATCTAGGGTTAGGTTTTCGATTTGTCGATTAGAATCTCCGTTGCTGAGGTGCTTCTCCAAATAATTCTTTCTTAGCTCAGTTGTTCTTATTCCTGCAATTTGCCTTCTCTTTTTCTATTAGTCGATTCTCTTCCTGAACAATTATTACCTTAGGGTTTGGTCGAACCTTTCCTGTTCATAGCTAACTTCTATACATTTTTTTTTTGTCTTCCTTTCTTTAGTCTTATTTATTTCCCTAGTAGTAACATTTTTCCCCATTAAAGATTAATTCTTTGTAGGTAATTTTTTGAGTTGCCCCTTTGAGAGAATTCTCTTGTGGGTAGACTTTTCCGTCTATTTTAAATTTTTTATGGCCTTTGAATCCCACAAAGAAATTGGAGACTTGCAAAAAAATCACAATTCCTGTAACATTAATTCTCAGAGTCAGCTTGACATTTACCAAAAAAATATCAACTCATTACCTATTCTAAAGTCCAGTTCTCATTGGAAAAGCCATTGCAATCAACCCTTGAATGAATGCCAAAAATTACCCCCATCCAAATCCATTTTGAAGAGTGAAGAGCCCGGATTAAGTTCACGAAACACAGATAATACCGGTCCAATTTCAACTGAACAATCCTTTACTGACCTCCCAAGTTCAGTAATTTGTGAAATTTTAAAATGCCTTGACCCAAAAGAGCTCGGCATTGTTTCATGCGTGTCTAACCAGTTAAACAATCTCGTATCAGACCACCATGGATGGAAGAAATTTTACTTTGATAGGTG